>JAZFAU010000295.1:737500-812500 GCA_037178615.1 Dione vanillae | reverse complement strand
AAGTTCCGTACGTAGCAACGTGTGGTTTTATGCTAATAAACATTATAGGTGTTATTTAAGTAGGAAGTCTTTTATTTTATTTCTTATGAAGACTCTCTATATGCCTACATTTGTATAGGAAGGCAGTAAAACTAAATGTAAATTTAATTGGCTCGAGATTTTTGGCTTTATTTTCGCTTATATAAGAAAGCGTGGAAATTAACAATCAAATATCAATACTATCCATTGAATTATGAAGAAATCCACCGTGAATTCGTAATTTATTTCAATATTTACGGCATTAGTGTCGTCGCGCCGCGCGTTGTAAGTCAATATAACGATTCACCACTCGCGTGTACCGTTGCAGTGAAAGTCCCCGCAAAAGTGAAACTCTGGCGCAACTCGGTAAAAAATCACGATCGAAATGTGAGAGGTTATAAAGTTTTCGCGTCTTTTTTTTCTTCCGGTTGCCATATGTTTTGTTCTTATCTTATCTTTTATAACTAACTCCACGAACGTATATAGAATGAATTTCTATTAAATTATGAAAATTTGCCTGTTGGCATTTGAGGACCGTCGTGGCGCAGAGGCGTATCGGCTACCTGTAAACGCTACGGTTTTTGGGTACGATTACCACTCGAGGAAGATTTCTGTTTCCATTTTCTTCGCTCTGGAAACTGGATAAAGCGCGGCGTCAAGTTCCGCCACTCAACACACAATGCCTTGAAAAAGGCGGAAAGCAGGGACTAAGCAATGGAGGATCTTAACACTAGGTTCCTATGGTTTCTGCAGTTCCCTCTGCCTACCCTGCCTAGTGCGGGATAAAGCGTGATCACATAAAAAAATTGCCGTTAAATGCTTTTTTATTTTCGTAATTATTTTTGCCATTATACAGCAATATGTGTTAGTAGAATATTTCTATGTAATTTTTGATTATTCGGTCCCGATAGGTCAACTCTATCGAATTTAATAATGCTCTTAAAAACTGACATTCAGCAAACGCTGTGTATAAAAACAATTGCACGTGACCTTACTTAGTGCTGGATATGTAGAAATATCTAGAACTGTATATTATCTTTATAATTAAATACAAAAAAGGCCAATATACATATATATGGCCTTTTTTGCTTCTATATATATATATATATATATATATATATATATATATATATATATATATATATATATATATATATATATATATATATATATATATATATATATATATATATATATATATATATATATATATATATATATATATATATATATATATATATATATATATATATATATATATATATATATATATATGTATATATGTATATATGTATATATGTATATATGTATATATGTATATATGTATATATGTATATATGTATATATGTATATATGTATATATGTATATATGTATATATGTATATATGTATATATGTATATATGTATATATGTATATATGTATATATGTATATATGTATATATGTATATATGTATATATGTATATATGTATATATGTATATATGTATATATATATATATATATATATATATATATATATATATATATATATATATATATATATATATATATATATATATATATATATATATATATATATATATATATATATATATATATATATATATATATATATATATATATATATATATATATATATATATGTGTTATCATTTTACTTATTTTCTTCAGTGTATGAAACTCATTTGCTATAATTTCTCACAAAGTATGGATAAATAAATATTATTTAAATAAGAAATATTAATTACGATGGAAATGTTGTTTTACAAAGAACCTATTCCAATTGGCAATCTTAAAAATCAATATATTTTAATTTGCCACGGTCGCTTGAAAGTCTAAAGAGAACTGTGATTAAAACGATTGACAGTGAAAGCAGTGATACAAATTGTTTTTGTTATCAATACACTGAATGATGTTTACATTAATAACTTCTTCTTAGTACTACCTTTGAATTTAGCTTAGGTACGACATATTATGAACAAGTTGACTTTGGTTATAAACTACACATATATTAAATATAAGATAACTTTTTAAGTGTTATTGGAAGTAACAGATTGTTCTTGACGGTTGCAAGTTCATATTTTTGTTCTTTCAGAACTATTTATTTATTTATTAGCCAAATGAAAGCCAGATGAGTTAGTAAGCAAAGGATATCTACTAAGGCAGTCTATTCCCAATTTGTCCAAAACCTTAAAAATATAATACTACTAATTATTTGAATATAATTAAGTTTTAGTAATTAAAAATTGAACCCACAACTGCCAAGTTTATAATCAGAAATATTCCTGCACCTTGCACTAGAATCGAATTTTTGTAAATATATAAAAATAGTTTTAGCAAAACTTTTTAACTTAAAATATAACATAAAGCTTTTTTAAATAAACATCTTCAAAAATAATAGAATCTGGCTTGGATATTTGTAGTGGCTGTATTAACTTGTTATATACACAAACAAAATAAAGTAAACCCATATATTTGTTTACGTAACGCTTATTTTATGTGACAAGTGTTCACGCATACCTACATTATACTACACGATATGTTCAAAACAATTCGCCCGTCTGCTGGTGACATGCGAATGTCGATAAACACGATGTCGTATATGCCTATTTACTATGAAATGAGTTAAGGGCAGATATACTTAAATTCATTTGTAAAGTAGAATCAATTTAAGAAGATGAAAAAAAATTGTAGCAATGAACGCAGTGCCTTAACACTCACTGGGTTCACTCTGTCAGAACGTAGAGAAAACAAAGTGGCTAACTTTTCTGTGCATTTACCACTTCTTAAATTATATAATATGTAAGTAGCTCTTATACCTCCGGTAGATCTCCCTAAAGTAACACTCAAATCAATAGATTCTATTGAGACAGGTCCCTCTGCCGCAATGACGTCAATAATTTTGTTTATACAATTTACAAAGATTACATAAAACTCCATACTCTAGGAAATATTGATTTTTAACAAAACTAATTACGTTGATTGTAACGTAAACGTAAACAAGACGTTTAATACTATATAAGCCAAACGTATACAGATACGACGTAAACATATTTCTATATGGACAACATATGACTCTAGTATATACGTATATTGTTAATACGCTATGTTGGTTACGTCGATCACTATCTATGGATATGGATAGCTGTTTACAATGTGGAATTTCATTTATTTATATGAGCGTTCTGGCTTATTGGATAGATATTTATGCTGAGTTGATTGTAGTGGGTTTGAATTAATGCTTTTAAGTATATTTTATTTAGCTTCATGCTATAGGTCCCACATGGCAGGGTAGGCAGAGGAAACCTATCCCATTGTTGAATTTAGAAATAACTGAGTGTTACATTTTGCTATAGAAAATCGTATGAATGAATATATAAGCAACAGTTGAAATCCCACCTAGGTATGTGAATTAGTAGTAAAGCAAATGACTTCTGCCACTCAACATACAGTGTGAAAACGGAATGTCTTAACACTTAATTCTCTCTATTCATCCTATTTTTATAAACGAGATGCTAAGTATTTAAATAATAAAAATAACTGAAGAAATAGTTCATTTTGTTACTTAATTATTTTAGTTGAAACAGTCAAAATTCTTTAAAAGTTATGTAGTAAACTCAACCTACCTTTATAACTAGTATTAAGCGTAACTTGCCATTTAATTAAAATGCTAATTTAAGGTTCAGTAACTACAGTGGTTTTAAATCTATATTCTAGATCTAGATTATCATGAATAAGGAAAGAGTATAGGTCGATGTTGCCCTCTATGTCTATAGAATAAAAGTTTTATTATAGTTTGTAATTGATTTTTAGGGCTATTTTTATTTATTTAGTATAAAAAAAATAATTTATACCAGTTCCTGAGATAAACACGTTCAGCCAAACAAACGAAACTGTTCAATTTTGATAATATTAATCAAGGATTCTTAAGTCTGTTGCACGTTTTAACAAACGTAGGTTACCTATATGTTAAATTAAAAAAAAAACCATCCAGGAAGTATACAATTAAATAATTATGAAATTAATTTTGACTACGGTTAACCTTTATATGATGAACATGATATTTAGACATCGATAGTTTAAGTTATTTTACAATGTTTAAATTATTTTATAATGTTACCACATGAGT
This sequence comes from Dione vanillae, assembly GCA_037178615.1. NCBI lineage: Eukaryota > Metazoa > Arthropoda > Insecta > Lepidoptera > Nymphalidae > Dione > Dione vanillae. The sequence continues at coordinate 808,353 of JAZFAU010000295.1, read as the reverse complement.
TGTATTTATATAGAAAATTATATTTAGTGTTGCTTCATTTAATTTATATATTATAATTATTTTTATGCTTGTCAATGATAATTCAAGTCATAAAGACACCAGCCATGGGATTGATAAAGACATTTTGTTCTCAATATAACCTACTCTATGTCCGATACTACTGCATATTTACGTGAAAAATTGCATCACATATATGTAAATTTGCCCATACGGCTATATAAAAGAATTGGAAATTACAATTTTTACTCCATTTTGTCGTCCAATGTGTGTTACCAAAGATAAATGAAAAAAAAAAACACATGCTAACATTGTCACCGAGGCAGACGGCTCGCAATTTCAGCGATATAAATAGATCCACGTTCTTTCAGCCGCTCGACTTCATTACGTTTATACTATAGTTGTATTATTTTATTGATGATTATAATTTATTATGTTTTGTATGTGTATGTGTAAGCTTCAAGAGTATATGTTGCTATTGCCTTGTTAATATTATGTATTAAGAAAATATGTGAAGTAAATACAATTAAACCAAGGACCGTTGTGGCAAAAGACGGTTAATGGGTTCAATTCCCATTCGGGGAGGATGGATTCTATTTCCCTTTTCTTCGCTCTGGCCACTAGGTAGTGTGATGTTGAGTTACGCCACTCAACACGTAATGCCTTGTAAAAGGCGGAAAGCAGGGAACGTAGTGTCTTAACACTAGGTACCGATAGTGAAAGTGGCCAAATTTTAATATCATTTTTGACTTGTTTTGTTATGATGTATATATTGAAATATGATATCTATAAGGAAATGCTTAAAATCTCAGTGTCTTTTAGATTGTATATTTTTTCTAGTTAAATTTTCATAAGCCAAAGTCTTAAGTTTGGCAAATAATTTTACTTCCGTATGTAAAGCTAAATAGTACAAATTTTATCATATCTTTCTCATATATAATTCTTTTATAGTGACATGTTTAGGTCACAATCAAACTAGTTTCGTCTCAACTTTACTATCATAGACACTCGGTCTATAATTCCTTGGCAACGCCTAAGCCAACTTTAACCGATATTAATATGTTTTTGACTGTTCTGGTGTGGCTTGTCTCTTTATGCCATTTATCTGAGTACTTGGGCTTATATTTTGTATATATTATTTCTAATATATGAAAGTACTATAAGATTTATTGTCTTTATTTATATCATTTGTTTGTTTTGAGGATATAATAGAAACCCTTTTACTTTGAAGAAAACTTAGAATACAAGTTGTCGTATATCGAAAATAACTAAATTTATTTATAAATAAAACTAATATATGTCTCTTGGTTCACCAGTAGTCTCAAAAAATATATATATATATATATATATATATATATATATATATATATATATATATATATATATATATATATATATATATATATATATATATATATATATATATATATATATATATATATATATATATATATATATATATATATATATATATATATATATATATTATATCTTCCTAGCAATAGTGTATTATGTTTAGGTGGAAATTTCAGTTTTACTGTACTTTTTTACGACTTGGCGTAGTCATTTATTCTTGATTGTAAGAACCCTTGACACGTGACACGTATACAAATACGTAGGTCGTTTTTTAATGGATACCGAGCTGGTCTATTATTTAATTATATTGAAATCTATTTATTAGATGAAATAGTGAAACTATTATGTGCCCATTCCAATGTATTACATGCATCTATCGCCTTTGATGAAAGAAATAAAAAAATGGCAAAATATATGACTACTATTGGGTTGTATAAGTCGCGTTAGTAAACTATATACAAAGGAAAATAGATTATTTGTACTATTTAATTGTTTATTATAATTTATAAAAAAAATGTTTTTCAAGAGTTGTGTGAAAAATACTCTAACTGGCACTGTAGGTTACTACGAGCGTTCAAGGTCTAAACGTACATATACTTAGTTGATTGCTTGTTATTTTGAAATATAACACTATTGATCACATATAATGCCTAGGTATTTTAGCTTCACAGTGACATGTTAACGATACACGTCAGTTTTGAAACATAAGGAAATTGCATGAGTTTACATTATTGTGTATGAAGATGAATTATTTATGTATGTATATTTGTATCTATATATATGACTTTAGTGTTATTTTGGAGAACACTCAATACTAGTGATTATGAGTACAAATATTTATATTTATATATATATATATATATATATATATATATATATATATATATATATATATATATATATATATATATATATATATATATATATATTTAAAGTATCTTATCGCTATACATCCATTCAGAACTGAAACCGAAATTAAATTTTAATTTTAAATTACAAGTGTTTGCATTTTCTAACAATTCGTATTACACACGAATAAAAGTAAAAGTAACTATACATTACATGGATACCGCAATAATTTCACCTAACCGTTTCCCATTGTTTCGCCGATACCCTACTAAATCCAACTCTATCTTTTATATATAAAGTCTCTAATAGTTTATAAAAAGTTGTAATGACATATGCTAATACAAAATGTATCGTACACCGTCGTCTTAAAGTCGAATTTGTTTTATTGCGTTGTTAAGCACAAACGTGCCAGCGAGGCCGTAAAACGGGGTCACTAGGGCGGGCGAGTAGTAACTAACCGGTCGGTCAGCCCTGAACTTGGTTCGGGATTGACATTATGTCATTTTAGCGCATTTCGATGCGATATTTGCTTATTATTGTGACAATAGGATGGCCTTTGTAGGATATTTTCTATTTGTGCAGGCTTTCGCTTAGTTCTTTAATACTTTCTTATTTTTTTTTTTGCTTTTTGAATATAGTTAACACTATAGACACTTTGTCCGTACCCTTTTTAACTTATACTATATGTTCTTATCTATTAATGATATATATATATATATATATATATATATATATATATATATATATATATATATATATATATATATATATATATATATATATATATATATATATATATATATATATATATATATATTTATATATGCACATACATACATATACATACAAATACTAATGTTAATACATAGTACCTATATAGAATTTATCTTATATCATAATGAACTGTTTTCATAATTTTTTTATATTCATTGTTACTTAGATTATTATGATTAATGTCAAATTTGCTTGAATGTTGGTTATAGCTTCAAATCAAATTTAAACAAGCATACATATTTTTCTCAAGTTTTTGGAAAGCAACGTGAAATTAACCTCCCGTTAGCTAATATGAAAAATACCCGAAATTAGAAATAAAAAAAATTATTCAGCTGCACGTTTATTTCTGTATATAGTACGGTACTTAAGTTAAAAAAAAAACTCTGCATATGTCTCATATAAAACTTTAAAATTGCTTTGAATTATTTGTTTTAAATAACCATTAACTCAACATCTTCATATTTATATGTTAATTAATTAACAATTTCACAAAAAGCTTTTATAATAAAGTGAAGCTTTTAAATAAACTTTATCCAATAAACTGCAGCGGTTTGCGTAACGGTCGAATACACTCCATTGTGTTGCCCAATCGGTTGCGATAACGAGAACTAGTTATCGATATTCAACGATTATTATATATCTGTATGTATGTATGTATGTAGGTATGTATGTATATATGTATGTGTCTAATTCATACTTGTCACGGTGAATTTGATTAGCCTTATTCGATTGCTATTTTTGGGTCATGCACGAGACGTATTCGTATCTAGGTAAATGAGATATAGTATGGAGTACACTATTTAGCTTTAAATGGACGTTGAGTTTCACCACTTGGCTTACTTTGGCAAGAATTCTGTTGTAATCTTGTGAACGGAGTGTTTTGATACTCTGCCTTTACTGCTATGGACGGGGCAAGCTGTTATTTTTAAAAAAATATATATATATATATATATATATATATATATATATATATATATATATATATATATATATATATATATATATATATATATATATATATATATATATATATATATATATATATATATATATATATATATATATGTATGATATTAATATGTGGTCCCAAAAAACGTTGTAAACTAAACATAATGACCTTAAGAAATACTATGCATCTAGATAATTCTCCAGCTTTAAATTTTTTCTTGCATATACCATCGTAGCAAGAGAGTAAGTGACAAGACACTCCATCGTGCATTATAGATTATATTAACAGCCTCATTCGTTTGCTTAACTTATCTTTTCCATCCAAGTAAATCAATTTAAGCAACTCTTAACATATAGAAAAGACGACATTGGCTTACATCTCCTTAACTTTTATGAAAGTTTGACAGTTTGTGCTTTCATAGCGACTCGTAAATCATAATTCTTTCGGTTTCGGTGTACTTTTCATATAAATGTTGTGTTAGCAATAAGTGAATTATTGATATAAATGATTTATGTTATATTATTATTTATAATGTTTTGTTTGTTTTTGGTGTGATCTACCTTATTCTATTTCTTTCTTCTTTTCGTTTTCTCCTTTCATCATCAGCTTCTCTTAGCATGGTTGTGAGAAGAACTTAGGCACTACGTTGTCTCTATGAAGAGAGAGATCTCACTGTTAGAACACTCCGTTCTCCATAATCTTAATTATTATTTATTAACACAATGTATACAAAATAACAACTATAATACTTTAAAACAAATGAAAATAATAATTTTAGAAACTAGCAAACGAAGGTCTCCAAACACTATCAAGGACTGTGGACAATGTAATTAATAGCTGGCTAACTTGTAGGTACAGCTTAAATTGACTCGTGGACATTGTATCGGATCTGTTTGATGGCATAACTTTGTTACACAAGTATGAAATAGTGTACCATAGAAAAGTTGTTGCAAAAGGTCGTATATATATTTGCCTGTCTGTTTATGTATTTTACCTTTGTTGTTGTATGAATTATATATTAAATCCTAATAGTTTTAGTTTAAACAAAATGTAATATATAGAAAAATGATCTTAAGGACCGTGGAAAAGAGCATCGTGTCGCATGTCTTTTATATCTTCTACGCTCTGGTAACTTGGTAAAGCGCGGTGTTGAGTTTCGCCACTCAACACAACGCCTTGATAGGCAACGCGGAGAACAGAGTGTCTTAACATTTAGCTCCCACCGTTCCTGCTGTACTTTCTACCTACTCTACTATTACCGGGATAAAGCGTGAAGCTAATAAAACAATGATCTTAAATAAATATTTAAAACTATTCCATGACGCGTTTCTGTACGTGAACGTTTACGGATAGGACGTGGTCCTGGTCACGTGACGGGTGCGAGTGACAGGCGGCACACGTGGCCGCACCACGTTGATTTAACGAGCTCACTTGTCGATAGATTGCCGACTCTCACTTTATATATATATATATATATATATATATATATATATATATATATATATATATATATATATATATATATATATATATATATATATATATATATATATATATATATATATATATATATATATATATATATATATATATATATATATATATATATATATATATATATATATATATATATATATATATATATATATATATATATATATATCTTCAGAATACAATTCATAAAATTAATAAATAAAAAGAAAATATATGTCCTAAGAGATATATTTTTTAAACTTAACCAACTCTATTTATTTATTTTATTTGGTATCTATATTACTTATCAAATATAAAGATTCAATAGGAAATAAAAAAATCAACGATATTTCCTTATTTGGTAATTGACATTGTTTTTTAATGTCCAAGTAAATAGGGTTAGTGGAGCGCGCTCGATTCTCACAAAAACGAATAGTCAGAGGTATGTATAAATATATATAATTTATAAAAGTAACTAGCACGTGACTTCCTTTGCCTTTACTTTTGCTTTGTAATACGTTACTAAATTTAAAGATTATATTAAATAATAATAATCTAAGCGTTTAAATATAGAGAACAGAGTGTTTTGTCTCTCTTTTTATTATGTTATTTATAATATCTATCTATCTGTTGTCTGTCAGAGTGTTTTGTCTCTCTTTTTATTGTTATTTATATATCTATCTATTTGTGTAAATCAAATTCGCTGCTTACTATTATTATTTTTTTGCAATGAATCGTCTATAGAAGAATAAATCTTATCTAAGTTTATTTAAAAATATTAAATAATTGTGAAATATTTCTAACGCGCGTGTTATTGCTATGTGGGCTCGCTTAATGCACTCTTACGGTTCCTTGGCCTACTTCTGTGGAACTAAATGATGGACAATTTTTGTTTGTTCAAGCCAAGGTCGGTTGCCTAAAATTTTGACGGCTTTTTTTCCTATCGTTTTGTATTTAACTTTATTGTAGTTTATTTCGCAATGAATTTAACCTTACCGGTTAAAATAACTGGCGATTATGAAAATATCTGGTAATGCCAATTTTGTAGTTATAATAATAGGTTTTTGGTGAATTTTGTAACTGTTTTTCGAAATATAATGAGGTTATATACTTTTCAATTTTTGTCAGTTTAATAGAAATTTAAGTGTTATTTAATTTTTGTGAATAAGTAAAGCATATTAAGGCTCCACCGTTTTAGATATATTGTGTATAAAACAAAATTTCTTCATACTTAAAAATCTTAATAATTATAAATATGCCAGCTTTTACTATTTTACTTACACTAATTGAAGACAAATAAATAATATATTTTTCAAATATTTAGTTTAATCCTGAATTCCGACCATTGTTAAAGTAAAATGTAAGTTGTAATGCATACTTTACAAACTCATTAGCTTATTACTCATTAACTTTTCAGTTTTTGTCAGTTTAATAGAAATTTAAGTGTTATTAGATTTTTGTGAATAAGTAAAGCATATTAAGGCTCCACCGTTTTAGATATATTGTGTATAAAACAAAATTTCTTCATACTTAAAAATCTTAATAATTATAAATATGCCAGCTTTTACTATTTTACTTACACTAATTGAAGACAAATAAATAATATATTTTTCAAATATTTAGTTTAATCCTGAATTCCGACCATTGTTAAAGTAAAATGTAAGTTGTAATGCATACTTTACAAACTCATTAGCTTATTATCTAACACAAATATGTATACATACAAATGTAGGTCTGTATGTGGCCTAAATACGACGCCCCATTTGCGATGCTTGCTCAATAGAACACCTATTGTTATCAAGAAATTAATTCAATTGTCACTTTACTGACTTTAGTATAGAAGTTGTTCCTTTTTTTTATTATTTAATGATTACAACTAAGTGTTTTTTATCTGCTATGATGGTGGATGAATCAATTGAAATAATTTAATATATCCTATAAATATTTAAATCACTATCTCGCATCTATTAACTGACAAACTAAAGATCGTGCATTTTATTTTCAGACGCAAAAACTATGCTGTAACTGTAATTTATTCAGCTTTTATTTATGATTAGTTGCTTTATTGTATTTAATAAATATCTGTGGATCACATAGATATTGTCAAATTTAGTTTAGGTCTATTATGCGTTATTGGATAAGCTATGAATTTATATATTTTATGAATATTACTTTCAACTTGGAATCGAATTGACACTCGCTTTAATAATCGATACAAGTAACCACCAAGCCATAGAGACAGTAAAAATATAATTTAGTAAATTATTTGAAACGCGTTAGTTGCTAAGGCGAAGTGCGAACTGTTATGCAATGAATGCACGACCTTGCTCACTAAACTTTGGTGAAATCTCTCAATGTCAAATGTGTTAACCGTTGGAGTGCAATTTTGATACAATTTTAACAGTTTTTGCGGTTTAAATGGATTATTTTTGTTTAATACTGTAATTTTTTTTAATTTTTTTTTCTAACCTTTTATATTTATGGATGTTTATTTTGTATAACTTTGTTTTTATATTGAAAATGTATGTATATTATTTTTATTTTTACTTATTTCTTTTTATATATATATATATATATATATATATATATATATATATATATATATATATATATATATATATATATATATATATATATATATATATATATATATATATATATATATATATATATATATATATATATATATATATATATATATATATATATATATATATATATATATATATATATATATATATATATATATATATATATATATATATATATATATATATACATAGCGGCGGAACCCAATGCCGTGCTTGATATATGATAACGGAGAAATATAAGTGAATGAGAACACGGAGAAATTAAACTGTCATTATTCCAAAAACAACCAAAAATTAACTTACATTTGGTATAGTGCGAAATTAAAATCCACTACTAATGTATTAATCTCGACTATGAAAAATTTCAGTGTACCTACTAGTTATGTTTTTTAATACCTCTTAACTGATTGCTTTGAAATAAATATTAAATGACGTGTTTCAAAGCGGGATAGAAATCTACGAGCTTTCGCATGTAATTTATGCAATGTTTAACAACGGGTCTTAAATTTGGCTACGTATCAAGTTGTTCTAATTTAAATATTATATAAATATTTAAAAAATACTACCTAGACCTAGGCTGCTAGACCAAAATAAATACTATCTACATACTTATTTTTAGCCTCGGAAACGCATTCAGTCCTAACAACATGATAATATTTGTGTATTTTGATAAATTAGCCAATTTATCAAATGTAATGAAAGGCCTTCCCTTGAAATTTTGATACATGTATCTCACATTATCTCCATTAAGATTTTCAGTATATCTATCGCAGCTAAAATCAACCTTGTGATAGTATTGTATGTATGTAACAATAAAGTTTTATGTGAACATTATAATATTAGTAAAAAATATTTTAACACCATTGATAACATATTCAGATTATTTTATATTTTATTGTATATTAGACATTTTTTCCTTTTTATGAAAATGGTTAGTCTCGCAAGAGGGGGAATTGAATCCAGAACTATATCGTGGATACAATCACCTACTGCCAAACGATTTGTTTACATGTAAATATAAATCTTTATTCCACTCATATCTTTACTTATGTCTATGACGAAGAATATATATATATATATATATATATATATATATATATATATATATATATATATATATATATATATATATATATATATATATATATATATATATATATATATATATATATATATATATATATAAACATACAGATACATACATATACATGTATTGATGTCATTCGGATCATCCGGATACATGTATTTCATTTTCACTAACTGGAAAGATTTCCCATGAGAATCTGATAGAAAGTTACTGTTAGCCAATCTTACTACAATAGGACGATAATAAGTGTGTCTTTACTTAACATATAGTCATGCTGAGGTTTTTTATAAACACATGTCACTGTCTTCATAAAAAAACTAGTGTTGGGCATTTTATTTTAAAATATCGATTTTATCATCTACTTTATTAGAAAATGTTTTTTTTTTGTAATTTACTAATCGATTTTTAATCGAACAACGTGCTATTGACGTCCTCATTAATAGCTAGTAACAAGAGCAATTAAATGAAGTGTATAGGTTGTTATATTATATAGTATTGTGTTCATTATAATTCTAAGTATAAAGTTCAAAGTACACATGCAAATGTAGCTTATCTCTAAATAGACTGAAAATTAAAAATGAAATATTGTCTTCCAGCCTACGCGACGATAGGTGGATTCCGTTCCCACTCGGGGAAGATGGATTTTTTATTTCCCTTTTCTCCGCTCTGGCAACAAGACAGAGCGCGGCGTTGAGTTCCACCACTCAATACGTAATGCCTCTAAAAGGTAGAAAGCAGAAGACGGAGAGTTTTAACACTAGGTTCCCACGGCTCCTACCATTTACCTACCCTACTATGAGCGGGATAAAGCGTGAAAGTAAAAAAAATATTTTCTAAAAGAGAGACGTATCTTTTCTTTTAATTTGTTTTCTTTTTTCATATTGTATTTAAGAAATAAAATACCCACCGCACTGCGCTTGCGTCGCTTCCTATAATAGGAAACAAAATTTTTCAAGGACTAAGTTTTACTATTGTATATAATATTGTATATAATAGCTATAAAAAGTGTCTATGATAAATTTAATAATAATATTAATTAAATAATTTTCTACAATTTAATTATGATTTATATTAAAATAATAAAAAATGTGTGTCCATCGATAAATTGAAGAACTAGGTCAGTTTATACGTAATTTGTTTAAGTAAGGGAATTGCTTAGACCTCATGCCACGAATGAGTCACGACCTTATTCGCTTTGTTGGAACTGATTATGTGTGGATTATAAGAATTGCCGAAGACGAGGCTAACGTGGCGCAGTAGAACATGTGACTGTAGACCCGATGGGTATGGTTTCGATTATATAGCTAAACGATTTTAATTTAACACACTCAGATACATTAAATCAGAAGACATATAAGCTGACAATATTATAATTCTCAGTCAAGTGCAAGTTGACTTCTTTAAGCACGTATATAGATTGTTTAATAACTGTAAAATGTGAAGATAAAGATATAATTGATTATTACTTAAGTAACCTAGATTTATTTAACGAGAAAATGTTTAAGAAGTTAAACAGTCAAAGAATATACGTAATAAGATCTCGCTTGCTTAAGATTAAACTAAATTGAAGATTTATTCGAGGGCGAAATTAAAAAGCGATGTAAATCCGTACCTGGCGTATCTTTATGGCTATAACTATAACAGGTTATATAATGGTTATATAATGGTTTACGTTGAATATTATTTCATAAGATAGACAGATTCACTATATTTTTGAAATAGCTAAGTTTTTTATCATATATTGTTCATAGAACATAAGCATTTTTTTAATATTAGCAACTTATTTATATATCATTAAGAGATCATAAAACATAATAGGTACAGTTCCTTATTTATATTCTATGGTCGTAACTCATACGTTTTATGTCAATAACGTGCAATGCAGTAATTTTTAAAATTACTTAAATCAATATATACTGGAAACATCTGTTGCTATGCGAAAAATTAACAAACTTTTGTGACTATGACCTATTTGATAAGAAAAGTAAAATCATCACTTGCGCTACCCAAATAGAAGTCATTATCGTTTGAATTTGTATGTAAATATTGTAATTTAGAGGACCGTCGTGGCGCAGTGATGTAGCGTCTGCCTTTAAACGCGACGGTTTGTGGATTCGATTCCCATGAGATGATTTTTCTATTTTCATTTTCTTCGCTCTGGAAATCAGGACAATCGCGGCACTGAGTTCGTCACTCAATACGCAATGCGTCGAAAAAGGCGGAAAGCGGGAACGGAGAAAGCAGAGACTAAGCAACCGAGTGTTTTAGCACTAGGTTCCTATGGTTCCTGCAGTTCCCTCAGCCTATATGTGCGGGATAAAGCGTGAAAACATAAAAAACATATATATTATAATTTTAACAATCTTATAGTATAAGGTCGAGAACAAATTATACTAACTTACGTATATACAAGGTAACCTTCCGCAAGAACGCTTCGACCTCGCATATCACGATCAAGGTTCTATTCCTGGCTGGAGCAGAGGAAATAAAGCCTTATTAACTATATAATAGAGTCCTTATTGACTTTTTTTTAACTTTATCAGCAGCTTGTTTTGATAGATGAATTTCAGGTAGTAAGATGATTTCATAATGAAATTAAATTTTAGTTACTAGTTATTAACAGTTTTAAAGGGAAAAGGAATTTATTTTTCTATATTTTTTTAGGTTTCATATACATTTTTTTTAAACATCTAACAAATGAAAAAATTGAAAATCAAGGGCTTTTATTTTATTTAATCTTGATATATTTAATACAATAGTGTTTAATCACTCAATTCTCTGTCTAGAAATCAACAGGTGTAAAATTATGTAGTAACTTGTAAATTACATATATGTACTATATCTTATATATATTAGTCAATTATCTCAATGAAGGTCGGTACAATGAGAACTGGAGCGCGACTTCGGTCAGGATTAAACGACAGGAAATTACCATCTCGCCTCGTCTAAGGTTTCAAATACATCTTAATATGTTAATTAATATGTTGACAATACGTACGGTTGATAGCTGCTTCCATATGTTGACATATAATATGTATATATTATCGTAGTCTTGCTTTATTATTGAGTGTTTTACATATTATTGATATTATTTTAGTATAACGTATAAATGATGATTCTGAATTTTGATAGTTCTTTAGGGCGAATAAAGTATGTAAAACGTAAAACATAAAACATACGCAAATTTTTGTCAAAATCTTTATTTTTTATGATTTTTCGAAACTTGTATGAAACTTACAAATGGCTATAACTTATACCTATGCATTACAATTGTTATGAGCCAATTTACTGGTGTATCTCAATTTATTATAAAAAGATTTTATTTTTCAACTTCTACTGTACGGACAGGATGGAAATCCTTCTACGTTAAATTACCTCAAGATATTGTAATACTTTCTTAAACCCAGGAGTGTATGTATTTTTAAAAATATTTCATATATAAAAATATATATTTAAATTATATCATTTAATTTGTCAACAGGCAGTAGACTGGTGGTCAGTTGGTGTCCTGACGTACGAGCTCCTGACAGGCGCGTCTCCCTTTACGGTTGAAGGAGAGAAAAATACCCAGCAGGAGATAACTAAACGCATAGTGAGATGCAGCTACCCCGTCCCTAACGATGTCAGTCCTGAAGTGCAGGACTTCATTAAACGGTAATTTATATATGTTTTTATTTTTTTCTTAGCTTCACGCTTTATCCCGCACACGGCAGAGTAGGCAGTGGGAACGGTAGGAACCATGGGAGCCTAGTGTGGCTCTGCATTGCTTTGCCCCTACTTTCTCCGTCTCTGAAATGTTTTATATAACTTTCTCCCCAAAAGTGATTCGAACCCACAATCGTTGCATTTACAAGGCTGGTAAAAATTTATAATAAGCAAAATTTCGCCTTACATATTGATATGGGACAAATGATCGTCGATTTGTTTTCTTTGGCCTGGTTAGGTCAACAGTATACAGCGACATTTGTCAGTAGCGAAAGGAAAGTGTAGTTTCACATCCTGTAAACACTTGTCGTTGATTAAAAAACGTATAATAATTATTAATTTTGCTTTTTATGCCAAATATAATTTAATTATTATTTCTAAACACAATGGGCATAGAAGAAAGTATATAAAAAGGGATTAAAGCTTTTACATTTTCTCACTTTTTTGTTATTTTTGGTCTTAAAAAACCTTTTTTGGTACAGATAATAATATTCTATAAAAGTTGATGGAATTACTTGCGAGCTATTATTTATTTCATTGGTTAATGATTTTCGTTTCAGATTATTAGTAAAAGATCCACGTCGACGTCTCGGCGGCGGTGAAGATGATGCAGACGAACTAAAACGGCATCCGTTCTTCCAGGTTAGTTCTTAATTATTTTAAAATTACACTCAGAAATGTTATTTAACGGTTGATTTAGTATATAAATTAGTATATATGTGTAATAGTATTTTTTTTAAATACAGTTAAATGATGACACAGACAGTATTGATTATAGAGATATGGATGTTACAGCGACCTTAATTTAAAGCATAATATTGATTAGCCTTTATAGACTTGGTTAAATTATAAAACAAGTAATATTTACAATTTTTTTTAAACAAAATAAATAATTAAATTACTGTCCCAAAATGAAACGCTAAAGTAAGAAGCAAGTGTACACTATCCTGCCTGAACGGGAATGAAATCTGTTCCTCAATCAGTTATTTTTTTAATGAAAGGTGACAGATTGACAACGTTTATTATTATTCTTGTAGTACAAGATGTTTACGTTATTTGTATTTACTACTTAACGTCTTACACAACACGTATAAATATCGTGAAGTGGGAAAAATAATCCTGTGCCTAAACTATTGATAATTGTTAACTAGTTTTTTGTATATAGCCTTGAAATATTTTACCCCAAACATAGTTTTAACAAAGGCTGCATTGTCAGATACACCTGTATCAGCTGTTGCCTAACATAATTCATCTTCACTTAAAATATTAGTATATATATACATATATATATATATATATATATATATATATATATATATATATATATATATATATATATATATATATATATATATATATATATATATATATATATATATATATATATATATATATATATATATATATATATATATATATATATATATATATATATATATATATATATATATATATATATATATATATATATATATATATTTACAAATATTTCAGAATCTCGACTGGGAAGCAGTGTCTCGCAGAGAGATCCAAGCTCCCTTCGTGCCTCAGCTTTCGCACGCGGCAGACACTTGCAACTTTGCAGATGAGTTTACACGAATGCCTCCCACGGACTCGCCGGCGCAAGCTCCTAAACACCATGATAAGTTGTTTTTGGGTAAGTTCATGGGAAATGTCAATGTAATTTGGGTTTTCGAAGTTTATGTGTATAGTAGTAGGAATAGTATATTGGAAATTAATCAATAAGCAAAATTTCATATATAATTTGACGTTTATCATGGCGTTGAGTTCTGCCAATACGAAATGCCTCGTAAAGGTAAAATTGGAGAACGGAGTGTTCTTACACTAAATCCTAATGTTCCTGCTGTTCCCTCTGCCTACCCCTGCCATGTGCGGGATAAAGCGTGAAGCTATCATTGTATGATTATTTTTATTTTTAACATTTTATTAGTGATTTGATTTGTTTTATATTGTAATATACATTCCCTTTGTTAAGTTCTATATATTTTGTTCTTATTACTTTTCTGTAAGATATTGCTTGAAGCAAAATGTTATAAATATAATAAAAATTAAAGATAATAAATATAATTTTGACAATTATTTCAACAGGTTATTCGTACGTCGCACCGAGCATAATGTTCTCTGAGAACATTATATCAGATCAGATATGGATGCAGGCGACCGGGCAGAAGCAGGACAAACTAAAGGGATGGACCGTTAAAGTGAGTAAATATATAAATAAATAAATAAATATATATATATATATATATATATATATATATATATATATATATATATATATATATATATATATATATATATATATATATATATATATATATATATATATATATATATATATATATACATACACACATACATACATACATACGTAGTGTTAATTATATAACTATTTTAACTATTTTTGATTAAAAAAGCTTATAGTTAACTTAATAATATTTTATAAAATATATATATTTTAGACTAAACTAAACTTAAATTATGTTTAAATCAAACTATAATAGTAGCCAAGTCTTATACAGTAGCTATATTTTCTAGTTAGGTATTTTTTTGTATAAATATAATGTTTTTTATTGTTTCCAGGACTCGCCATTCTTTCAAAAATACTCAGTGGACCTAAGTACACCTTTACTAGGAGATGGGTCGTATGCAGTTTGCAGGAAATGTATACACAGACAGACCGGCAAGGATTATGCTGTTAAAGTATGTATTATTTACTTATTTTTCGAAAATTAAAAGATATTTTTATACTTTGTCCTTTTTTTAATTAGTTCCTGCTATTCTCGCATTCTGCAATAATCTTGTTATGTAATTCTACTGGAAACTTATGGTTATTATTTAATG
Source organism: Dione vanillae (assembly GCA_037178615.1). NCBI lineage: Eukaryota > Metazoa > Arthropoda > Insecta > Lepidoptera > Nymphalidae > Dione > Dione vanillae. The sequence continues at coordinate 792,707 of JAZFAU010000295.1, read as the reverse complement.
TATAAACACACGCTACATATATAGAGAAAGACAAGACACTCCACTCTCCGCGGTTGTGATAAAATTGAGGCTTTTAGTTACATGAGTGACACAATCCATCGTCAGTTTAACCCATCAAAACAATAATACCATAGTACTTTCCCCTGGTAGAGATCGAACTCGCATCTATCGCGGTTACGATATGATAGTACCGCGTCACAAGTGCTTCTAATATATAAATTATAAGAAAACATAAATTTTTCGAAAAGAAATTTTTATCTCTAATATGTTATTAAATTGATGACAAATTAAATATTAATTTACGATTATTAAAACAAATTTAATTCAGTTAACGTATTTAAGTTTTAAATCTAAAGATATCTTATATATTATACAAGAATACCCATTTCTACTGTTATTAGTTAAAAAGAAACACAAATATTTTTATTCTGTTGATTGCTTTCTTGTAAGGCGACGTAAATTGTTACATTTATAACACTGTTCACATGTTAGTGGAATTGTATTTTTTAAGTATTTTTTTTTAAATATAATATTTATAAATGTAATATAAATATAATATTTATATATTTTATTTAAAATTAAATTTCTTTCTACAGATCGTTTTGTCACAGAAAAGAGACGTGAAACAAGAGATAGAGTTGCTAAAGGCGTGTCAGGGGTGTCCCTACATTATTACTTTACACGAAGTGTTCTACGATTCTGTAAGTATTTCCACTTATTTTAAGGTAGCTTATGTCAAAACTCTCCGTTCTCTTCTTTTCGCTATGAGTCCGGATATATATGTTAGGATACGAAAGTCAAGTGTTATTTTTACCAATTAATAATGCACATTATTATTATTTTATTTAAAAACATTTAAGAATAAAATTATTATACATAAATTAATATAATATTAAAAGATAATATAATTTCTTTTTGCAAAAAAATATTGTAATGATTTAAAATATATTTGCTTTCATGCTTTAGAGAGTTTATATTGAGGAGAGATCACTTTTAGTTATAACGTTACAATTATATTCATTGTTTTTGTAAACAAATTCCGTTTTTCTTCTCTTTGTAAATGATTTATTTATCTATCTATCTTTAATCTTTGTGTTCCAGGCTTTCACCTATATAGTGACAGAGCTAGCGTCCGGGGGGGAGCTGTCAGTGGCGCTAAACTCGGGGGGTGTTGGAGGTGTTGGGGGTGGGGAGAGGACGGCGCAGCGGTTCCTAGTGCAGTTGGCGTTGGCTGTGCGGCACATGCATGCTAGGAGAGTCGTGCATAGAGATCTTAAATTGGAGGTGACATATATTTATTTATTTTAATATGAATCTGATTTGTTGAGGTTATTGCATATGTTTATACATATACATATATAGATAACTTTACTCTTGTCTACTGTCACTGACCGAAGAGGTAATGCATGCTTGCGCAATCGCTTCTTCTACCAATATTAGACTACGCCGACGTTTGCTATTTGGATGTGACTGAGGAGCTACTTAGCAAGCTAGAGCGTTTACAAAGTCCTATATATATATATATATATATATATATATATATATATATATATATATATATATATATATATATATATATATATATATATATATATATATATATATATATATATATATATATATATATATATATATATATATATATATATATATATATATATATATATATATATATATATATATATATATATATATATATATATATATATATATATATATATATATATATATATATATATATATATATATATATATATATATATATATATATATATATATATATATATATATATATATATATATATATCCTATATAATATCCAAAAAAGTGCTTCTTTAAATTCCTTTAAATCCCAACTCAAAAAACATCTTCTGGAAAATTTGGATAAGTAACCATTCTAAAGTTAAATACTAGCATTATTGATGTTATAAATGCTTTTATATAGTCTATATATTTATTATATCATACTATACATGAAATATATGTATATGTGTATATATTTATATATATGTGTATGTATGTATATGTGTATATATGTATATGTGTATGCGTGTATGTGTGTATGTATGTATTTATGTATAAAGTATATGTATATATGTATTTTATATTGATTTATTAGCTATAATTTGCACTCTTCTCACCCGCTACTTTAACTCATCCACCACCACCGGTTGGCTGGAAGAGATCTCTTATATTGATAAGTCCACCGTTGTGTACGGCACTATTATAATATGTAATATTTTTTCAATGTAAAAATTTGTGCAATAAAGAGTATGATATATGCATGCTCTCCATTAGTCTTAATATTTTTTACGTATCCTTTCTGCAGTACCTTCGACACTGTCCTCGAAACTCAATCTATATACATATATCTATTTCACTATTCTTTCTTCACTTATTTGGTTGATGTGCTCAAACTATTTGAGTTAAATTATTATTTTACATTAATATCTATTATTTATGTATATATTGTCATTGTATAGGAATATATACAACATAGAGTACCTCCTCTAATGGCCTCTAACTTAGGTTTAAATAGTATTGAAGTTACAACGGTAATCAGTTAACTATAATAGTGTTTTTTATTTGAGTATAATCTCATAACATACGTTTGAAATTTACTTTTTTTTTGCCAGAACATCCTCCTGTCCAGTAGTCGGCTAAACGAGGCTAAAGTGAAGGTAGTGGACTTCGGTTTCGCGCGCCGCCTGCCCGACTGCCACGAGCGGGAGAGGATGATGACGCCTTGCTTTAGGTGAGTACTCTTATTTTTATCATTTTTTAAGTGTTAATCCACACTGACGATAGAAAAAATACTTAAAGAAAACATATAAAAATTTGAATACAGCTGGATTCGAACCCGCGTCCTTTTGCGAACCGTGTAAGCGCTCTCACCACTGAGCCATGCGTTCTTTATCATGCTGCGTTGAAATTCTTATATGCTTTATGCTTGTTGTGTTGTTAGCATCTCTGTGGGGAGAGTTTTACAAAGAACAAACATTGGGTTTAAAAATATCTTTGATTTCCGCGATTTGTATACATTTTAAATAAATCAATTTAAACGGATTAGTCGCGCATATTGACATTTTTTGGGAACCAGAAACAGAAACCATTGACGGTAGTTTGATATAAATATCAGATCAAATGACAGACGAATGCCACCTCAATCTACCCCCGAGTGGGGTTTCCAAAAAAATGTCAATATACGCGATTAATCCGTTTAAATTGTTTTATTTAAAATACTATATTTTTTAACTTTTATAATTTACCTAAGGGTAAGTGTTGAGACACTCCGTTTCTGGTTTCGTGTGTTCAGTGACAGAACACTTGTAGGTTACGTTTATAATATTTATAATAAACTTTATTTTCAATTTTTTTGTACACACAAATATATATATATATATATATATATATATATATATATATATATATATATATATATATATATATATATATATATATATATATATATATATATATATATATATATATATATATATATATATATATATATATATATATATATATATATATATATATATATATATATATATATATATATATAAAATTTAATTTGACAGCTTGCCGTACGCTGCACCCGAGGTGGTGTCCCGCGCTCGCACCGGCGCCGCGCCCGGGTACGGCGCCGCCTGCGACCTGTGGAGCCTTGGCGTCATATTTGTAAGTGTTTATCTCCTTTTACTTGCTCTTTTTTATTCTTTTTATGTAGCTTTATCCCGCACATGGCAGAGTAGGCAGAGGGGACCAAAGGAATATAGTGTTAAGACACAGACACTCCGTTGCTTAGTCCTTGCTTTCTCCGTCACCGCTTTCCGCCTTTTTTGGAGGTATTACGTGTTGAGTGGCGGAACTCAACGCCGACCTTTAGCCTAGTTTTACTTGTAAACAACTATATGTATTCATTTCATTTTGGTAATATTTCAGATGATAACTCATTTTTTTTTAGTGTCTTAATGACTGATTATAATTTAAAATTGTAACATAAAGATGTTTGAAATATATGTACTTGTATTTTCATATATATACATACCCTTATTTATATTATTATTATAATAACGCAAAAATATTGCATTTTCGTTTGTAGGTTATTTAAATTTATTATTAGATCGGTTCTTCCACTGTACAATATTTAAATTAACCTAAAAATTGTTTTATATTATAATAACATATGATAAGAAAAAAAATGATTAATCTGAAATTATATATAAAATTTGTTTTCCAGTACTGCCTGCTAAGTGGTAAAGCGCCATTTCAGCCGACTTCAAAGAAGGAGCCGGTCACAGCTTTCATGGATAGAATTAGGAGTGGCAGTTTTACTATGGAAGGTCAATATATAGTATATTATAATCATTATTTTCACATAAGTATATATTATGTAGTGTATTATGAGTGGCTTCGTTTTGTTCTAACTAGGAAATGAAAATGAGTAAATCTCCTAATGGGATTTGAACCCGTTGACTCCTGCGTTAACAGTTAGGAACTATTCTACTGCAACACAATAACTTTAATATATATTTTTTTTGCTTCACGCTTTATCTCAGTCGTAGCTGAGTAGGTTATCGCAGGAATCAAGTGTTTTATAGTAATTATTAATATTTTAATAAAAATTCCAGGTCCAATATGGGACAGCATATCAGAAGACAGTAAAAAGATAGTATCTGGACTATTGGCAGTGGAACCGACCGACCGTCTCACTGTCACTGAGCTACTGCAGGCTCTCGGCGTCAACTGCCACGATGGTAACAGCTTCAAACTGCAGGTGTGTGAGGTTTAATGTACATTTTTAACTGCAGGAACCATAGGAACCTAGTGTTAAGAAACTCCGTTGCTTAGTCCCCGCTTGCACTGTTCCTACTTTCCGTCTTTTTTCGAGGCACGCGTTGAGTGGCGAAACTCAACGCTGCGCTTTGCCTCGTTGCCAGAGCGAAGAAAAATCTACCTTTTTCTCTTGGGAATCGAACCCACAAACTGTCGCGTTTACAGGTAGACGCTACGCCTCTGCGCCACTGCGACAGATATTGAAAATTCTATATATTAATGTATGAAAATAATTACTTTTATTATTTCTAGGACATGACCAAAGCAGATCTGTACAAGCGTCGCAGTAAAAACAAACAACGCAAATCTAGTACGTCCGAACCAGGCACCTCCCAGAGCGACTCCAATATGGAAGTCGATGATAACAAAGAGACGTATCTGTATGAAACTATAAATAACCTCAAGAATAGAATGAACAAGAACTCCATAGAAAATGACGTGGAACTAATTAAAGCCAACACCCAAGACACGCCAGTCAATGAAAGCGAAGAACCCATCTTCGAGAACGACGAAGTGCCGCCGGTCAAGCCTGTGGAGAAGACCTATTCCAAATCAAGATCTAAGTTAGACGAGTACATTTATATAGAAAGCAGTCAAGGCCTAGAGGGCACCGAAGTAGCATTCCCTAAGACAAACAGGAAAAAGAAGGAATCACAATCGCCCGTACCTAGGAAACGTAGGAAAATCGAAACCAGATCCAAGAAAACTAGCGAAACTAAAACCCCCGAGAAACGTGGGAGAGGGAGACCTAAGAAAGTTCAAGATCAAGAAGATACTAAATCCAGAGTAACTAAAGAGTCGATCGAAAACGATAAAACTATTGTCACCAGAGCGACGAGGAAACGGCGGTACGAGGAAATCGAGAAGCCAGTCCTAAGAGAGAAGGGACAAAATGGCCGACAGTCGCGGAAAAACAGCGAAAAGGTTGAAACGAGGAAAATCGCTCGGCCGAAACGCAAAGCGGACAAAGTGGAAACAATATTGGATGAAACTCAAAATGTTAGAATGACGCGTTCCAGAAGGCGGAGGTTAGAAATTAGTTTATCTCCATCGGAAGTTAAAAGCGTGATGCCGGCGTTTTCATTCGAATCGGACCGACGGGTCAACTCTATAGAAAGCAATCGGTCGAAAACCTCAAATGCCAAAGGTAAGAGAAATAACAAAAAAACACAAATCAAAACGAAAAAGCCACCCATCCGTAAAACGAGAGCGCGCGCCAACCGCAGGTGAAATAATCACATTTAGCGCCATTTTATTAATAACCTCCCGTGTCACTACTTCCGGTTTCTAAACATCACTTTAAAAAAGAATACAATAATAAATGTGTACCAACATTTTTATTCTGTTGCAATTTTTTTTTAATATTGTGTTGGCAGCCGCGCCGGAAGTATTCGAATTTCAAATTCAAATGTAGTTTAAATTCCAATATGGCGTTCGATGTAACCTCCGGATATTCCAAATAAAGATAGTGACGCGACACAATGGACGCTTGCTCACGCGTAGTATAGTAATTAAAAAAAAAAGAAATTATTTATTCGACAGAGTAAGTTATATCTAGTTGTCTCCACACTAGTTCGAAATGAATTAACGGTTTTCTTTTTTAGTTTTAATCTTTTTATTTAATGCTGCCGTAGAGATAATATAGATTGAGTGTGAAATTCAGGATATGCCTTCATTATATAAGATTATTTGGAAAATAAATAACATAATACAAAACAAACTGCTTAAAAACATGTCCTTATTTCATAGCAAATGACCAAAATAAGATATTGTTTAAAACAAAATGGCCGGTTTAAAATGACAGATAGATCATTTATCGTTCTGTCCCTTTCCCACACCTCACCATCTCACTATATTATCTCTATGTATGTTACTATTAATTTTAAGTCACTTTTTCCCTATTATTACCATTAGAAGTAATTCTTTGATGTTGGTTATTATGTATTTTGAATAGATTAATAAATAATTAATAGATAAATTGAATGTGTGGATGAGCACTTCCCCTAGCTGAAAATATTCTTTTTTTTTAACAAAAATTATAAAAAAAAAACTATATGAAGCGATTATAAACAAATATTGAAATTACCGCTTTCAATGCTTTGTTGTGACATTTATTTTTTTTAAATGGACCTCATGTGATGTACGTTTTAATGTTTTCTTTTTAATTGATTTTGGATTTAATTTTGATTTTATAATGTCATCGAAACAACCTAAACATATATCTGTCATATAAAAATAATGATTTTTGTGTGTGTATATTTGTTACTTATTTGGACTTAGTGTAATAGGTTTAATTTGTAAATTTTTCATTAATGTCATTCAAAAAGATTTAACTTCCATTCGATTATTCAAATTATATAATTTTGTGTACGGTGAAAGTGCCAAAGCATGCTTGAAATAAAAGAATAATCTTTAGTGTATTTGTAAAAATATAAATGCCTCTTAGTAAAACTCTATATATTTTCCTTGGCTGTACTTTCTGTTATCTGATTGAATTGTCTTTCTTTTTTTTCCTTTATTTTAAGCGCTTTTACCAAATAAATATTGTTTGATTGTTTCATTGTAAATAAATCTTAGCGTTTAGTACAAAAAAACTACGGTGGAAGAGTTAATTAATATTATTTATGGAAAAATCTCAAAAAAATATGCGATCGATAGCTGAAGTCATATCATATTGGTGTTTAAATTGAATCATTTGCTAATTTTTCAATGTAATTTCGTGTTTTTGACTTGTATGGGTTAAAAGTGTGTTCATGAAATAAAATAATATATTATATGGAAAAATTTTATAATGGCAACACAGCTGGTACAGTATGGTACATAGAGTAACTAAAAATATTTATGTTATGATTTTTTTTTTATTTGAGTAATAGTAATGATTTTCTAAATAATTTAAACATTTTTTTAAAAGAAAATAATTAAAGTTTGTAAACGTAATCACATTGTGTACCAAACTGTACAATATTTATATACCGTTACAAAGTATAAAGCAATAAATAATTGATTCATTTACATAAAATGCTTTAAAGATTGTTACATCTGCGACATATGTAATTTATATGACAATGATGTACTGTATTGCCAGTTTTATTGTTACAAATTTTGTATAAGAACATAAACCTTGTACGAGTTAGTACCGAATATGTTAAACATAGAGATAATTGTCGACATGTATTCGTATTTATGAATTTAAAGCATGGATAGGTGTGGATTTATTTTAATCTATTGGTTTATAAATGTCATTTATGATCCTTTAATAATGATGAGAAAGGAACGTTCTACAAAGAAAATTCTTATGATTTTAATTTTCAAAAAACTTGAACATAGTGTTGCCAGAAACAAATTTAAATGGCATTTAATCAAAAGTTACAGCTCTAAGTTGATTTATTTTGGTTATAGATTTAATATGAATACTTTAAGATATATCCACATCCTTGTTCGTATGCAGCATAATACAGCAAGTCAAAATAGACGCGGTTACTGGGAAATTGAAAATTTCCACTTGCTTGAGATAAGTGTTGCGTCGCCGTGACGTAATGTATGTAAAAGTGCACTTAAAAGGAATGAACCAAAAGATTATATAATTTTATAATAAAGTGTTAGAAGTTATTATTGTAGCGTCGGCGTTAAACAAATTTTGTAACACGTTACACGAATGCCGGCCGAAGATATTGGATTGTAATAAATATACCATTTTAACATTTTTTATTTGTTTTATTGTCACCCTGTCAGAGATTTGATATTTTATTTGATATACAAGTACCGCGCAAATATAGTTAAAACATTTTTGATGATTTTTAAAGTGTTAATCCACACTGAGGATAGAAAAAATACTTAAAGAAAACATATAAAAATTTGAACGCAGCGGGACTCGAACCCGCGCCCTCCTGCGAACCGTGCAGACGCTCTCACCACTGAGCCATGCGTTCTATATCACGCCGCGTTGAAATTCTTATATGCTTTTATACAACTTATATCGTTGTTAGCATCTCTGTAGGGAGATTTTTACAAATTTCCGCTACCCAAAGACCATTACAAAGAACAATCGTTTGGCGAGAGAGATTGCTATTTTTGTTAAATATTTTTAACATCATTTCAAAACATCAAAAACGCCATCATTCGCAGGAGGGCGCGGGTTCGAGTCCCGCTGCGTTCAAATTTTTATATGTTTTCTTTAAGTATTTTATAGTTAAAACAGTTTGTGCTGTAGTTACCAGTAATGTTTTGTACATTCAGTTTAATATAAAAATGTTAACTTATTTCTAAAGTTTAATTATTAGGTTTCCGTTAAGTAAACTATTTTATATAGGCATTTTTTTAGGCGTCGAGTTCCACCACTCAACACTCAATGCCACGAAAAAGATGGAAGGCCGGGACGAAGAAAGTAGGGACCAAGCAATAAAGTGTCTTAACACTAGGTTCCTATGGTTCCTGTAGTTCCCTCTGCCTACCCTACTGTGTGCAGTATAAAGCGAAAAGCTAAAATAAATGAGTAAACTACCAAAACACGTAGTATTTAAAACAAAACTATTATAAAATAATCAAAATTGGCTTAAATTAAAATCATATCAAATTATAACAAATAACATTTACTCTTAATTAAAAAATAATCTAAAGTATTTCCATTCATCCAGAAATGTGAGCCATTTACAACGGAAAATAACACCTGCAAGCAAAATGCAATGCCTAAGGCTATGCAGTCCGGTAGTTTACAAAAGAGTGCCTTATAACAAATTATGTATTTCCGATGATATAATTCTATGTGTTAATTTTGAAGTACAAAGCATACATAATTTATTTAGTAAATTAAATAACAATAGAGAGCTAACATTTTATGCATATACATTTGTACTAAAATACATAATCAAGAATTATAAATCAAAACTTTTGACGAATTTATCAAATTATGAAGCTGGGAAATGTACGTTATTTTTTTCGATTTTTTTTTGTTTAAAGACTTGTCGGTTTACAGGGAATTCCGGATTAGGCAGGGTCCAGATTATCAGGGTTCCACTGTCATGTATTATCGAAAAGTCGCTATATTGAACCGTTTTAAATTCAAATACAATATGAGATTAATCATAGTTGAACTTTATGGTACATAATATCTATCAGAGAGACGAGTGCATCATAATTCAAAGCGTGGAATTGAATCTACACTTATTGCTTTTACACTCCAACATTGTGACGCTTAGCTACAACGGTTGTAATTGATTTCATTCATAACCTATTTTGTAGAAGTGGCGTAGCTAGGGTATTTGTTGCGTGGTGCAGCTTAGGACTTGATGCAATTTAAAGTGGTCATAATAATTTCATAACATAGTAGAGTAAATATATAGTTTTTGTTGCTTTGAAACTATAGTAACTATATATTTAACCTATTATTTTCAACTTTCGTGTACATTTATTGATTAAAAAAATTATATGAATAAATCATCGGCTTTAGTGCCCCTTTCCTATTAATACTCGATGGGACTGCACCGCTCGCACCATCCTAGCTACTGCACTGATGAATTGAATAGTATAAAAATTCAAAAGCTAACTAATACTATTTAATTTTCTTTCTAATTCTGCATATAAGTACATTGTAATATATTTATATACAGTGGACCAAAATATTTTATTATAATTTAATTTTAAGTAGATAATAAAAATATAACATAATTATTTGATTAAATATTATTTTACACTGGCAACTAGTATCACTAAGCCTCAGGAAAAAAAAATGGCAAACGTGACATTATTTATTCTGTGGTGTCAGACGTCAGACGGAGATGTCTAGTTTGTGTTGTAAAAAATAATTAATTTGTCGACGTTTTTGTGCTACAATTATGTGAATAATGAGATGAAAGTGTAAATAAATGTTATATTAGTGTACGCTAGTGATTATGGCGCATAGTGGCGGCGTGTTGAGTTCAGACATATCTCGGAGGAATCCTCAAGACGAATATGAGCTCGTGCAGAGGATCGGTTCGGGCACTTACGGAGATGTGTACAAGGTAGGAGACCTTTCTAAGCATTATTTTTCCCATATTCATACAAATCGCTAACTATAATTTCGGGCCACGGTGATTCACAGTACCCATGGGCAATTCGTAACGGTTTTTGCTTCATTGCTCGCATACGATATTGGACTTGTCATTTTTGTCACTGCATTCAATTCTGTGTGAAATTGGCATGCAGTCCTTCACTCTGGACATATTTTTAATAAACAACACGCGATTGCTGCGGCCTTGAATGTAAAATGAGTTAATTTGAGTGGTTAGGTACACACCCATTATTATTAATAATCCAAAATTGCTTTGTCTAGATTATGTTTTTTTTTAACTATTGTTGTTGAGTTAATTACTTGTCTTTCGTGATAAAAAATCACAGAGATAAGGTTGACATAAGGATTATTTTGATGCAATTTAAGATGTAAAAATAGATTTTCTTCAATCTTAATGATAATTAGCTCAAGAATATAATTAACAACAGAATGAAAAATTAATTCATACTAAATATCTTTTTTCCTTAAATGTTATACCATATACCTGTTATATGTTTTTAACTCTAACAAATATATTATATTTTTTTAAGTCTTACAAGTACAATTTATGGAAAGCATAAAAAGGAAATTGGTATCATGTTACATTATGTTGATATGTAATTAGGACATAATTATGTAACAAAAATAGATACATGTCCGACATATGAAGTGGGGCAATTATAAATAAAATAGTTACAATAAAATTGAGAAAACATTGTTATAAAATTATTATGAAATAATTTGAAATATTATTGAGAATGTAGAAATCATATAATGTAATATTTCATATTTAATCTAAAAGCAATTATATTACACTAGCATATTCTTGCTGTTTCCAATAATATAGAATTTTATTAAGTTTATAAACAATTTTTTGGTTTTAATTATAAATAGACGACAACAGAACAAATTAACTTACATATCATAATTCACATTAATTATTAAACTATACTATATAATATGCTCAATTAATATTTAAATTTGGTATTTATAAATGCATATGAAATTTTACTTGTGACCATCAAACTAATAACAGTGGAATGTATCTAATGAAACCAAAGTCGCTCCACTTTGCCCATTAAATATATGCAATGTAATTTACGAATCAAGGACTCTTTGTAGCTTCCTCTCGATATTGCAATATTACATAAGTGTTTTACACTTTTATCTGGTCCATTCTGGTGAGAACATTTCTGAGAGAATCTAGTGTTTATTTGTAATCTTTTCGTCTACATTTTTGATAATTTTAAAAATATAGATTTAATTTATTTAAAACATTTTATTTAGGTAATTAGATAAATAATTCAAATTATTTGCTTTCTTAAAAAAATATAAATGTTTACCAGTTTTTAATTCTTATTAACAATGGAGAATAAATTACTCTGATTTTTCAGTTTTTGTTGACAATGACTAAATAGAATTGATGGAAAGATGGAAATGGAGTCTTCATATTTTGTCTAATCTCTACAAAAGTTAATTGAAAAATAAGTAAAATGAATTGAAAGATATCTAATAGATTAATTGTGTGAACAATCTCAATCAAGCAAATTATCTTATGAATGAATTCTACCTATCAAGCTGTTATTTATTATCTGTAACTTCACTTTTGTGTTTTATTAATAATATTTTTGATATATACTTTAAATGAAAATAATATAATTTTTTTTATTAAAAAATAAATAAAGACTGTTGTAGCGCAACATCTGTCGGTAAAAGCGACGTTTTGTGGATTCGATTCCCACTAGGGGGAAGATGGATTTTTACATTTCCATTTTCTTAGCTCTGGCAGCTGGGCAAAGCGCGGCATTTAGTTCCGCCACTTAAGATACAACAGGTGATCACGGATCGGAATGTTTTTTACAGTTTAATAACAAAAGATTTTTAATATTTTTATGATTTTTATAGTGTTAATCCACACTGAGGATAGAAAAAATACTATCCTCAGTGTGGATTAACATTTTAAAAATCATAAAAATATTTAATAAAAAATAGCATTCTCTCTCGCCAAACGATTGTTTCTTTGTAATGGTCTTCGGGTAGCGGAAATTTGTAAAAATCTCCCTACAGAGATGCTAACAACGATATAAGTTGTATAAAAGCATATAAGAATTTCAACGCGGCGTGATGTAGAACGCATGGCTCAGTGGTGAGAGCGCCTGCACGGTTCACAGGAGCGCGCGGGTTCGAGTCCCGCTGCTTTAAAATTTTTATATGTTTTCTTTAAGTATAACAAAAGGTTCCCAAAGCTCCTGCGTCTCTCTTTGCATATCCTGCTGTAAGCGGGATAATGCGTGAATCTATAAAAAAAAAAACAAATAAGTAAATAAACCTTAAATAAAATTATATATAAATTCCCAATTTCCCGCAGATTGCAAAATATCGTCAACATGGCCAAATTAAAAGTAAAAAGCTACGCTTTGCAACTAATAAGTATAATAGGAATTCAAATATTACTCATGGTTTATACAAAGTGTGAGAGTAAATATTGTGTTTTTTTTGTGGTAAGCCTGGTCATTCTGTATTGTTTGTGATCATCACCGCGACTGGTATGCGTCATTTTTGAATCATGCTGTTCATCTCGTGTCTATGTAATGTTTAGAAATGGCATAACCTAATATCACAAGACAACTAAACGCGACGGTTTGCAGGTTTGATTCCCACTCGAGGAAGATGAATTTTTCTATTTCTATTTTCTTCGCTCTGGAAACTAGGCAAAGCGCGGCGTTGAGTTCCGCCACTCAGCACGCAATGCCTCGAAAAAGGCAGAAAGCGGGGACAGAGAAAGCAGGGACTAGCATTACCAATGGGTGATTTTATTGCTCCACATTTTTATGCCTCTAATTGTGTGATAGAAAACTACTTTATATAGATAAATCCCGTTATTTATATACACAATTTAGGCTTCATGGCGTTCTTCTTCTTCTTCTCCTACTTGCAGCTTTGCAGGAACATACAGCCCAGTATCACGGCGACCATTGCTGATTTATTGTGATCTTCGCATACTGCAGTTCACAGTTGAGATTGATTTTTACAAAGAATTGCAATGTTATTTAAGCTGTGCGAGTCTTAATCTCTTCTAAGTGCATTTGAGGTTTCCCCATTAAAGCGTAATATTGCATCAGTGGTGGGCATTCAGTGAGAAGATGTAGAGATGTTTCTACATTACATTAAAACTATTTTTTTTATGTTATGTATATCGAATTGGTTATCCGGAGAAACGTGATCTCGCCATATAAAGACATTAGATTCTTTGAAGATTTACACAATTTACTAATGTAAATTCGTAATGTAAGTCGAAGCATAATTGCTTACAGAATTATATTACGTCTGTATGTAAAACAAAGTGTTTTACTTAAATTTTCTTTTTTTATAGCTTCACGCTTTTATCCCGCACATGGCAGGGTAGGCAGAGGGAACTGCAGGAACCATACGAATCTAGTGTTAAGACACTCCGTTACTTAGTCCCTGCTTACTCCGCCCCCGCTTTCCGCCGTTTTCGAGGCATTGCGTGTTGAGTGGCGGAACTCAACGCCGCGCTTTGCCTTAGATGCCAGAGCGAAGAAAATGGAAATAGAAAAATCCATCTTCCCCGACTAGGAATCGAACCCAGTAACCGTCGCGTTACAGGCAGGTCCTCACGACGGTCCTCAAATAAAATAAATTTTCAGTTTCAGTTTCTTAAAATACGATAGTTCGTATCGTTCGTAGAATCGTATCTAAGTAATATATACTTCGAAGGCACTTCTAAATCCACCATGTTCTATGTTAATTAGAAACACTCGCAGTTACACAAAATTTTCGAGAATGCTTTCTTTAACACTTCTAAAACAAAGAAGGTCATTCTCATAGATGTCTGTGTAAATTATCTCTGGGCTACTTCAAAACTGGAGATCGAGGTAGCTAACAAGGGTATAATGATTAATTAAGTACCACTCTTTACTATTTATCTGCCTTTAGAAAGTAGGTAGGTAGGTAGAGTTTATTGATGTTTAAAATTTTGGCGTGCAAAGTTTTTAAGGAGGGTATGGCAACATAAAGATTTATTTTTCTTTGTATATGGAGATAAGTAGGGTAGACAGGGTAGGGAAATTCGTTATCAAATTTCCAGCTTTTCATACAATTCATGTTGAGTGGAGGATCTTAACGCCGTGCTTTGTAGCGTTACCAGAACAAAGAAAATAAAAATATTTGAGTCATTCTTGGTCTTTGCCGCTATATGTCCACAATACGTCGTAACCGACTAATGTATGAGGATTTCCCGAATTTCCTACGGGATACAGCTCGTCCGTTATAAGGCGTAGTAGTTGTAGTCTAACAAACCAGACTTTATGACAAAAAATCCCCGATTAACTTACACCTTACTAGTTTTTACCGGCGGCTTTACCTCCATACCTAGATAGAAATATGTAGATATATCCTATAACAAAAATATTTTTTCAATTCGAACCATCAGTTTCTGAGATAATGGCATTCAAACAAACACATAGTGCAATAGTACAGATTATACAAACGAAAAATTATAATTGAAATCGATATGACTATCGATTGTTTTAAGTATATCGATTATTTATGTATATTTGAGCGCAAATCAATATAAATTTTATGACTATATTGTTTAAAAGTATTTACTTAATATGAAATTAATGTTTAATTATTCAAATCAGTAAAACCTATTTGTAATGTTAGATTCTTTATGATAATTTTTTCGATCTCTTCTGTATTAACTATCATACGAGAATAAACCAATTGATATTACTCTGTTATTTTATAATGAAAAATGTACTCAGAGAACTGAGAAACCATGGCCTAGCGCCGACATATATATATATCTATATATATATATATATATATATATATATATATATATATATATATATATATATATATATATATATATATATATATATATATATATATATATATATATATATATATATATATATATATATATATATATATATATATATATATATATATATATATATATATATGTATATATATATATATATATATATATATATGTATATATATATATATATATATATATATATATATATATATATATATATATATATATATATATATATATATATACATATATATATATATATATATATATATATATATATATATATATATATATATATATATATATATATATATATATATATATATATCTATTAAAGACGTTAGTTATAATAATAAAGGACTATATTAGAATGGCTTCGGTCCGTCCATCTATTTTACTTTTTGAGGTCCACCGCTGGCATAGGCCTTCGCTATTCATCCGGAGGCAGCGTCCTTTGAGTCCAGCTTTACATTTAGTAATAAGTAGGTAATATTTTTTGTTCTCTTTTATCTTCACGCTTTATCATGAGATGGCATGGTAGGCAGAGGAAACTGCAAGAACCATAGGAACCTAGTGTTTAAACACTATGTTGCTTTGTCTCTGCTTTCCATCTTCTTCGAGGCACTGCGTATTGAGTGGTGGTACTCATCGCCGCGTTTTGCCAGAGCGAAGAAAATTGAAATAGAAAATTCCATAGAAGCTTTTAATATAATAAATCTCATGATAATAATAAATGTATATTATTATTTTAAATATACTACATTATACTTGACTCAGAAATAACCATAATGGCCGTCTCACTATGAAACGTTTAAAAATAGGTCAATATTTTGAACATCCTCTAGAGGACATGTTAATGAAATGTGGACGACGTGAACCGTTCTATCTAATTCGTATAGAATAAAAAAATAAAAAAGAGAATTATTTGACGGTATGAGCGGAGAAAATTAGTGTCAAGACACTCCGTTCTCTGTTTATAATCAAACAATTGAAATAAAGTTTAGTATGGACAACTAATGCGAGTGTAAAGATGAAGGTATAAAACACAGATGATATTTAATAAAAAGTCTACAATTTTTTTAACATATCTTTTAATTGTAATTATAACGGTTGTTTAAATATAAACCCCTATGACTTATGGCTCTGTGGTATAATGTCAGACAGTAACGTAGTGATATTAGGTTCGATTCCCATACAGTTACGTGTATGATATTCATTTAGATGATCTATCTTTGAGTCTAGTTTTTACTCTCAGCTCTACCTGCATGCCGGACGAAGAATTTTCACTTTGTTTCCTGTTAATGGAGAATAAAGTGTAAAGCTATAAAAAAAGCAATCTCACATAATCCATTTAAAATATCTTTGGCACCATTTTTTAATATTTCTCTTAAAAAAATAATTTTACGAATATATACTTACCTAATTGTTATTATATTTTTATTAAGTAATTATAGGTTTAATACATTTTTTATCGCTGTTATATCTGTCACCGCAAGCGACGGAACTTAACCCCGCGCCATCTCTCTTGGCTTTTTGTGCAACACAATGCAAGAAATAAAGATTCCATCCGAACGAGAATCAAACCCACAACCTTAGCACTTATAAAGACATTGACCAATGCGCCGCGATGCCCTCCTACATAATTTATATAAATAAGTTTCTTTGAATTATTACTTACAAAAATTGTTTATTTAATTACGTCAGTATTTATTTGGTGCAACGATGTTTACTTGAATATGCGGAGGCCGGTGAATTTGTCCTGCTTTAAAACCGTTTTGATATAAAAATTAAAGTTTTTTTTAAAAGATTTTTTTTCTAGTTTCACGCTTTATCCCGCACGTGGCAGGGTAGGCAGAGGGAACTGCAGGGACCATATGAACCTAGTGTTAAGACACTGCGTTGCTTAGTTCCTGCTTTCTCCGTCCTCATTTTCCGCCTTTTTCGAGGCATTGCGTGTTGAGTGGCGGAACTCAACGCCGCGCTTTGCCTAGTTGCCAGAGCGAAGAAAATGGAAATAGCAAAATCCATCTTACCCGAGTGGGAATCGAACCCTCAAACCGTCGCGTTTACAGGCAGACGCTTACGCCTCTGCGCCACGACGGTCCTCGTTTTTTATGTTTTTTACCTAATAATAGTACAAAATGTTATATTATTGTTATTTAAAAAGGATACATATAGTCCTGTCCTAACACTCTGCCCTCGGTCTATCCTGCTGTACGGGATAAAGCGTGAAGCTCTCTGTCACTTATAACCTCTGTGCACTTTAGTACAGAGTTTACGAGTTTGTTTGTTTTTGTTTGAAAGTGCTAATCTCAGGAACTACTGGTTAAAATTTAATTACTTTGCTTAATAGTCCGTTTATCTACATAGGCTATAGGCTATAATTGTATATTATGTAAATCGCTTTAAATAGCTCAGCAATAAATTTTATAGCCCATTCCACTATTCGTTACTTCTATTAAATAATATATACATTTATGTTATTCTATATAAAAACTAAAGTAATAAATCAACGCTTGTAAGCGATCCCGTCACGGTCACGAACCTTGACCTTGCTCAGAAATGCTGACTCCGACCACTGCACTTAGCGGGCTATTGACATTGGACGTCGCCGCGTTGTATGCGATAAGTTGCAACTTATTTCTTTCCTATAATCGATTTATGCTGTCAGCTTTGTCCTTGGAATAAATCTAGAATAGTTTTTACTAGAAATGTGAATTTGTTAGATGTCTAGATTAGGTTAGGTTAGTTAGTTCACGCTTTATCCCGCATATAGCAGGGTAGGCAGAGGGAACTGCAAGAACCATATGAACCTAGTGTTAAGACACTCCGTTGCTTAGTCCCTGCTTTCTCCGTCCCCGCTTTTCTATGATTTCTAATGTTATATATTAAAATTTGACAATTTGTGTCTTACTTAAGCATTTGTGATTGGTTCAAAAAGTAAATGCATTGTGTTTATATTATATGGCTATATAAATATTCAGGACTGTCTTAGCGCAGAGCTGTAGCCAGATGCTATTTGTAAACGAGATTTGTGGGTTTGATTCCCACTCGAGGAAGATAGATTTTCCATTTTCATTTACTTCGCTCGTACAACTAGGCAAAGCGCGACGTTGAGTTCCGCCACTAAGCTCCAAAAAAATAGGCGGAAGTAGGTTGAACCCACGGAACAGAGTGTCTTAACACTAGGTTTCCTCGGTTCTTGTGGTTCCCTCTGCCTGCAGTAAGGCTGTAAAAGTATAATCAAACACAAGATTACGAAATATAAGGTGAATATTTTGATTATAAAAAACAAAAACAAAGAAAGTCCAGTTGAGTTTCAACTAGTAGTGTAAATTCAGGCATTAACTTTAGTGAAAAGTAACTTCTTATTTTGAATAAAATTATTTGACTTTGACTTTATATGAGAAATATCTAATTTTTTTTTAGTTGGTTGGTTGGTTGGTATATATGTATTCTGATTATGATATAGTCTGATTTGATGTCCACATCGGACGTAAAGTTCAATGATTACATCCTAATAACTAATGAATGTTCCCGCGACGCGTTCACCTTTAACAATTTAAATTTTATTGTTGGCCGAGATATATGGGTCAGCCAGCCCAGCGTCAGCTCTAGTGCTAACGACGGCCACCATTTTGTTATATGTATATATCTTATACTGTTACTACTATTTATTGTGAAACTACTTAAGCTTTTGATATATATGATACTTAATTATTTTTATTATAAATAAAAATTAAATTCACGCATTAACTTTGGGAACCGAGTGTTAAGACATTAAGTGCTCTTAAAAGCAAGGATGCTTAACGTTCCGTTCCCCACTTTCCGCCTTTTGAGGCATTAAGTGTTGGGAGTGGCGGAACTTAACGCCGCGTTTGCCTAGTTGCCAGAGCGAATTAAATAGAAATAAAATAATCCATCCTCCCCCCATGGGAGTCAAATCCACAAACTGTCGCGTTTACAAACAGACGCTGCGCCACGACATTCCTCATATATTTTATGTATATGTATTTATAAATAAAATGATTGCTTCATTATAAATATTAGCATATGCATGTTCACTTGTAACATCTCATAATAATTGTAAACGCATGCCGTAATAACTATTTACATTGTGATTAACACGTCTTCACCTCCATTGTAGATAAGCACGCGTCTTGCCTTTCTCCGCGTACAATGCGTTTTTTTATTCTCATTCCACATTCTAGTAGTAGGCAGAGAGCGGCGTTGAGTTCCACCGCCTCTCACCTCTTAATGAACGGCTTTTTGATATTTATCAACTTCTGCTGGCTGGAAGAGACTTCTTTTAGAAATAAGCCCACCATTGTAAACGAATTTTTTCTTTATGTACTTATTTCGTCTGTAATTTATATGTGCACTAAAGAATATAAAAAAAGGTGGAAAGCGGGGTACAGAATGTATTAACACTACGTTCTCAATTTTCATGCGGTTCCGTCCGTGAGGCTAATATTCTAATAATTGATTGATCATTTGTTTATATGTATATGTTTTTATTGATATATAAGTTGTTAAAACATATTATATATATACCTATCATATATACTATAACATATCTATGAAACATCCCATTTACTGTCAATATAATTAAGTAAATAAACCTCTAATTACATATTTCAACCATATTTTGTTTCAAAAATGCAATTATGAACTAACTAGTTTATCGTTGTTTCAATTAAAAACACAATTCCGTACAAAAAGTTGACGTCGACGTCGCGACAAGTGCAGGTTCGACGACCGGGTCGCGTCGCCGGCGTGCGGATGAATTAATTGCTCTCGAGTCTCAAAGTATTTACGATATTCAAGACTATGTACTATTGTACAGTATGGTTCTGTTGTTGTTTACTTGTTAAACATTTGTTTTCAATACCTGGTATGTTTGATACACATACATACTCTCACAGAATATCGTCGTGAAACAGTAGCATTTTTATGCTGCTGTGTTTCGTCAGGTGAGTGAGAGTTCCGGATGCCCATAAGGGGGGATTGGTCTGGGTTTTTGTGCTGTATCGCATAGCCGGTTGGGCTCGTAGGTTACTGATGCATTGGGTCACTTGTCCTGGAGGTCAGCGGGATCCGAAGAAACGGTGCTCCGCTAGCCGCCCGTGGTTTGTAGGGGGCCCAACTAGCGTGTTAGCCCCACGTGAAAGGCTGCCCCACCGGCCACTCATAATCCCGGAGTTGCTCCATCGTGCCGGTTGGCGACCGGATGAAGAGGACCCGATGGCGACTTCCGGGGGGGTTCGGGCGTCCCCGCGCTCTCCATACAAGTGCCCCCTCGATGCGTTGGTTCCTTGCGTGCTGCTTGGCTCGTAGTATAGTATTTTACCCTGACCTTTTCCCCCTTCCCCTATTCACTCTAATTATGAAAATTACTAAAAAGAAAAGTAAGATAAACCAGCGGTTGCACTTCCTCTCTCTCAAAGTGCATTTCTCTAATATTCGGGGATTGCACTCAAATCTCAATGATGTCCATCACCATCTCGAGACTGAGAGACCGCACTTACTCTTCCTAACGGAGACGCAGATCTGTAACCCGTCCGATTCATCATATCTGCACTATCCTGGGTACATCTTGGAGACTCAATTCCGTGCCCACGCAGGTGTGTGCGTGTACGTAAGAGACGTGATCTGTTGTCAGCGTCTTTGTAACTTAGAGGTTCCTGACTTTTCAGTTTTATGGCTTCTTGTGTATACTGGCCTTGACCAAATAGTTTACGCCAGTGTCTACCGTTCGCATAGCGGAGATCAGGAGACAACAAGGCTACTTAACTATCTAAGCGAAGCTACAGACTCGGTCCATCGACGTTTTCCATCAGCGCAGTTGGTGTTTCTTGGGGACTTTAATGCGCACCACGAAGAGTGGCTGTACCCGTATAGTGATACTGACCACGCTGGTAGAGAGGTCTATAAGTTTGCAATTTCTTGTAGCCTCTCTCAGCTTGTCCACGAACCCACTCGTATTCCTGACGTCGTGGGCCACACTGCGTATTGCCTGGACCTTTTGCTGACAACTGATCCAGATAGATGTTCGGTTTCGTTTCTCCACCACTCGGGACATCCGATCATTGTGTGGTAAAATCTGTGTCGCATTACTCGCCTCCTGATACCAGCCCTAAAGGCACTAGACGAGTGTGGCGATACAAGTCAGCGGATTGGGATGAGATGCGTCACTTTTTCGCATCTTATCCATGGAAGCAAGTCTGTTTTTCTTCTAGAGATCCATCGTGCTGCGCAGACGCTGTCTCGAGCGTGATTTATCAGGCCATGGAATATTTTATTCCATTTGCTGAAGTATCCCTTGAGACCAAAACACGCCCATGGTTTAATGCTGAATGCCTCTTAGCTGAAAATCGTAAGCGTGAAGCCTTTTTGTCTTGAGCTGACGCTCGTAAAAACAAAGCCTTGGATCTCCAGTTTATGAAGAAAACATACAACGCAGCTGCTAAAAGGTGTAAAAAAGCGATTAAAATAGCTCGTTTTGACCACATTGGCCGAATAGGGGAAAAGTTAGCTTCCTTTCCCTCAGGGAGCAAAGCTTTCTGGAGCCTTGCTAAGTCGGTCGAGAAAAACTTTTGTCATTCTTCGCTGCCTCCTCTGCTCAAACCTGACGGATCCCTGGTGCACAGTGCTAAGGAGAAGGCCAATCTATTTGCCAATCTCTTCGCTGAATATTCTCGTCTGGATAGCAACGGTAAGGTAGTAGACATCTCAAAAGCCTTTGACCGGGTCTGGCACGAGGCACTACTCAGTAAGCTTCCAGCTTACGGCTTACCTACTGAACTCTGTGATTGGATTTGTGACTTCCTGAGGGAACGTTCTATTCGGGTTGTCTTAGATGGATGCCCGTCTGATCTAATGGCAATCAATGCTGGGGTACCTCAGGGATCAGTTCTCTCTGCAACCTTGTTTCTGCTGCACATAAATGATCTTTTAAGACCCGGTATTATTAGCTACGCCGATGACAGCACGGTGATTGAGAGGTACATGACCAACTCGCGAGCTAGTCGAGTGGAAATACGTTCCTTAAGAGAGTCCATGATTGAACGGGTAAACTTAACTTTGCAGTGGGTGTCCGATTGGGGTGACGCTAATCTTGTTAAGTTTAATCCCTCCAAAACAAAGGCATGTCTTTTCTCCGCGAAAAATAGTAGCTTCGACTTAACGCCCACGAAAGTGTATCCTTACCGATTGCTGACCATCTAGGGCTTTTAGGTATTATCATCTGCTCTAACCTGAACTTTGGCCAACAAATTGAGTCTATGGCACAATCTGCGTCCAAGAAAATATCAATTCTCTCTAAGGTTCGGCAGTACTTCAGCTCTGAACAGCTACTTAATCTTTACACTGCTAAAGTTCGATCTTGCATGGAGTACTGCAGTCACCTCTTGGATGGTGCAGCCAAATATCATCTGGAGGCTTAAGACTCAGTTGACCGAAGAGCCCGTCGATTAATTAATAATGAAAAGCTCTCAAATAGCAGACTACACACGCTTGAGCATCGTCGTCAAGTTGCCAGTTTATCGGTTTTCTATAGGATGCACTTTGGAGAGTGCTCGAAAGCTCTCTTCGAACTGATTAAGCCTTATCCATTCCTTTATCGGACAACTAGGCGTAGGCAAAAGTTTCATCCATACTTCCATGGTTGACATACCCAAATGTCGAACTAAACGTTTTAGCAGCTCGTTTTTGGTGAGAGTCGCCAAGATTTGGAACGACCTGCCTGCGTCTATTTTTCCTGATAAGTATAACCCAGGAGCCTTTAAGAGTAGAGTGAACAGGTTTCTTCTGGACGGGCGTGTACCACCTTCGTCTTCATCTACACTTTCCATCAGGTGAGATGGGAGACAAACGCCTGTTCCATTACAACTATAAAATATATATATATATATATATATATATATATATATATATATATATATATATATATATATATATATATATATATATATATATATATATATATATTTTTTTTTTATTCTTTTTTTTTTGGCGGTAGGTGTGAAAAAGTTTACACTGTTTTAATTTCACTCTCTCTGATTTTATTTTAAAAAAATATTTACAACATATTATTCAATGTATATGAGTGATAAATAAAACAACAACAGTGAAAACATTAATATACATATATTGTCTTTTGTATTTGATGTCTCTAAGTGCATAATATAACACTCACCTGCTGGCTCTTCAAATTTTCAAGACTCACAATAACAGTGACAACTAAGAAAATAAAATGGCTAGAGTAGAAGATATTATAGAAGTCCACAAAAGCATTGCTGTAGCCCTTGGGAACAGAATGGCCGATTTTGAGAAGCAATTGTACAGCACTGGTTCTAACGAAACTAGCAAGGTTAGTGTAGATAAACTTGCCGTTGAGTTTAGGGAGTTCAAGGCTTCTGTCTGGAGCATATTAGATCTCCTCAAATTGTTAATCAACAATTTATCTACTCAAATTGATGAAGTGGACAACTCAAGCAGGAGAAATGCTCTTCTTTTTGGTGGCATTGAGGAGACTGAAGGTGAAAACTTAGTCTCTAAAATATTAGGCACTGCTCAAATTTTGATGGGAGTGTCTGACATCAGTGCTTCAGCCATACAGTCCTGCCATCGGCTAGGTATTAAAACAGCTAACCGTAACCGTCCCATACTAGTGCGCTTCAATGACCTTAAGTTGAGAAGTGCTCTTTGGGGTAATAAGAAGAAACTTAAATCTTCTCAAGTGGTGTTAAGCGAGTTTCTCACTAAACATCGCCAATCCATCTTCACTAAAGCGCGTAAATCTTTTGGTGTCAAAAACACTTGGACATACCATGGCAATGTTTATGTCAAGCTTCCAAACAACGAGCGCAAACGAATTCTTACTATCACAGAGCTAGAGGAGTGTTTAAAACTCATTCCTAATACTGAATCAACGGTCTCCCCAGTGGAAAAATTATCTAGCGCTGAGATTGCAAAAGTAAGTCCTGTGGAAAGTGGTACTCTCGTCAGGAAGCCTCTTACTCGGCGGAATATCTTGAAAAAGCCTTAATTTCGTTCCTTTATCATTGTTATTTTTTTTTACACTTGTTTTCTTTGTGTCGTACTTAATATGTTATTTTTCATCAATTTGTAAACAATTTTATCACTTATTTTTCCCGATATCTGTAACTCTTATTCTTATTTTTTATTTATATATTTTCTCTATTCTGCAGTTTCCTTATTTTATGATATTTTTATTTATTTGTACTTTTAAATAAATATTATTGAGATGCTCACAGTAGCTAATTAAATTGATGATTTAATGTTTACATCCTGTCAATGTCAACTGTCATTTTAAAATTTGATATCTCTGACATGGACAGTAGTATTTTATACTTGCGTTGATTTGTAACTATATTTTTTTTTTTAATTTTTGTTGTACCACATGAAGTATTTTGTAATATGAGTAATAGTTGTAGTATATTTAATTGTTCTACATATAATACTGTATTGTTTAAAAAAGAAAAAAAAATAGTAATGAAAATAAATAATTCTTTTAAGTAGTGCTAGTTAATGGTATTGTGCTAGTAAATGTAGTCTTAGTAGTTTTAATTTTGGTTTGTTAATTTTGTAACTACATTTTGTTTCTTTTTTTTATTTGGTAATTTGAGCCATCAGGTATGTGTGAAATCTTTGTTTTTTTTTTTATTTATATATTTTTTTTTAATTATTTCTTTATCTTTATTTTAGTATTTTAATTAGTATTTACATTTAAAGTTTATTTTATTCGTATTTTATTTCTTATATTTATATATACATATTTATATTATTGCATTATGGAATCAAGCTTTGAGTCCTTTTATTCTGTTTTGAGCCCCGATGACGACAAACAGAGCTCTTTTAGCAGTTTAGATGAAACTTGTTTACCACTCGATAAAGCCTTACTGAACGAATTTGAACCACTTTGCAAGACCTTTAACCTCTGCCATATTAATGCCCAAAGTATTCCTCGCCATTTCTCCGATTTTTATACCACCTTTAATCAAAATAACATTCATGCTGTTCTTATTTCCGAATCTTGGCTAAAACCGTCCTTACAATCCACTTGTTTTTCTGTTCCGAATTACATAATAATAAGAAATGATCGCCTAGGAAGACCTGGAGGTGGTGTTGCCATATACCTAAAAAGTCACATTTCTTATAAAACGATTTGTCAATCTGTCTCCTCGCTGGATTCGTGTATTGAATACCTTTTTGTTGAAATAGACTTAGGAGTAAAGTTGGCACTTGGAGTTGTTTACTGCCCGCCTAACAAGAACTATTTTAATAATCTAGAAATTGTCATTGAAGACCTAGCTGCTAGTTACACGCATATTATTATTATGGGTGACTTTAACACATGTATGTTGCGAGACGATTCCAGAACGAGAAAACTTAAATCCATGTTGCTCTCCCTAAATTTACATGTGTTGCCCTTGAATCCTACCCACCATATCAATAACTCCGAAACTTTTTTAGACTTAATAATAACTTCTAGTCCTAATCATGTTCGTAGTTTTGGTCAATTTCCTGCCCCTGGTTTTTCTTTTCATGATCTAATTTTTGCAACTTTCAGATTTAAATTTCCCAAACCTAAACCAAAATCTCTCTTAATTAGAAGCTTTCACAACATAGATATTGAGATGCTCAATAAGGATGCGTCTGAGATTGACTGGTCGTGGGTAGAGATGTTTGTAACAATTGATGAGAAAGTTAACTTTTTAAATAGTAATATTCTTAAATTGTATGATAAGCACGCTCCCCTCAAACTTGTTAAAATGAAAAATCATTTCACGCTATGGTTTAATGACGATTTTCGTAAAGCTAAAGCTAAGAGAGACAGGGCTTTTATAAAATACAAAAAAGATCGTAATGAGCTCAACTGGTCAGCGTATAAGTCTGCAAGAAATCGATGTAATCAGATGTGTAGAAAATTAAAACGCCAGTTTTTCCATAACAAAATACGTGATTCTTCCCCTGAGGCGACTTTAAAATTTTTAAAGTCCCTTGGTGTTGGTAAACTTTCAGCATGTCCTATAGATTCTAATTTTAATTTAAACGATCTTAATAAACATTTTTCTTCATCTCTTTCCCTTGACTCTCGTATCAAAATATGTACGCTTTCTGAGATTCATAGTTTGCCGGAACTCGATTCCCCAGCCTTTAGCTTCTCATCTATTACCGATGATGACACTAAGAAAACTATTCTAGCTACCTCTACAAAAGCAGTAGGGTCAGATGATATAAGCCGCATTATGATTACCTTAATTCTTGACATCCTACTTCCTGTAATTACTCACATCATAAATTTTTCCCTATCCTCTAGTCAGTTCCCGGAGATATGGCGTAAGGCATTTATTCTCCCACTACCCAAAATATCAAATCCTTCGCTATCTTCTCATTTTCGTCCTATTTCAATCCTGCCTTTCCTCTCCAAAATTCTTGAGTCAACCGTGTACCAACAAATTTCCAAACACTTTCTAAAATGTGGCCTGTTTAATCCTCTGCAGTCCGGATTTAGAATCGGACATAGCACTACTACTGCTCTACTGAGGGTCACTGAAGACATTAGATCAGCAATGGAAAGCACGCATCTAACTGTGCTTATATTAATTGACTTTAGTAATGCATTCAATGCTGTAGATCACGACTTACTTATTGCTCTTTTGTCTAAAGCTAATGTCTCCAGTTGCGCTTTAGAATGGTTTTCTTCCTATCTTCAGGGACGCCAGCAGTCTGTTCGCGTAGGTCAGACCAATTCTGACTGGCATGATGTGGCAGCTGGCGTGCCTCAAGGCGGTATATTATCTCCACTGCTCTTTTCTGTTTTTATAAACTCTATTACTTCCTCCTTAACCTCTCGCTACCATCTTTACGCTGATGACTTGCAGATCTATGAACATGCCAGGGCGGAAAATATTGCTGATGCCATACAAACCTTAAATGTCAACTTACAACAAATATCTATTTGGTCTTCAAACTATGGGATCGAGGTAAATGCTAATAAATGCCAAGCTATAATTATTGGCAGCTCGCGACAACTGGCCAAACTTAAACTCACTAATTTACCTAGCTTAAAATATAATGGCAAAGTCATTCATTATTCCAGTACTGTTAAAGACTTGGGTATAATTTTGGATACAAACTTATCTTGGCGGGACTATGTTAGTGATATTTCTCGCAAAATATATTCCTCCTTGCATTCTATGATGCGACTTAAAAATTTCTTACCTGTAAACACCAAAAAACAGTTAGTTAGAACATTGCTGCTTCCAGTGATAGATTATGGTGATGTTTGCTGCCTGGATATGAATAATGAACTCATGAACAAGCTCGAACGGATTTTTAACACATGCATTCGTTTTATTTATAACCTCCGCAAGTATGATCATATATCTTGTTATAGGAGGCAGCTTGGTTGGCTTTCTTTGGGTGATCGCAGAAAATCAAGAGTCCTTTGTTTAGTTTATTCCACCCTTTTCGACCCTAATTCTCCGACTTATCTATCATCTGATTTCTCTTTCCTCTCCTCTTTACATGACAGGTCCTTACGATCCCAAGCGAATCTCATGCTCTCTACGCCTAGCCACACCTCTGGCTTCATGGCTAACTCATTTGCTGTCGTAGGAGTTCGACTTTGGAATGACTTGCCGGAGACCATCCGTAGGGCTCCCTCTCGTGAAGTATTTAAACGTCGGGTGAAACAATTATTTACCAAACAAAGCAATTTTATATGTTAATTTAGTTTATCGCTTGAGTTTATATATTAATTATTTGTATATTTTTAAATATATGTTTTATTCTTTTGTATTTTAGTACGTATTGTAGTCGTTAAACGTAATGTATTATATTATGTTTTATTTATTTTCTTTTATATGTTTATGTTTATAAGGTTTAAAATAATTTTTTTGTTTGTAGTATATCATGTTTATATTTATTTATGCATGTATATAGATATGTATATAGGTATGTATCTAAGCATATATGTATATTTTTTTTTTTTATTTAGTTTTTACACTCATATGTCTTCGAAAGTGTTTTTTATTGTTATTATTTCTTTTTTTTTTAATTTTATGTTGTCAATTTTTTTTTTGTACACCTCCACATTTATTTCTCACATACCCAGGTTGGCTGGTAGAAAATGCTTTTTAGCATTAAGCCCGCCTGTTGTGCATTTAACTTTGTTTTTATGTACAATAAAGAATAAATAAATAAATATATATATATATATATATATATATATATATATATATATATATATATATATATATATATATATATATATATATATATATATATATATATATATATATATATATATATATATATATATATATACATATACATATATATATATATATATATATATAGAGTTGATTTGGTTCGACTTTTTTTTACGTATTATAATATATGCAGAGTGCTTGCTATATAAAAGTTAGCCGAGAAAAAAAAACAAAATAAATAAAAACCGGCCAATTGCAAATATAGTTAGCTTTAAATTGAACCAACAGCCGTCTGTACTTAAAGCGTATACCAATTATGATAACATATTATATTATTATAATACAAATATATATAAAAAAAAAATGTGAAGTCTGTATAAACAATGTAACCACATGTTCCACATTGGCATTCAAAGCGAACACAAACGGTGTTTCAGCGACTACTCGTGCTGTTTTAAAGTAATGAATCCTAGCCTTAATGAGGACAAGCCTACGAAATGGACTGAAGCTGCTGTTATTTTGATATAGTGTGATGATTATTGTTTTCAGTTTGTCTAGGGAATGTTTTGTGTATATAAATTTCGGAGAGTGGAGAATTTAGTTGGTTTTAAGGCTCTATGTGGTTGAGAAAATAGAAGAAGGAAAGCGAATAGAGGAAGACAAAGATATAAATGAAAATAATGTGGACTTTCGTGGCGCAGTGGCGTAGCGTCTGTCTGTAAACGCGGCGGTTGAGGGTTCGAATCTCGTTTGGAGAGGATGGATTATTTTACTGCCATTTTCTTATAAAATGCCTCGACAGAGTGTCTCAACACTAGGTTTTCACGGTCCCTCTGTCTATACTGCTATGCATGGGATAAAACGTGAAGATAACAAAATAAGTTTCTGAATAGGATTGACATGTCATTTTGGGGCAGTTAAAACATGGCTTACTGATTGATGATAGAGATTCCTTTTAGATTTTTTAGTTTGATATATTATTTTTCATATAGCAAAGAAGGCAAGACACTTCGTTTATTTTTCGCTTTAAATCGTATTTGTTGAATCTTTACACCGAACTGTCTTTACAAAAGAAAATAATTAAATTCGTCTACTGGCAGTCGAAGCCCCAACTATCCTCTACTCGTCGACAGTTCAAGAAAATGCAATATACAAAATTACTTACTACCAAAAAAAACCAACTAAAAGTTCCAAAAAATATTATTATTATATAATATAAAAGTTCAGGCAAATTCAACTTAGTAAAAACGAAAACTGGTAACAAAGTTTCACTTTCTCAAATTAAAAAGAATAAATCTCCAATATGTGTGTGACGTAAGCGTGAAGAATGTAATAACAAGAACACTTGTGTCCGCATGTGTTTTGTTGTGGGACCGAATGAATGAAAATAAAACTATGGAAAATATTGTAAATTATGTTGTATATTAAAGCCTTTAGTGTAGCACGTTGTGTGAGAACGCTAAGTCTGGTTCCATTACACGCAATATCTCTTTTTAGGGTGAAATGCGGGATAAAGCGTGAAACTGAATTATAGTATAGTGGCTATATGTTTATATGTTGTTATGTATAAATGTATTTGTTTTCATTAAACTTCTCTTTTTTTTTAAGAACATTTTTATCTATTCATATTTCTTATACACCACTTATACCTATGTATATCTCCAGCATCCGTTGGAGTTATCATACTATGTAATATATACTCATATATAGCACTCAATGTATAATATATATATATATATATATATATATATATATATATATATATATATATATATATATATATATATATATATATATATATATATATAATATATATATATATATATATATATATATATATATATATATATATATATATATATATATATATATATATATATATATATATATATATATATATATATAATTTTGTGATATATATCTACTCATTCTTTAATTTTTATATCTAATTAACATACACCTAAGAATTTATATTAAAAAGAAGATAGTATTTTAATAAATACTATCAAAGCGATGAAATAATGTCAATCGAGGTAGTTGCAATGTATACAACGGTCTTTATTGGAAGGGAACTACTTTGAGATATTGTTCTTAAGTGATTTATGTCATTTAATGCAATTACATAGAATTTCTGTCTAATCACTTCTATATAAGTATTAAGTACTAATTACGTATATGTCTTAAAAGACATTGTTATTCGTCGAAATAAGACAAATGCTAGTAGTAGGTACGTAGGCGGTGGCTGGCGGGCTGATGGGCGGACGGCTTATTGTTATAATGTTTAATGAACAAATTACAAAGGGAATGTATACATTCGTTCGTATAGTGCTTTCGTTGTGTATGACGAACTGATTTGGTATATAGACATTTTATTTTCAGTTTCTCTGGTCAGACAAGTGCGGCGTTAAATATCGCCATTTAAAACGCAACGTCTTGATTTACCGACAAATGCTAAATTATGGACATTATTATATCTCAACATGTTAAAAGTATTTCAACATATTATACCGTCGTGGCGCAGAGGCGTAGGGTCTATACGTGTACGCAACGCGACTGTTTGTGTGTTCGATTCCCACTCGGGAGGATGCATTTTTCTATTTCCATTTTCTTCACTCCGGCAAATAGGCAAAGCGCGGTGCTGAGTTCCGCCACTCAACACGCAATGCCTCGAAAAAAAGCGGAAAGTGGGAACGGAGAAAGCAGAGACTAACCAACAGAGTGTCTTAACACTACTTTCATATGGTTCCTTCAGTCCTCTACTTACCCTGCCATGTGCGCGATTAAGCGAGAAGGCATTAAAAAAATAAAAAAAAAGTATTTTATTTATATTATTTAGTATTTATTTTATTTATATAAACACCGATCATGTGTGGTGACTACCACTACCACCTCTTACAGCCACGAGTGTTGCGTTCACTTTCACGCTTTGTCAGCTCACAGTCGACCTCGCGAGGACGTTCACCGGCGTGCCATTGACAATGTATATATTATGTGACTATGATTTTGCGTACTCAGCCTATGTTAACATGGAGTTGCTATATATACATATATGAATTGTTTATTGCATTTATCATATAGAAAAAGAAAGAAAATAATATATTATTTTTGTTTATATAATTTAGATGATTCTTTTCTTATTTTCTTTTATCTCAATGAATTGAACCTACAACGATCGTGAAACCAAAAAATGATTCTGATTTCTTAAATTATTGTACATATATTGTATATTGTCAGCTCACTAGTTTTCTTTGTATCGATACTAAACATATTGCAAGCACGTTGATTATGGGTTCAATAAATTAAAAATTCTGTCATCAATCTGGTAGGACGGCGTGGTGTGTGTGTATAGTTCCGCCTACAATATCGGTGTTTTAAATTTTGACTCAAACTGAAGTATAGGTTCTTTCTGTTGATATTTTATTGTTCTTTCAGATAAATTGTGAATCTATAAATAAATAAATTTTCCTTTTACATTATAAATTAAAGTAAACATTCAATTATTAAACACACACACATAATAATTCGGTTTTAATTCTTAAATAGCCTAATAATAAAATTCCACAGCAATATTTTCGATGTCTCCTAAACTATAACACATTTTACAACTTTCAGTGCACGACGTGTTTTATTACAACACTTTTTTTCATTATATGTAATCTTTAAAGAAATATTCGTTACGTGTTTTGTTAACAGTAATATAATGAATAATGCTTGTACACGCAATGTTTGTTAATAAATTTAAAAAATCCAGCTTCACGCGTTATCCCGCGTATTGCGGGGTAAGCAGAGAGTTATAAGTTGAGTCTCCGTTTTTCCTTTTCTACTTAATATATCTCTATGTATAATATTATATAATATATATGTTATTCTTCAATACTTATAATATATTTTTTTGATATTTGAAAATTATTTATAGCTGATTTAAACTGCGCTTTCCCTCGTGTCAGCATTTAGAGGACTATAGTACGTGATAGTATAATGTCGCTATCTTGAGCTCGATGAGCAATCTACTTACTTAAATGACTGAATTAATTGATCAATCATAGGGAGTCCATCCTGGTGCAGTAAGATGAAGTGTGGCTGTGGGTTCGAAGTAGGGAAATATTTTTTTTTTTACTATAAAATACTTAAAGAAACGAAGAACCTCTTGTAAACCGTGCTATAAGCGCGGGTTCACATCCAGCTGCGTTCAAAATTTTTATAGACACTTTAAGAATCATAATATATTTTTGTGATCTGATAACATGGAATCGCGGCGTTGAGTTCCTCACCAACACACTATATTTTTGATAGAATGCAGCGAATAAAGAGTCCTATCACTTATTAGCTCCTTGTGAAAAACTATAAGAGGATTTTATATCTTACAAAGTACAATAAAATTTTGTTCTTGTCTATTAATATGTTCTAATTTTTAATTTCAAAGCAAATTAGTAAAGCTATCGTTAAATAAGTAAAAATATCTATAAAAAGCTTAGGAAAATGTTTTTGTATTTACTGATATACCCTGAATCAAACCCTTAACTTAACTTAACTTAGAAATCAAAGGTTTTGTATTGTATACGTATCTATATACACAATTTTACAAAAGCTATACATTATCCAATCAAATATGAATATGACAAGTGTCAAAGCCACTCGCAAATAAGGGAGGGAGCCCATGACCTCTCTATTGGTAGGGTTACCATCAGGTGTATAATTAATTGATTAGAGTTTATATATATATATATATATATATATATATATATATATATATATATATATATATATATATATATATATATATATATATATATATATATATATATATATATATATATATATATATATATATATATATATATATATATATATATATATATATATATATATATATATATATATATATATATATATATATATATATATATATATATATATCTGCTTATATACAATTTTCCAGGTAATATCTTATAGTTATAAACGCTGTATTTTATAATTATACTACATATAATACTTTTTTATATATTATTGTTACATTTGAATATATACATAAGTAATATTTATTTATACATATATTCGTATTTTAGTCCGGTCAATATAGACATTTGAAATAACAAAAAATCCCGGAAAGCCAAATATTGGTGAAGACCTATATTTTACCATTACGAATCAAGTTTTAAAAGTCCCCATCGATCCTATGTGTGCTTAAAAAGTTATTCGAGGTCAAAGGTCAAAATTTGAGGTTATTTGGATTTTGCTTGAAAATGGTAAGTTTTATCAATAAAAACTTCGAACCAAAGTTGTAGATCTTAAAATTATCTACAAAAATGGTATCGATGATTTTTTTCCTAACAGTTACCATTCCTGAGATATCGCGATTCTAAGAGTCATATTATACATGAT
Source organism: Dione vanillae (assembly GCA_037178615.1). Lineage (NCBI taxonomy): Eukaryota > Metazoa > Arthropoda > Insecta > Lepidoptera > Nymphalidae > Dione > Dione vanillae. The sequence continues at coordinate 758,368 of JAZFAU010000295.1, read as the reverse complement.
ATGCACATGTAAGCCACGTATATATGTACCTACAATACATATTAGGCACTTAATACAAGTATAAATACTTATTTGTTTCTCTTTTAGATATTATACTATCCTAAAAACAATTAAACAAATGGTAGCCAGTCCCTAACTGAATTTCCTCTATGCACGGCTTGAAAAACATCGGGCTATGTTCTATTGTCCGTAGGTTTCGTTCATATACCTGTTTTTTTTAGTTCTAAAGGTTCAGTTCAAGTGAATATACGTACTTATTACAAGCGTCTACCATTTTAGTTATATGTGTTATTTTATAGCTTTAAAAAATGTTTCAGTTTTGCTTTATTTGCAATAAACTTTTAACTGAAGATAAAATAGTTGTGGTTGATCGAAAAATTTCTTGCGTGACTATATGAACGAAACCTACGGACGATAGAATAAGATAGAAGAGACAATAGAATAATTCAAGAATAATAATAGAATAATATCATGTATAATATGACTCTTAGAATCGCGATATCTCAGGAATGGTAACTGTTAGGAAAAAAATCATTGATACCATTTTTGTACATAATTATAAGATCTACAACTTCGGTTCGAAGTTTTTATTGATAAAACTTACCATTTTCAAGCAAAATTCAAATAACCTCAAATTTTGACCTTTGACCTCGAATAACTTTTTAAGCACACATAGGATCGATGGGGACTTTTTAAACTTGATTCATAATGGTAAACTATACATATTCACCAATATTTGGCTTTCCGGGAATTTTTGTTATTTTACCACTTATTTTATGTCTAAATTGACCGGACTATTTTACCAAAAAGTATGGTTAGCATATAGCAAAACATGACAATAACTGATTCACCACTTGTCCCTTCCGGTACCGCAGCGAGGGATCATTGAGACAATGAACGTGTACACATCGGTGGCGACACGGGGAGACATGGTAGGATGTAGGGGGTTCCTATTTAATTTTGCTTTTACTGTTTTTTTTTTTAATATCTACGTAACATGTCAAACTGTATAGTGGTTATAATGCGAGGGTCTTAAATCAATACAAAGGTTACTGTAAAATCTTTGATATTTTGCAATGAAATTTTGAAATATATAATTTAAAGGGTTAAAATGGACGTTGAAAATTTAATTTAATATTTAAATGTTAAAACCTTTTTAATTACAATTAGCTTTTATTAATAATAATCATTAATTAATAATGATTGATTCTCCTTCAATAATCGCGAAAAACGAGCTAAAACACTGGCTAAGTGAATGTAATTAGTATTTTCATAAGATTCCGTTTCTTTTTTTTCTAGCTTCACGCTTTGTCCCGCATATTGCAGGGTAGGCAGAGGGAACTACAGGAACCATATGAACCTAGTGTTAAGACACCCCGTTGCTTAGTTCCTGCTTTCTCCGTCCCCACTTTCTGCCTTTTTCGAGGCATTGCGTGTTGAGTGGCGAAACTCAACGCCGCACTTTGCCTAGTTGCCAGAGCGAAGAAAATGGAAATAGAAAAATCCATCTTCCTCGAGTGGGAATCGAACCCTCAAACCGTCGCGTTTACAGGCAGCTTACGCCTCTGCGCCACGACGGTCCTCTCGACGATTCCGTTTCAATTTCTATTATAATATTTTTATGTCACTATTATTAAATTCATGGTAAAAACGCATTTGTAATTTGAACCAACCAAAATAAAAATTTCAACCAACATCTATTTCAGTTATTGACATAGTATTTTTTTAGCCATAGCCTTACGACAGTTGAGTCCTCTTCTATATCTATCATGATCTGTATCATGCCATGTATGCGGGATAAAGCGTGTGAAGCGTGAAAACATATATGTCATTCAAACTTACCTATGACTTACTAACTTAGAGATTTTGATCAAATCTTTTTAAAAACTGCAGTATATATTTTTTTATAGTAAATTTAGATATTTAATATCAAGAGACAATAATATTCATTGTAATTTTTTAGTGAAATTTCTCTTTAAGAATGAACATTAGGGTGAAAAATATTAAGCGTTATTTGAAAAATTGTTACGTAAACGCTCCATATTTACGTGGTATTATAGTGTTTTATTAATTTTTAATGCTTGTTAAAAAGTATATGTATGTAAAGTAAAATGTACTGAGTGTCTTGACACTAGGTTCTTACGGTTCTCTCCGCCTACCTTGCTATGAGCGGGATAAAGCGTGAAGTAAAAAAATAAGATTTTTTTTATACATGATAAAAAAACGACAAAGAAGTGATAGTATATGTTTATCTTATCGAGATATTGAAACATATCTATATATTCTGTCTCATTTGTTTACTATGGAAGTTGTAATATGGTGAGATACAATTGTAATCAAAAAGTACAAGCGACGTTATTACTAATTTACAAGTAATTACTAGAATGTCATAATATAATTACACATAGTTAATTCATTGAGAGACCATTGTGTCGCCGTAGCTTGTGACACAACGTTTAAATAAAATACTTTTTTGTTACTGGTTTAGTTCTATCACTCAAACACGCAATTTGTTTAATATAGGAAGGGAAAGAGCTTTTGGATTTCTTTCTGTCCTGCTATATGCGGGATAGTGCGTGAAGCTGATAAATTGATCAATTAAATATTTTTATGTTTTTTTACTGTTAATGTACAGTAATGATATTTACAAACATAGGTGATAACACCATATTAAGCTGTATAAAGCCTTTTAGAGTTTTATCACGCGATAAAGATCGCATGGCTTAGTTAGAACGCTTAGAAGGTTTGCATAAGGCTCAAGTTCAAATCTGGTTACGCTCAAATTTACCTATATATATTTGCATTTATTGGTCAACCTACTTACAAATTTTTTTCAATATATATATATGTATATATATATATATATATATATATATATATATATATATATATATATGTATATATATATATATATATATATATATATATGTATATATATATATATATATATATATATATATATATATATATATATATATATATATATATATATATATATATATATATATATATATATATATATATATATATATATATATATATATATATATATATATATATATATATATATATATATATATATATATATATATATATATATATATATATATATATATATATATATATATATATATATATATATATATATATATATATATATATATATATATATATATATATATATATATATATATATATATATATATATATATATATATATATATATATAACTATTTTCCTCGCATGACGTTTCCTTTGTTCCATTTCTAGACTTCGAGACCTTTGAAGCTAACACGCTCAATTAATAATTACCACTTTAACTTTTAATTTAATCTTTACATGGATTGGCCTCGTCGTTACAAAATTTGTGATTTTGAACTTTACACTAAAGGAATAAGGTATAAATTCCCATATTCAACAGACATCGCATGGTCAAGATATTCAAACAAATCTGTCTACATGCTATAATGTTACTTTAATTTGATTATTTTCTAGAAATAAAAAAAGCTTTATTTTATGTATTTTAGTACTTACCATTATATATACATATATATATATATATATATATATATATATATATATATATATATATATATATATATATATATATATATATATATATATATATATATATATATATATATATATATATGTAGTGAACCTATCATGTGGAAAATAAAAATCAATATGTCAAAAACTAAATCTATTACATATTTAATTATATAATATTATGCTGTAGTTTTCACGATGATTCACTTTTGCAGATGTTTTTACCGCTTTATCCTAATCTTATATTGACATAGTTGAAATATGGTAATCTCTTTGACTCTTTCATACTTAAGTGAAAGAAGATTAATCCATAAGTCGCCTTACCGCTCGAAGAGAAGTATCGCACTTTGTCCGAATATGCCGAAAATGCGAATTTAAATAAAAATAATAATTATGTTGTAGGAAAACCAACTAAATTATTTTTTTAGCTTCACGCTTTATCCCGCACACGTCAGGGTAGGTAGAGGGAACTGCAGGAACCATACGAAGTGTTAAGACACTCCGTTGCTTAGTCCCTTCTTTTTTCCGCCCCAGCTTTTTCGCATTTTTCGGGGCATTATGTGTTGAGTGGCGGAACTTTGCCTAGTTGCCAGAGCGAAGAAAATGGAAATAGAAAAATCCATCTTCCTCGAGTGGGAATCGAACCCAGAAACCGTCGCGCTTACAGGCAGACGCTTACGCCTCTGCGCCAAATTTAATAAAATAAAAAATAAATTTAACTCAATTCAATAAAAAAAACAATTAATTGTCTCAACGTCGCATACGGGCTTATAATTCGATATGCTTAGGAGTCATGTGACCATTAATGCGTTTGTCTAGTTAGATCTCCATTGGAATGGACTTTTCAGTGCTGCACACATGCATTCAGCTTCTTGTATTTGGAGAAAATAGTCTAACGGAGTGACAATACCAGTTCTTCCTTACGCCGGTATAGATAGGTTAGAGAAGATAATGTACTAAGTGGTAGAGCCAAGCTACACCAACACCAGCAGCTCAAAAGGGCCAGGCTCGAACCGGGTAATTACCACGTTCTCACAGAATACCGTCGTGAAACAGCAGCATATTAATATTGCTGTTTCGTCAGGTGAGTGCGAGTTCCGGAAGCCCCTAAGGTGGGATTTATTTGGGTATTTGGTTGGTAACGCATTCACATCCTCACAGGTTGTAGATGTCTATGGGCGAGGGTGTCCACTTAACATCAGGTGGCAATTCTGCCTTTTGCTACCTTATTATATAAGAAACATTCTTACTTACATTTACCTGTTATATTAGTCAAATTTGCCTTACCTACTTATATTATATCTCCGACTCAAGGTCGTAGAGTCGTACAGATGTTATGACTTAAAAAAGCCTGTATGAATCTTAATGAGCATTAATTATTTAAGTTGTCTCTATGTGACCGATACGTGACAACTTTCACATTTTCATTTTGTTTCTGTGACTTTATACATTTATTAACACGTGATTTTGTTTGCTTGTACTTTTAAAAAAAAATAACAAAAATTTTATTCAAAATTACTACGGACATGAATTATATCATTAATCAAGATTAAATTCATAATTAAGCTTTACAAAACTCGCAGACATTTTTGATTAAATCTAGACTTTTATGATTTATTAATATAAACCTGTATATATTTAAAATAGGCCAATTTTTTTTATCTCCTTGCACAAATTACGACACGATGTTGGAGTTCCTTTACAACGCATCAAGAATTGGATATAAGTTGGAAAATAAAGAGCTTTGTAATAATATATTAATATTCTTCATTGCAATAATATATATATATATATATATATATATATATATATATATATATATATATATATATATATATATATATATATATATATATATATATATATATATATATATATATATATATATATATATATATATATATATATATATATATATATATATATATATATATATATATATATATATATATATATATATATATATATATTTTAAGCTTAGCTTCACACTATCCTGCATATATAACAGGGTAGGCAGAAAGACACTTATGCCTCACCAGTACATAAAATAAAGGAGTATAAGTACTCTTCTAATATAATATATTTACATACAAATATGTACGGATATACAGACAGATTTAGATCTATGTAATCCAAATAGGTGTAAATTCATCACTCAGCCACATCATGCCGTTTAATCAATAAAATATTCCGTAAAACCCGTCTGGAATCGCCGAGGTCGTGGACCCAGCTTTCATTAATTAAATTCGGCGTAGGCCCGACTCGACACCCGTCTTACTTAGACCGTTAGCTATGCTGTTTTTTTTTAATGAATATGTATCTAGCTTTTCGGCTTTATAGTATATTGTACTATATAGTATATTTGTTATTATCGTTTGTTTTTCACGCTTTATCCCGCACATGGCAGGGTAGGCAGAGGGATCAGCAGGAACCATATGAACCTATTATTAAGACACTCCGTTGCTTAGTCTCTGCTTTCTCCGTCCCCGCTTTTCGCCTTTTTCGAGGCATTGCGTGTTAAGTGGCGGAACTTAACGCCGCGCTTTGGCAAGTTTCTAGAACGAAGAAAATGGAATTAGACAGAATACATCTACCTCGAGCGGGATTTAAACGCTCAAACCGTCGCGTTGACAGGCCTATACGCCACGACGGTCCTCTATTTATTTTTTGATTTTTTTTTTATTTTGGCTCTTTATCAAGATAAAGACTCACTTATAAAGACTCAGTAACGGAACTCATCGCGACGCTTTGTTTACAAGAACGGAGAAATAAATAGAATTTAAATAATTTCGTCGGCGGCTCGAAATTCCGAATTATCAGATTTTGTAGCAAATATACTTATATTTATTTTGTTGCAAAATTAGAAGTTCCTCAAACTTAAATCTAGCTTTAGTCATTTAGGCCACAGGCTCGTTACTCACAAGAAGTGGGCTCAAATCCAATTAAACCTCACAGCCTTATAGCACGACAACATCTATTTGAGACCGACTGACTGGTTGATAGATTATTACCATATTTTCAAGTAATATTTGCGATTACAAATACGTTGGAAATTCATACTCTTGCGTATTTATCGCAAAAAAATATGTTTAGCACAAATATAAATATTATAAGTTATAAAAGAATAGAAGGCAAAGCGCGGCGTTTAGTTCCGCCACTTTCAACGCAATACCTTGGAACTTGACACACACTACATTATATATCTGAACCTTATACTACTACAGATGAAATCACAGCATATTAAGAGAGCCATAATAACCTATGTCATGTTATAACTTGATGATGTCATTGTAATTAGCATTATATTTACATTAGACCATCTGCGTTGTAAATGATGAGAATAAATCTGAAAACTTATACGAAACCCTAGGGTTTGACTCGCGGCTTTGTCCGCTCTAACTACGAATATGTATTATTAGTTTACTATATATATTTAATCTGGAAACATTTTGTATGTTTGTAAATAAGACATTAAAATTCGTTGATTACTTTGAAACATCTAATGTCAAAGTATGAAGTCATATAGGTACTTAGTTTTTTTAATATGTTGTAACATTTTGACATATTTTGTATAGTCTTTATTTTTTGTCTTTTTAATTTTATAATGATTTTTGTAATATTTCTCTTTATAAATTTAAAAGAAATGTTATGCCTTGTGTTAAGAAATGTTATGCCTCTTCTTGATTACCACTTGGTTGTGTTTATATATGTATATTATTCTGTTTGTGCAGATCATTATAAGATTATCACTCGATATCTTGAAAACGGTAATTGTATACAAAATAAATTGAAGGTAAGTTTTAAATATGTTTGATAACAATGTAAAAAGTTTAAAAAACAGTTTTCTTGTGAAATAATGGTCGCCATCTTGACGTAATTTGTTATCAGTCCAAACACCACTAGGAATACCTTTTGTATTTAAAAATGTGATAAGAGGCCACCTATCTCACGAAATGCTGAAAATTCGTGAATGTTAAACATTTATTAAAAAATAAAGTTCCGAAGAGAGATAAGTGACGCGATGGTTGTGGGTTCAAAGTTGGTAGAGTAATTATATTTTATGTCTATTTTTTCATTTATTTTCCAATGTTCTCGTAGACAAAGGGCGGTGTTGAATTCCGCCACTGTCAGTAAGTTGAAACTTATATATATATATATATATATATATATATATATATATATATATATATATATATATATATATATATATATATATATATATATATATATATATATATATATATATATATATATATATATATATATATATATATATATATATATATATATATATATATATATATATATATATATATATATATATATATATATATATATATATATATATATATATATACCTATATACTTATATATATATATATATATATATACCTATATACTCAAAACTCTTTTTAATATTTTTTATACTTTCGATTATGTTTACAACAGCAATTAGGCCGGTTAATCGAGTTTCCACTGTAAGTTGACTAATCCTTAATTAGAAAAGCCCTTGACACTTACATATAATAAAGGTAAACCAATGTAAAATAAAGAGGAAAAACGACGGGATTAAGAAAATTACAAACACATTTATGGTAGATGCTACGTTGCGATATTGATGACATAACAAATGGTACAAAATATGATACAAAAGATATGATAGGTATCTTTATCTGATATCTTATAAAGATATATCAATAGAAAAAGATGTAATGATATCTATCTGTATCTATTTTTTTTTATTTGGTTTTATTATCTTTGTTTGAAAAAGAACTTTGTTTTGGATTATTTACAGGTTAAAGATAATATGTGGTTATTGTAATGATTGATTAAGACGGTGTGTCGTTGTAGATATTAGATTATTAAAGCCAATTAAAGCATCTATGCGTATGAATTAACAAATTACCCGCAGCAACCTTAAGAACCTATTATTTTTACACTCCTTTCTCCGCTTTCCGCCTTTTTCGAGATATCGCAATTGCCAGAGCGGAGAAATAAAAAATTCCATCTTCTCTAGTGAGAAGCAAACCCCACAAATCGTCGCTTTTACAAACAGACGCTGCGCCTCTGCGCCATGACGGTTTTAAATTACTTGTTTATTTCGTTTTGTCGTATACTAAAACATATGGTATTAACAATTTAAATTTTAGTCTAAACGAAAATACGCACTCTACAGAGACTATTAAAGAGGCGCATAGCTGACTAATGTGTGCCTTTTGCATTAAAGCGGTCTGACTCGCATTAACATCGTTTCAACCATGTAACGTGTTAAACTCCGAGCTCGGCGGGGATTTGGGTGTAATCACTTTACATTGTTTGATCTTTATTTGGCTTACTATATGTATATTTTTAGATGAAATAATGTCGGTTAAATGGTAATGGTAGTTTCTGAGTGCGGTCGTTTAATTAAGTGCTGGTCTTAAATTGAGCCTCCATACTTTATGTACTGTATATTTGGATTACGATTTTCAATGGCTTATTTATCTCTTTTAATTTCTAATACTTATTTGTGTATTATATTAAATGAAATTAGTTTATATTTACTTACATGAAGCGTCTCGTAAAATAAATGAAGGAATCTTAGATTAAATAAATAAAATAAACTATTTATGCTTTAGTAGACTAGGCAGAGGAAACCTACTGTAAAGGTACTCCGTTCCCGACATTTCACCCCAGTTTTCAGACATTCCATATTGTATCACGGCACTCAACGCCGCGCTTGGTCTTGCTGCCGGAGCGTAGAAATAGAAATAAGTTATTTCCTCTGGTGGGAATCGAACACACAACTGTCACGTGCGCCACAACGCCCTCTTATGGTCACATTATACCATATTTTTATGATTCTTAGGGTGTTAATCCACTTTTTTAAGTATTTAATATTATTCCACTTATAATTATACTTTCTATACTTCAGGCAAAACGACTCAACGGCAACGGTGAACTTGCTGCCATCAAGGTGATCAAACTCGAGCCGGGTGATGACTTCGCAATCATCCAACAAGAGATCCTGATGATGAAAGACTGTAGACATCCGAATATCGTTGCTTACTATGGGTCCTACCTCAGGAGGGATAAGCTTTGGATTTCCATGGAATATTGTGGTGGTGGAAGCTTACAGGTGATCTATCTTAAAAAAAGAGTATTTTCACACTAATGATTGGTATCGAATCCCGCACATATAGAACGTTGTCGGCTTGTAAATTTATGTCCATTTGTTTCTAGAATTAGTTAATATTTAAGCTTAATATTTTTAATTATGTACAATTAATAGATAAGTCCATATATTTAACTATAATATTAATCATGTCTTTGTTTTCTATCTTTAAGGATATCTACCACGTGACCGGTCCGTTAACGGAGTTGCAAATAGCGTACATGTGTAGAGAGACGCTGATGGGTTTGTCGTACCTGCATAGTATGGGAAAGATGCATAGGTGAGTCTTGTTCTATAATATATAGGTTAGAGGCCGTTGTCACACAGTGGAAGTGTAACAGCGATGGTTATGAGTTTGATCCCCACTGAGGAGTATAATTTTATTTCAATTATTTTTTATTTTCCTACCCATTTGATATCTTGTAAAGTGGAGAACGGAATGTTTTAACACTACACATGAATAACCTTATCAAAGTATTGATATAAATTTATATGGAAACAAAAATTATATACAAATATTATGTACAAAGGGCAGGTATGTCAGACGTTACAGGTTTATAAGAAATTTGAGATAGCTTATAATTAATGAAAATTGTTTAGTAAATATGCCATCGTAGCGAAATTTCATGTGATAGTTGTACATTTAAAGTTAACATACTATTTATTATTGCAATAGGTCCCTTTTTTGTACAGAATAAATTGTACTGACTGAGTAGTGTAATATATATACTTAAGATTTTAAGTAATACAAGTCGTAATATACGCTGCCCTTACCTACTTACCAGAGTGAAGAAAATGGAAATCGAACCCACAAACCTTCGCCTTCACCGGCAGTCTCTTAAAATGTTAAATATTATTAATATATTGTTAATTCCAGAGATATAAAAGGCGCAAATATCCTACTAACCGATTGCGGTGACGTTAAGTTAGCGGATTTTGGTGTGTCAGCACAAATCACAGCTACTATAAATAAAAGGAAAAGTTTCATCGGAACACCTTATTGGATGGCTCCTGAGGTAGATATTTGTATATATTTTTAATAATATTGTGAGTACATATATATATATATATATATATATATATATATATATATATATATATATATATATATATATATATATATATATATATATATATATATATATATATATATATATATATATATATATATATATATATATATATATATATATATATATATATATATATATATACATACATATACATATGTATATATGTATTAGTGTGGATGTACTGAGACCTTAATTTATTATATTTTATTTATAAACTTGATAATAGTAAAGTAATGTAAATAATTAAATTAATGTTCCAAAATTAAACGCCATTTGTCAAACATGACGCGAGTGTACACTGTACTGTCAGAGCGGGACAGAGATATATCTCTTACTTTTATTTTTTTGAATGAACGGAGACAGATTGATAACGTTTAATAAAATTTCTGTAGTACGAGATGTTTACGTCATTCCTATTTAATGATGACTTCCTCACGCGTTACACGGCACGTGTAAATATCGTAAATTGGCAAAAATGAGTGATTGTTAACTAGTTTTTTGTATATAGCCTGAAATATTTTACCCTATAGATAATTTTAACAAAGGCTGCGCTGTCAGATACATCCCTGTATATAAATATTTTATATTTATTTAATATATCTTCCAGGTAGCAGCAGTGGAGAGAAAAGGCGGTTATAACCAACTATGCGACATATGGGCGTGTGGGATTACTGCTATAGGTAAAGCAAATATTTTATATACTAACGGCCTTATTCATAAAAAAGTCTTATAGAACGTTTTAAGTATACTTTAGTTAACACGCTCTTTAGGCTTATAGAACGTTCGATAAATGTTTGTATTCATAAACGCTCTATAAGCCTTCTACAACTAAAGCGTCACTAATTTGATTTATACGTTCACAATGTTGCCACTATACTGAAGTCGGTCGACTTGTTGCCGAAAATACCAGTAAATCCACAGATGATAAGTGACAAACGCATTGACATAGTATGACCACAGATAATATTACGTACAAAAATATATTGTTGGATCTGGCTTGACATTTACCGGCTTCATTTACGTCGTTGTTATCACAAAAACACGAATGTTTATTTTATTTTAGTTTATAAACTTACTTAATTTTTAAAAAATAAAGTCAAAAGAAGTAAAACGACAAAGAATTGAAAATTGTTTAGACGTGGACAAGTATTACCTATGTTCTGTGCACCTTTCTTATGTAGAATTTATTATTAATAAACTTGTTAATAACTAAATATAGTTAATAAATATCGAACAAAATGTCAATTGTTATATTGTTTTTTTTACGAAACTGAAATTGACACTCTTGGTGACAAGCGACTCGACGACGTCATATCAATGCTCATATTGGTATGAGCCATAATCAGCTGTTATATGAATCGGCCATCTTTGGACGTTAAAACACTCTTATAGTAGGGTTCTCGGTTCTATAACTTTATGATAGGTTTATAGAACTGATTGGCACTAAAATGCTGTTATGAATAACGTTTTTTGATAACTGTACTATATCGAGTCTTTAAGCGTGCTATAACTTTTTGTGAATAAGGCCGTAAATATATTGCAGGGTGTATTTACTTACAAGTTCCACACTTTATTCGTCATTACATATTATTATTGAGGACCGTCGTGGCGCAGAGGCGTAACCGTCTGCCTGTAAACGTGACAGTTTGAGGGTTCGATTCTCACTTGGGGAAGATGGATTTTTCTATTTCCATTTTCTTCGCTATGAAAACTAGGCAAAGCGCGGCGTCGAGTTTCACCACTCATCACGCAATGCCTCGAAAAAGCCGGAAAGCGGGGACGGAGAAAGCAGGGCAGGCAGGGAAGCAATGCAGTGTCTTAACACTAGGTTCACATGGTTCCTGCAGTTCCCTCTGCCTACCCTTTAATATGCGGGATGAAACGTGAAGCTAAAAATGGATTATTATATTTAGAAGTTTCTCTTAAAGAAACGATTTACAATTGGCCATGTGAAAGATATCATATTAGAAACCTTAAAAATAAGCAATATTTGTTTACTACACTATGCACGTGTTATAACAATTATATTATGTCGGTCTTTCAAATGGTATTTAAAAAAAATATGTTTGTATTGTATGATGACATATAACTAACATATATATAAATATATTATTTAGTATATTTCGTAGGATTATGCTACCTAAGTGAAGCTGACTTTAAGATTTGCTAGTCGAAGCTTCACTTATTATATTTAATTTTGTACTAAATATTATAGATTATCAATTATTTTTTTTTTTATTTATAAAAAAATCCAGAGCTAGCAGAACTACAGCCACCTATGTTCGAGCTACATCCAATGAGAGTGTTATTTCTAATGTCAAAATCCGGATTCAAACCCCCAACCCTCAAGGAAAGGGAGCGCTGGTCGCAACTGTTTCACGCCTTCCTTAAACTAGCATTGACTAAGAATCCTAAGAAACGACCTACAGCGGAGAAATTGTTACAAGTAAGTAATGTATTGTTCTATTATTAAAGGTTTATTCGGGCATTATTAATGAGAAGAATCAAATTATATAGTAAGTAGTATATATATAGTATGGAATTTGATTAAAGCTTGATTTTCTATAAGTGAAAATATTTAGATTTTGGAAAACAATTAAAGCGGTCTGAAACTAAATAAGTTATCACATAAATTAAAAAAAAAATAATGTTATTTTCAATTATTATATTTTTCATAGACATTATAATAATAACAAAAATTGAAAGTTAAATGACACTGAGTATGGAAGAAAGTACTTAAATTATAAGCGCATGGCTCAGTAAGAGCGCTTGCACGGTTCGCAAGAGGGTGTGGGTTGAAACCACGCTGCGTTCAAATTTTTATGTTTCCTTTAAGTATTTTTACATTATAATTGTTACTAAACACGTATTTTTTTTAAATGAATATTACTTTTACTTATACCTTTTAATCTCCTATTAAATATATTATGCTAATAGAAATTAAATATTTTGTATTAATTATTTTAAATGAGGAACGTCGTGGCGCAGAGGTATAGCTCGTAATCGCGACGATTTGTGGGTTCGATTCTCACTCGAGTAAGATGGACTTTTCTATTTTCTAAGCTCTGGCAACTAGGCAAAGAGCGGCGTTGAGTTCCGCCACTACACACACAATACCACGAAAAAATAGGGACGAAGAAAGCAGTGACTAAGCAACGGAGTGTCTTAACATTAGGTTCATATGGTTCCTGTAGTTCCTTCTGCCGACCCTGTCGTGTGCGGGATAAAGCGTGAAGTTATCATTTTTTTCTTTTAAATTCCAGCATGCGTTCTTCCAACAAGACATGAGTAAGCGACTAGCAATAGAGTTGCTACAGAAATATTCTAATCCACCGAGTCATTGCAACAGTCAGGAGCTGGACGAGGATGGTGTGAGTGTTTATACAGTATTTTTAGATATTCTACTATTGTATGTATTTTTGGTATTATTCAAGAAAATACTTTTTTTATCTATATTTTGTTAAATTTAATTTTATTTCTATATTGTGAATTAAATATAGCAATATTGTATCAGACAAATGTGTATAAAAATTAATTTTACAGTTTTAGTAAATGAGTGCTAATATTTATATTTATACATCATGTACATATATATGCATATACCATAAGCGAAATGAATTATCAATACATAAATATTAACATTAAATTAAAAAAGTATGTATATATAAACAATAATTATTTCTATAAATATGAACCCCAGGCCCTCTCCAACGTGCCGCAGCGCATAGCGTCGCGGCAGACGCGCGGTCGCCGCGACGCGCGCCCGCGCTCGCTCGTGGACCCGCACACGCACGCGCACGCGCACGCGCACACGCATCTGGAACGCTCTTTGAGGTACACACACATACATACACACACACATACATACATACATACACACACATATATTGGAAGAAAACTAACACCCTGTGTCCAGCATATTGTAGAGAGTTATAAAAAATTATATCTAATGATGATTTTTGTATTTTTTGAGTTAAAATACTTTCTTTATTATGGTCAGATTGAGCTGAACGAATATATAATATATAATAGCACTATTTATTAGCATTTCATAATATGCTAAGTGTAATGTATGAATTTTTTTTTTAATTTAAATTAGTGATGAAATAGCAGCGCTTTGTGTTGCCAGAGCGATAAAATAAAATAATTTGTTCCTCCTATGGAGATATATTTTTTGTAACTATTATTTTAATATTTAAATATATTATACTATATTATCTATAATTACAAAAGATTAACACCAGAAGACCAGAGGGAGGCCAACAGACGGTCAGGTCTCTACGACGACTCGCCTATAATAGACTTAGATGCCGAAGACGATCTGTCAATGCCAAAAGTTATTAACTTTAGCGCAGAAGTCAATAGATGTGACGGAGACACTGTTAAAAGAAATGGTAAGTTTATTGTAACATTAAATGTTTTATTTTTTTGTGATATGGCAACACTGGTGGAAATGTAGTGATGTCATTTAAATAAATAAATTGGTATTCGTTATATTATATTCTGTGTATAGCATCGTTTTCTAATGTTAAGACATTCAGGTTTTCTCTATTAAAGTAAAGAAATAAAAATAAATGTACAATTGCTGTGTATATTAATTTTCGTTAACTTTTCTAGATAATTAATAAGTTTTTAATCTATGGAGATTATACTGTACAGTATATAC
Source organism: Dione vanillae (assembly GCA_037178615.1). NCBI lineage: Eukaryota > Metazoa > Arthropoda > Insecta > Lepidoptera > Nymphalidae > Dione > Dione vanillae. Next base: position 742,926 of record JAZFAU010000295.1, on the reverse strand, counting down.
TGTTGAAAATATGCATTTTTACTGCGTTTTATGATTAAATGACAACTTAAATAATTAAAAAATATACAATGATTTATAGGATATTGTGTTGTACCAATGTTTCTTTAAACATTTATCTACTTAAATTTTAGCGTACCACAGACAAACGAGCGAAGATTGGAGTGTCGCGTCACTCATGAGTTGTCCAAAACACAATCCATTGTCGCAAGAATGCTCTACCGATAGTATGCCTACTAGTGAAAAGTAAGGAAAATTTTATATTTATTTATATATAATTATATATTTTTTATCTATGGTCAATGGTTATAATTATGTTTTTTAATCTGTGGTCTTGTTAATAAAAAAAAGGTTATTTTTTCAATTATAATTACTAATCCATTTTATTTACTGGATAATATTCGTAATAAATAATATTTTACTTCTATACTTAGTTTTTAGAATCTGTGGTTAGTTTTTTTATTAATAAGACCAATTATAAATATTTATATTTATCGCTTTTTGTTGTCTGACTTTTATTTTTAAATTATATTGTTTTAATCTAATACAGATTATATATCTTTGATATATTTTTGACAGTTTTTTTTTTTATTTTATAATATCATTAGGCATAAGTATTTTATTTTCGTATTTATGTTTATGTATTTTCTATTATAGCAAGTGGTGTCGGGTCGTCACTGGTGACGATATATTAAGAATGAGTTTGAGGTAGCTTTTTTCTAAATTTTCTTTCTTTTTTTATCTTTTTTTTTTTAATTTTTGAACATATGTATAAGATCTTATTCAAAGGCTTGGCAATGTTTTTCTTTTTACTGTGTGACAGTTTTTAAAACAATATTTAGATGAATAGGTCTTGATTTTATTAATGTATAGCTGTTTAGAAATAAATGCAAATGTTTCTACTGTTACTTACACAGATAATTAATAGTTTTTTTGCTTTTTTTTTTATTTTTTATTAAAAAACCAACTAAAACTTTCTTATAATCCTTCCTTATCTTTTTTATTTTTCATAAAACTTTTGCAATTATTTCAAAAGCTTTTGTAATAGAAAGTATGGCGGTAATAATGCAACGTGTGCAGGTGTCAAGCACTTGTGTGTAGAAATGTTCTATTCCTTTAATTGTTTCAAAATTTCGTGTTATTTTTTGCATGGGATTTCGGATGGTTAACAAACGCTTTCATACATTCATTGTGATACATACACAAGGTACAAACATTTACTGTATATATGTTGAATTTATGTAGATTTCTCTAGATATTTGTCCTCTCTAGTAGAAGATGTATTTAAAGCTTATATATATATATATATATATATATATATATATATATATATATATATATATATATATATATATATATATATATATATATATATATATATATATATATATATATATATATATATATATATATATATATATATATATATATATATATATATATATATATATATATATATATATATATTATTAATTGAGAGAAATAAAACAAGCGTGTACTTTTAAACTAACAGTCCATATCAGAATACTTTATTACCATAGATTCATACACATAGAGTATAATAAGAAAATAGTTACAAGGCAAATATGCAATTGAATTATATATTTTGAGCATTATTACAACAATATGTTATAACAAACATAAACATATATATATACATATATGTTGCATACTATACATGTATGTGGTAGGTGTAGAGAACTTGACATTATTGTTATTCTACGACTTTTCACTATTTTCATTATATTTCTTTCTTTATGAGGTATAATAAAAAATTGAAAAATATATATATATTTAAATATATAAAATTCTTTTAAACATATCCAAGTAAAAGTTATGACACAAATGTTCATACAATTTGAGCTCATATTCGCTTTACATAAGGTGCCATATTGGTGTGTACGTCTGTACGTTTCTCTTGTTTTAGGAGCCTCTTGCAATATATTGATGAAGAATTAATGCTAAGGTAAACACAACACGTGCATGTTTGTGTAATCACTATTTTGTGTAGAGTTTGGGATAATAAACTTATTTCTGTCTGTTTCTACTTATTTCTGAGTTGGTTATCTTATTTTAACTTCAATTGTCTTTGAATATACCGGGGTACGTTTGCAAATATTAATTAGAAATATATAAAAAAGTAAATAATTTAAAGCTATAGGTAGTATAGAATGATTTAATTTTTTTTTTAAATTTTAGTTGGTTACTTTGATATTGCAAAATTTCTCTGGGAATATTTCAATTTCTGTTTTGTCATTTGTAGTAGATATATACTATGTTATAAATCATATAATATATTGAATTAGATCGCGTTATATTTTTTCATTATAATAATTTTGCAAGAATACCTATATATATGTAACTAAAATATGTAAAGTATTTAAAAGGGCTTCATAATCATATTTATATTCATAATAAGTATATTTTATATGTACAAATTATTTTGATCGGTAAGTTTATTATTCTAAACTCACTATTATGTTTTTGTAGCGTTGTTGTATAGAACGCTTATGTATTGGCCGTTAGTGTGATATGGAACGTTTAGGTTCCATAACGAAATTTCTAGCTGACACATATTTAGCATGTGTGTACGATTTATACGATTGTCTTAGCAATTTAGTTTTATTTTATAAGTATTGTATTAAGAAAGTATAAATATTCACATAAACTCCGTATATAGGTTATAAAAATAATATTAAATCGTTAATAATTTTTTATTCTCACATAAAAACAAACCCTACGAGCACCACTTGTTATTTAAACCAGTAAATAACCTAAATATATAAAAATTAACCCATTCCATTTTGTGTCTAACAGCACAGACCCCCAAGCTTTCACTATAACACATGCATTCCCCAGCTTTCTACTAAATCCTACCAGAAACTACTAAAATCTACTAATTTGGTAATATTTATATCAACAGGGCAACACTACCTCTAACGGCTGATACAGCGAATATGTCACAAGGGAACGATTCTGGCCTATCCGTGCATGACCAACATTTGTCCCAATGTATACAATTAAAGCAGAACTTCCTAAACAATTCGACGACCAACGTCTACCAAAGCTTGGCTTCCAACTTCCAATCGCCGATTGGAGCTTCCTCTATATCGATAGATGATCCGCTAACCAGGAAAGAGGATATGTTATTTGCAGACCAACAGGATACAGAAATAACAGATACACAATTAAGAAATGCAAATTGTGAATGTGGACTATGCCCTAAGCCAGAGACTAAGGAAAATAACACCCTCAGCGACCTCCAAAGATCGGTAGCGAAGTGCTCGTGTGACGCATGCAACTCAAACGGCGACATTTTAAGTTATTATAGACATTGTTCCAACCAAAACAGCGATTCGGGCATAGTTTACTGTGAAACGTGTAAAAAACAAAAGATATCCCTATCGAATTTCCGCGCCCTGCAAATAGCTAATAGATTAAGGATATCGGATTCGGATAAAATAGAAAATGGCGGCGTTTCCGATGACGATCTGTGCAGGAAAATAGATATGAGCTTAAATATGGAGGAAAAAAACTACGAACATAGAAAAAGACATAATAGACACAATTCTGATTCGGTCACAGCCGGTATAGATCTGAGTCAGTTCTGTCAGTGCGAATTAGAAAGTACTAGTAAAAGGAAAACGTCGTCTGTGGATGAGATATTCAAAATGGTGGACGAGAACGGGAGAGACGGACAGAAGGAGTTGGTGGACGAGGAGCTGAAGACGGGTCAGAGGCAAAGGAGTTTGTCAGACAGCCAGCGGGATAAGGCGAAAGTTGAAAATGACGGTGAGGTTCCTTTTTTTTTATTTAAAAAACATTTTTTTTATTTTTTTAATTTTTTAGCTTCACGCTTTATCCCGCACAAGGCACGGTAGACAGAGGGAACTACAGGGACCGTGGGAACCTAGTGTTAAGACACTCCGTTGCTTAGTCCCTGCTTTCTCCGTCCCCGCTTTCCGCCGTTTTCGAGGCATTGCGTGTTGAGTGGCGGAACTCAACGCCGCGCTTTTGCCTAGTTTGCCAGTGCGAAGAAAATGGAGATAGAAAAATCTATCTTCCTCGACTGGGAATCGAACCCAGAAACCGTCGCGTTACAGGCAGACGAATTTTTTTTATTGTATATATATTTTTTGGTAAAATTTGAATTTAATTCTAGCGATAGAGTTTTTTTTATTTATTAATCTGTGTTCTTGTGATTTTTATTGAAGGAATTGAGGAATATTAATTTTTAAAAATGTTTTTATTTGTTTAACTATTCTCACATTCTTTTTGTTGAAAAAATTGAAGAATATCGATTTTAAAAGCTGTTTTTACTTTTCTCTTATATTATTATAACAAAACAACTCTTTAATTTCATCTCGTCTATAACATACGAAAATCTTTTAGCTTCTACATGTATAACATTTATAAGTTATATTTATTTTTTAGTGGCAACAACTCCTCCAGTGCCCCCACGCAGAGCTCGCGGACGTCGAACCCGCACCCCTCCTCGCCCTGCGCCTAACGGACTACCTCCCACACCCAAAGTGCATATGGGGGCTTGCTTTTCTAAGGTATGGATTGAAATTTTATTAAATACTAACACTAATATCAAAAATTGTAAATATTTTTAATTTGAGTCAATATATATCATTGGTATGACTGATTGCATTTTAATAAATTATTATATTTAAAACTTATTATATTATAAACTCTTTCTTCAGGACCGTCGAGGCGCAAAGGTTTCTGACTGTAAACGTGACGGTTTGTGGGTTCGATTCCCATGAGAGGAAGATAGATTTTTCCGTTTCCATTTTGTTCGCTCTGGAAACTAAGCAAACCGCGGCGTTGAGTTCCGCCACTCAACACATAATGTCTCTAGAAAGGCAGAAAGCAGAGAACAAGAGTGTTTTAACACTAGATTCATATGGTTCCTGTGCGAGTAGCTAAAAAAAAGAACTTATTTCTTAAGTGTGCGCACTTAGAGAGACGAATTATTGAATAGAAGGATTAATTGTACTAACACAAATAGATTTATCTCCTGTTAACTTAACCAGGTATTCAACGGCTGTCCCTTGCGGATAAACTGTACCGCATCCTGGATACACCCGGACACGCGCGACCAACATATCCTTATTGGTAAGAGTACCGCTTTACACTTGGGTTTTAAATATCTATCCTTATATATGCGGGATAATAATATGAAGGTAATTTAAGCAAAGAATATAATTTTTGCATGTATGCAATTATTTTTGGGTAGTGGATATTTGTAAAAATCTCTCTACGAAGATAATTAACTATTGCATGGTTAAAAATACTTATAGACAACATATAAAAATTTGAATACAGCAGGATTTGAAACCACGCCTCTTGCATATGCATAAAATAATATATATATATCCTCTTTAAGTATTTTTTCTACACTTAATATGGATCAACACTTT
>JAZFAU010000295.1:477500-732500 GCA_037178615.1 Dione vanillae | reverse complement strand
TTTTTTGTGGCATTATGTTGGTACATATATGTATCTGTCCTTGTTTGATGTTCGTCTTCGGTGCTAATTTTAAGTTTCAATTAAAATTATTTTTAAAAACGAATTAAAAATAAAATCGCAGCGGTAAGTGCTATATAGTATTAATACACACACCTCGTAAACAGAACATCGAGTGCGTGCTGCCGTCCCCGCTGCTCGCGTTCGAGCTGATCATCACGCCGGAGCTGGAGTACCCGCTGCTGTGCGTCGGAGTCACCAGGAAGCCGCTCAGGCTCAACCTCATCAACATCAACTCCGGTCAGTTACACACACACACTCATATAAACTCACACACTTTCACACACACGCGCACTCACTTGCATACACACATATATGAAATATTTATCTCAGGAACTATTTACTGGGAAGATTTGAAATAATAATTTTGTCTTGAAAGTCTAGTTAATCAGAAAGGCTTTTTAATATATTTCTATGTGAACACATCAACCAGGTGCAACTTGGCTCCACTCAGAGGAGCTGGATCTCTGTCCGGGCGGCTCCAACACGGTCATACCCAGACCTGAACGTCTGCACACTTTGAGGGCGGTACATCAACTGGACAAAGATTCAGTGAGTTTATTGTATTTTAATTAATAATATATAAATAAAAATTTGTAACTATTCATGAATGCAAAATTGGAAATGGCATAAGTAAACTTTACTCTGGTAGAGATTTCCAGTATGGGTATGAAAGACAGCATATTTTTTCAAGTCCAAATTAATTATTTGACTTCGACTTTTCTTTTAAACATGCATTCTTCAACTGTGCAATGATATCTCTTTTTCACCGTGCATTCTCCATTGTGTGTTCTCCATTTACCGTGACATTGGAGAAGTGAATTGTGCTCAATTGACACGCTCGAAACGCCATGATTAAAAAAAACAAGAACCGTTGAGGACCGTCGTGGCGTAGCGTCTACGTAAGCGCGACGATTTGTGTGTTCGATTCCCAGTTGGGGAAGATGGATTTTTTTATTTCCAGTTTCTTCGCTCTAACAACTAGGCCATTTCCACCATTCAACACGCAATGCCTTGAAAAAGGCGGAAAGCAAGGACAAAGCAACGGAGTGTCTCAAAACTAGGTTCCCATGGCTCCTGCAGTTCCCTTTGCCTACCCTGCCTTGTGTGGGATAAAGCGTGAAGACATAATAAAGATTTAACGTTAATTTTTGCCTTACAGGTGCTAGTGTGTCACGAGAACGTCGTAGACATTATCCCGGTACTACCGTTCGAGAGACGCCGCAGTAAGCTACCCGCTAGGATACAGTTCGACTTCCACATAGATAGCATATGTGAGAGAAACTTTATATTTTTTTATGTTTATAACTTATGAGTTTGGGAATCGGAACTAGCCTGTATAAAGGGTTGTGCCTTAGATTTTGGTGATGTGGGTGTTAGTCGTTTCTTTTTGTTTGCTTTAGTGAAAAAATGCAACTTTTAAGTTACGTTATCGGAGATACGAAACCACTTGATTGAAAGCGTTATACAATTTATATTGCTACAACACACTCACACTACTGCTTAAAATTTATACATATATTATATTATATACATATATTATATACATTTATATACTACACGGCGCTAAGTTACGCCATTTAATAACGAATTTACTTATAGAAAACATTTAAATTTGAACGCAGTGGGACTGGAACCCTCACCCTCTTGCAAATCATGCACGGTTCAAGTAATTTTCTATCCTCAGTGTGGATTAATACTTAAAAAAAAAAAACATAAAAATAACCAATTTTCTTGTAAAATAGATATAAAGGTAAGAGGTTTAACATCCGTTCTTCTGTCTATATACCTATATATGAAGGTATGCCTCATATATAAAACGTGGAAATAAGTAAATAGGCAAAGCGCGGCGTTGAGTTCCGCCACTCAACACGCAATGCCTCGAAAAAGGCGGAAAGCGGGGACGGAGAAAGCAGGGACCAAGCAACGGAGTGTCATTACACTAGGTTCGTATGTTTCCTGCAGTTCTCTCCGCCTACCCTGCCATGTGCGGGATAAAGCGTGAAGCTATAAAAAAATAAGTAATATATGTAACTTTCATGTTTACATTTGTGTTAAGGGTCTTTTAGGTGATTTTTGTTTGATTTAAAAATGTCATTATAGTTACTATAAGTGACTTACTTTATACAGGGTGTATCTGACAATGCCTGCCTTAGTCAAAACTACCTGTAGGGTAAAATACTTCAAGGCCACGTACAAAAAACTAGTGACAAATTATAAATATATATAGGATAGTGTACGCTCGCGTCTCACTTGGCAAATGGTGTTTTATTTTGGAATAATAATTTAATTATTAATTTTGTTTGAAAAAAATATTTTTTTATTATTGAAAATTTTACTTGTTCTATAATTTTACCGAGTTTATAAAGGCTAGTTAATGCTATGCTTTAAATTAAAGGTAACACGGTAACAGCCACACCTGTATGTGATGAACATGCTAACATACGTATAAGGTTTTTTAAATGATTTATTTTAGGCTTACTGTCATTAGTGTTTTTATAAGTGACTTATATTATATTTTTTTCGTGCATGCTTGTTGCATGCTTACGCGGCGTTAAATTCCGCCACTTAACACACAATGTCTCGATAAAGGTGGAAAGCGGGGATGGAGAAAGCAGGGACTGAGCAACGGAGTGTCTTAACATTTAGGTTCACATGGTTTCTGCAGTTCAGTTCAGTTTGGTTTAGCACTACCATTAGTGCCTGTAAGTGACTTACAATATACATTGTCCCTCGCCAGTGTGCCTCGCGGACTCGGTGCTGGCGTTCCACCGTCACGGCGTGCAGGGCCGCTCCCTGCGCAGCGCCACCGTCACGCAGGAGATCAGCGACCCCTCGCGCGCCTACCGCCTGCTCGGGGACGACAAGTGAGGACAACACACACCCCCATACCCCTCCCTTTTGTTTAGGACGCGCCCCTCCCCTTAGACAAACCACTCCTCTTTACTTGGACATGCCCCTCACTTTACTTCGACAAACCACTTCCCCTTTACTTGCCTTTTGACACGTCCCTCGCATTTACTTGGACACGATCGTCCCCTTACTTGGACAAACCTCGTCCCCTTTACTTGGATACGCCTTTTCCATTTACTTGGGCACGCCCCTCCCCTTACTAGGTTTACACCACTTCCCCTTTACTTAGGCACGACCTCCCTTTACTTGGACCAACCACCTCGCACATACTAAACGTTACATATTTTAAACTGTCTGTGTGTACACCTAAAAATATTAAAAAATATCACAACTGATTTTCAGTATTTTAACTTAAAAATTATTAATTTTCGATTTACACATTTTTCTCAGGAACACAATTACCTTGTAAATCGGGGAATAGATGTAATTGACTTAACTTTAAAAATTACAGGGTGGTTGTATTGGAGTCGCATTTGCTTCAAAACAATACGTTGTCAGGAGAAGACGGCAACGACCTATATATACTGGCGGGGCACGAGGCGTCGTATTGAAACTGTTATAAAGACATTTGTTTCATTACTCTACACTATTTGGTATAGTGTTATTGTGCAACAGGTGCGGGTTTGAATCCCGATTCACATTGTTTCAGATTTTCGAAATTGAACAAGTGGTAACTATAAAATGAACTAGTTTTGAACGCAAAAATTATTTTCGTTATTTTTTTTTAAATGAAATTTATTTGCTCATTCAATTGTTTTAGAGAACGTAATTATTATGTGTACCTTAAACACTTTTTTTAATAAATATTGAAATCGTTTAGATATTAACAAAAGAATCGATGCTCTGAAGTAGTATTCGAATTAAGTTTTACTTAATTATAGAAAAAAAAACCTTATTAGCACTGCCATTGACTTGCATCCGTTCCGGATGTTCTCGAAGCAATAATTAATAATATCGGACCGTCTGTCTGTTTCCCTCTTCGTAGGTAAAGATGTAGAAATCCGCCATTTTGAAATGAAATACCGTTGTTGGTGTTGCCTGTTTAAAAAAAACGTATTTATTTAACTCGTTATTTTTTTTATATAATAATGATAGTAAGAAAATTCTGTATAAAATAAACTGTTTAAACATATATTTTTCGTATAAAACGCACAAGTTATATATTTATAAAGTATCACAATTTGAACGCAACGGTTTTTCATTCAAATTGCGTAACTAACTTTGAAACGAGAAATATATTTACTATAATATTAGTACTAACTTAAAAATTAGGGTACAGATTAAAAACTAAATTAGTGTGAAATAAGCTTAGCGTTTAGTTTTTTAATCTGTATCGAATAAAATAATATGAAACCATGTATGTGATCGTATAACGTTAAAACGTTAACAAAATAAAATAAAAAAAGACAATTTTTCTCTATATATTATATACTAAAGTAAATAAAAATCTTTAATTCAAAGTAAAAGCTCCCATTTTTTGTAAATAAAAATATTCCAGTTAGTCGTAGCAAATTGTATTATAACAATAGTTTAGATGTAATTAAAATGTATTTAATATTATTTTTGAGTGAAAGTGGACTGTTTATTTATTTTATCTGTTCTATATTGTATGGAATCTGTTTTTATTTTAGAATGTTTCATAACAAACGCTTGTTTGACACTTGTGTTGCCAGTTTTAAAAATTAACAAGAGCTTTATTTTATTCCATCGATACAAGTTTTACTAAAGTTGTCGTAATTTACCTAGAAATGTGCATTTTTATATTTTTTTTCAATTTCTTTTTTTCAATTATTTAAAGGCTAGCAACACTTTCAAACTTAGCTTTCTGTACAAAATGTTAGTTTAATAGACCAGTGTAGATTCATTATATTATCATGAGATTATTATATATTATACTTTTGAGAGTATCATTTGCTATAATAACGAATTCAATATGTTACCTTAAGAAATGAACACCTTCTAGCACGTTTAAACAATTTCTGGACAATTTCGATTTAATACTTTCCCAGCCATTCTTATACTCGTTAATGGGAATAAATATCATCTATTTACTTTTTTAAATTGACTGTAACTTTAAATAATCCCGTTTATTTATACTGCGAATAAACTTTTATTTTCCATTGGTTGCGTTTTTATTTTTGTTTAATATCATTTATTTAGTTCTTCATTTCATCATAGATTTTAATTTTTAGATGTATTTTGATTATATAAATCTCTTCCATATTAATTGCTAGATTGATACTGAATCTGTAATTTTTGGAAAATGTAGCTTATTTTTGAAATAATAATGACTTTCCAGTAATAAAATTCCTTTTCAATAGTGAACAAACTTTGTAGGTTGTATATTTTAAATGTAAACAGCACTTAGTTTAATTTATACATGTTTTAAACTTATTTGTAGTCTCTTTGCTAGAATTCTCACAAGTCACTCTTAAATTGCCAAAACTTACAGGCAAATGGACTGAGTAAGGCTGTATTATTCCGTGATAGAATAGAGATTACCAAATTGGTATTTATTACAGTTTATTATAATATTGTTCTGTGTTTATATAGTTTTATATAGAGATATAAGGAAAATAACACCAACGCAGTGGCAACACTGAAATGTTGTAGGCTAGCAGTTCAAAGTAAATTTTAAAATTTAAAATATATATTAATAATAATAATTCGGAAATATAAACAAATAAGTCTGGTACGAGCATATAATGCTTTAATATTTTCATTGTAAGCTTCACGCTAGCTATGCGTCTCAGTTTCTAAGGTAAAACTTAAATTTGAATAGAATTTAGAAACTCTCTCTAAACTTATATATAAAATTTCAAATTGAATGTAAAACGAAGATTTATAAATTAGTATAGACTTTTGGAAATTATTAGATATATATTATATTTTCATTAAAGAGGATAGGGAGTAGGGTGTACCATGGAGTGTACATGCATACATGTGTAGGTAGCTGTAGGTGTAACGGAATGTCAAATTTCAATGTTATTCCAGATTGTTTCTGAATAAAATTTATTCCTGAATAAAATGATACAAATTAATGCTTTTATTTTATTGATTTTCCTAACTTTTGTATAAAAATTGACTTGAATTTCTAAAAATGTTATTTTGAATTAGCTATAAGACTAATAGAATATGTTCAAACAATTCAATGACCTGGTGAAGCTACTTGCCTAGAAATATGAGGCCATATGATAAAAAAATAAATATCACAAACATGGAATTTTCAGCTTAATGTTATAAGCTGTACCCCACAAAAAAACAGTGGGCAGAGGGATATTCACCCCAAATACAAATTGAATCTGTAATCAATATTAGTAAGATGCTCTTACAATGGCTGCAATAAGTGGATGATAAAAACACACAACATACACTACAACCAACTCTGAAGGTAGCAACAACACTAGTTGTTAAGTACAATACATATAATCCCATGTGTGAATCAAATGACATTAGCTCCATACATTTTATCTACATCATTGTAATATAAAAGCGAGCAACTACATAGATACCTCTACTTGATCTCACTCTTTGCTTCAGTAAATTGAAGTTTTTCCAAGAATATACATCTGCTGCACATAAGCCTGTTTCAGGAACTCATTACATATTTAGTCTAATACATATATATATTTTTTAATAGCTTCACGCTTTTATCCTGCACATGACAGGGTAGGCAGAGGGAACTGCACAAACCGGAGAACCTAGTGCTAAGACACTCCATTGCTTAGTCCCTGCTTTCTCCATCCCCGTCTAATAAAAAATTAATTATTAAAACAAAAAATTTAAGAAAATATTTATTAGTAATAACATTCACCTTAACTTTAGGACAACACACAGTTCATTTAAATTTCACTATATCACATTACTCATCTTCCACCATTTCCACATCGTCTACTTCGTCCTTCTTCTTTCCTGATGCCAATTTTTTAGCTGATGCAGCAATCTTATACTGTTCTAAGGCTTCTCTTAGCGGTTCAACAAATCTATCAAATTCTATATCTGCCATAGCTTCTAGAACATCTTGACCGGTTAACGCCTTTCGCTTGTTATTCTTCACAACATTTGTTGCCGCAGAAGTTACGTATAGAACGAAAACCGATGCCGCTTTAGCGAGTCCGGTACGACCTTCTTTAGATATTGAAATACCTTCGGGCAAAGCTTCTTTTACAATTCTAGTCACCACTGTTAAAGGTAAATTAAGGTCTTCTAGTTTTTCAGCCATTTTTGTATATATTTAGTTAAATTTTGTACTGTTTTAGCATACTTTGTAAGTAAATAACCGCCAAAGTATAAAAATTGAATGACACTGGACTGGATGCGGAACGCGGAATTTTCGAAACGTCACTGTCATTCAAATGAATTTTTAACACTTCTATTGCGTTCAGAAATATTTGTGGTGCTTTTTTGTTTTAAACTATAACATTATTTATTGTTATGTTGAGTATCTTTTGATAATAATTATATTCTTAAATTTATTTTGTTTAACAAATGTTACTTAGAAAAAGCTTAGTTAGCTTTTACACATTTTATAGTTTAATATTTCATTTTAAATTTTATTTTTTCTTTCTCACTATTAAGAAAGGTAAAAAAGTATTCATAGAAATGGATTTAATAATTTTCACGAGTGTAATTTCAGAATGCTTTCTTTTAACCAATGCACGCTTTTTAGTACTCAGGCATATATATCACTTATATACATTAAAAAAATATTATTAAATAACAGAAACTTCGCAATATCTAATTATTTATTTTTACAAAAACAAATGTAGGTAAAAATAGTTTGTTAAAATGGTTGTTACTTAGCCACTAATGCATCACTTCTAATTAATTCAGACAGAACAGAAGACACTTTTGTTTTAATATTGAAATAGAATAATAACATATCTTTAATAAGAATTTAAGAGACTTTGACGCTTTAATAATAAAAGTCATCATTTAGTGGTTACTTTGTATTATAGAATGTACCTTGTATCAATTTCATATATGTGGATCTAGTTTTAGAACTTCTATATAAAAATCACTAATGTACTTGTATATTTAGGCTTGTTTCAGTTAAGTTCCTCCATCACGCGGTAAACACGTACAATCTTATGTAATTTGTTATTATAAATACTGACCATTAATGTAAATATACTTTCACAATTATCCTTTGTTTCACGTTTTTGCATTGCTGTTTGCGCAAACTCAATAAACGCGCCATTTTCCACGTATAGTGATGTGCTCGAACTTAAAGTCGATTATTGTAAAGTTACAATCGATTTTTTTATTCGTTGAACCACTCAAGTATACAAACTTTTAAAATAAATATTTTATTATATATTTATAAATTTCTTTACATATTAATAACTAATATAACTATTCAATACAATTATACAACAACTTTTTATATTTAAAATAAAATTAAATAAATAATAATACATATATATAAAACTATATTTATTGTGTATTAATAATCTAATATGTGCTTTTATTCCAGATCTATATCTATACTTATATTATATATAGATTTTGAATTATATATATATATATATATATATATATATATATATATATATATATATATATATATATATATATATATATATATATATATATATATATATATATATATATATATATATATATATATATATATATATATATATATATATATATATATATATATATATACCAAATCGATTTGCATTACTTTTGGTAGTTCCATGTAAAAAAAAATCATGATACTCCATAAGTCCATACTCCATCTCTAGTGGTTAAGTCAGTGCGGCACAGACAGCGGCAGAGGCGGACGTTTTCGCGCGCATTTATCGATCTTTACACACCGACACTGTGTTATTGTAATGTTTTACTTAAAAACATGACAAATAGTACATAGCCTTAAAAAAACTTTCGTTCATAGTATTATTGTGGTTTTCGTTCACTTTCTATTGAAACAATTCCTGCCTTATTGTCATCTGTACGGTGTTACAATAATTTGAATGTAAATCGTATTTTGGATATTCATTTAGGTAAGTTTTTGATTTATCATTTCACGTTATATATACTTATATGTAAATTATATACTATTGTTGTCTTTTGATTTCTAAAGTAAATTCAAAGTGTTTAACAATTTAAAACAAAAGTAACCCATAGCGACCTTCGTTGTAAACAAATGTAGATATATAAAATTCAATATTAACGATCGCGATAAGAAATTTCACGATATATTTTACGAGTGTTTGAAATATTTATGCAAATACATTTTATCACATAAGTAAGTCGTGAATATATATTGAAATTAATTTCATTTCAAGATTCCTTCACGCTTCATCGTTTATTGCTTTCACTCTTTATCCCGTATACAGAGGAGTAAGCGGAAAGAACTTATGTAAAAATCTCCTTGTGCTTCCAGATACTTCAAGCTAATAAACGCTTGTCACTGTCTTCCTAGAGCAGGAAAACAAAAATAATGTTATAAATTTAATTTTGGACTAAGTTGGAATCGTATTCACACCCACTTGATTGCTTACATCGCTTTCCTACTGAGTCATGGTGGCTTCTAATGCTTTAATCGATAGAATGCCATTGTTTGATTATCAATTTAGAAATATTAATGTGAAAATAAAAACAAAAAAATTGTAATAAATATACACACATTTTACACTTCATTTATACTTTTTGTTTAATTAAAAATAAAAAAAAAACAGATGTACGCTATTAACACATTTTTTTATGATATTGTAATATTACGATAATTAAGTAAACCTTATTGTTTCCAACACGTTTAAATATAGTATATATTATTATATGAACTAGGAAATAATAATATAAATGATGTTCTAACACGTACTACTGTGCGGTTCCTTATGAACTTTTTTCCACATACCACACTAGTGTGGAATAGCCTACCTGCGGCAGTGTTTCCAGATCGATACGACATGGGTACCTTCAAAAAGCGCGTCTACCTCCATCTTAAAGGCCGGCAACGCTCTTGTAACACCTTTGCTGTTAGACAAGGCCGTGAGTGTCGGTGATCACTTACCATCAGGTGACTCGACCGCTCGTTTGCCTTGTCCTTCCCATTAACTAAATTCCCAAAAACGTTCATTGTCCACATTGCATGTATTAGGCGGTGGCAGTCCAAATGCGCTCGATATATATAATTAAACTACACTTAAGTGACAGGTCTGTTTGGGTTCTGTTAGGTAGTATATAAAGGGCTCTATTTTTATAGATATATGATGTAATTATTATTTTTGCAATAAATTATTTTTTGGATAACTTAACTTCTTCATTAGTTTCATTAAATCCAATAGGAAAATAAATAAAAATGTAGGTCGTCATGGCGCTGTTTCAAAAATAATTTATACTTTATAATAATAACTTTAAAATTAATCTAAAGATAATATTTTCAAATTAAAAAGAAATGATAAACTCCTTTTAATACTATACTCTAAGAGACTGAGACAAGCATTACACTAAGAGAAGCATTATGAAAAAACTTTTATATATTTAAATAAAATATTTGTGCTTTGCTTTTTAGCTTTATACTTTATCTCGCACAAGCAGGAACTGTATGTACCCAACATAGTGTTAAGACACTCCGCATTCTCCGCGCTTGACAAGAAAATTAAAATGACAAATTATTTTCTTCATGGGAATCGAATCCACAAACCATTGCGCTTACAGGCAGACGCTACGCCTCTCCGCGACGATGGTCCTCGGAATTTTATGTACCACTATATAAAATTTCTTTTTAATAGACCTTTTTCTAAGACTCTTTCACCACTTGCTAATAAAATCCCACCAAATCCCAATACGATATATGTTCCTTGTCTGACAGATATAGATAATATCTGGTGGATAAATATCAAGTACCTATAACTATCAGTCTTTATTTGGTCTATCTAATAACTACTGATTTAATATCTAAACCTTTATCCATAGCCTGGTTAAATTACCCTTAGATTCGATGAGACAATATCATAGAAAAGGATACTCAAAAGTGGAGGGTGACGAAGGCCTGTGCTATTGCTCCAGAATAAAAATTTTTTTTCAGTAACTTCTTGGATTTTATTTCAAGTAATTTAAGCTTTTATTCCAGTTAACTTTTTCATTTATAGGTTTTTTTTTTCCAACTCCTCTTGTGATACAATTGAAACTGGTTGAAAATATTAAATTAAAATAGTTTTTATTTTATATTTTATCTTTGTTATTTATATTAGATACGTTACTAACTGGCAACTCGCCCAACTCGCACAGTATGGTCATCCACCTTAACTAGCCCGCCGTAACTCGTATATAAAAATGGAATCTCAATAAAAAAAATTACAATCGGCAATGCTTAAAAAAACAGCTTAAAAATTTGAAAATAATGTTCAAAAATATTTATGTTTGCATTTATTTTCTTTAACGCTTCAACGTACATACGCATAGTTATTAGAAAGGTCATAAGCCAGAGTATAAATTAATAACAACATTTACTTTCTAATCTTGCAGTTGCAATATAATAAATAGATATTTAAATCCTTTATATGGTACGCCTAGTATAAATAATAAAATTAGCTTCACGCTTTATCCCGCATCTAGGAGGGTAGAGGGAACCGCAAGAACCGCGGCAACCTAGTGTTAAGACACTCCGTTCCACTTTCTGACTTGGAGGCATTGCGTGTTGAATGGTGGAACAGACAGACAGACAGCGAAGGCTTAGTATTTTACCCTTTGTATGTGGAACCCTAACAAAACGATAAATACATGAAATAAAATATGGCTGTCACGCACGTTTCAAAGTTCATATTTAGTTAGTTTTTTCTAGAAATAAACGCTAGTTATACAAGTCAATGGTAATTAAACAATTGTATGGTGTCTTGGTCGCCGTATTGACCTTGGTTCTAATATATTTTTCTATCGTAAATAAATACATTTTTTTCCTTTTTTTTTAACTTTACGCTTTATCCCGCATATTGCAGGGTAGAAAGAGGTAACTGCAGGAACCATATGAACCTAGGGTTAAGACACTCCGTTACTTAGCCCCTGCTTTTTTCGTCCCCGCTTTCCGCATTTTTCGAAGTATTGCATGTTGAGTGGCGGAACTCAACGCCGCGTTTTCGCTAGTTTCCAGAGTGAAGAAAATAGAAATAGAAAAATCCATCTTCCTCTCATGGGAATCGAACCCACAAACCGTCACGTTTACAGGCAGACGCTTACGCCTCTTACGACAGTCCTCTATACATGTTAAATACATGTTATATAAATATTTAATTCCTAATATACCGGGTATGTATTACATACAAAAAAGTAGTCAAGAATTATCAATAGTTTGGCACATATTGTTTTTTTTATTTTATGATTTTTTTACTTGCTGTTTAACGCGTGAGGTAGTCATTATTTAATACGAATGACGTGAAGATCTCGTACTACAAGAATACTATGAAACGTTACCAATCTGTCACGTCTCTACTATAAAAAAAAATAAAAGAATGAGAAATATATATATCGCTTTGTCCTTTCGACAGGATAGTGCTCGTTTGCGTCTTTCTTGATAAATGGCGTTTTATTTAACTGTTTACTTTGAAGAAGAAATATTTTATTATTCTTTATACGTTTATAAAGTCTAGTTAAAGTTATGCTTTGATTTAAGTATGTAAGTGTATACATAAAAATATATATATAGTGTATACATAAATGTATAGTAATAATATTGCCTTTTTTCCCATATATAGACACAGATTTGATTTGCAACGTGCCTATAAATCTGGGGAATAATATAAATCTGGGTATACCTATAAATCTGGGGAAAGTCGAGAGTTTTAAGAGAAGAAATCTACTTAACGCAACATGGATTCACCGTACACGTGTCTGTTGTGGTATATAAAGAAGAGCTTATACTAGAGATTTGTAGAGTTTATTTATATATTGAATCATCCCTTTCTCTTTCTACTTAGCCAAATTTGAAGTGATTCTAACATTCTGGAAATAAATTGATATTACTCCTAGACAGATTTTAATCTTAGCTAACTTAAAAAGTCTTTTATTTTGACATATGATCTGCCTAATTTTTTAGAACTGAAAAAATATTTCTTTATTACCAGTTTTCAACTTTCCATCTGAACTTGAGTGTGAGTGCCGGAACTCAACGCCGCACTTTGTCTTGCCCGAGCGGATAAATAAAAATAATTCATTAAATGGGCGTCGAACCTACTTTCCGGGTGCTTGCGCAAATGTATAGATAAAGCGAAGCTATATAGCTAGTTAATTACTTTCCCTCACTATATAATTAAAGTGCAAGTGCATTTAACCCTATTTCGTTTAATAAGATTAATTTAGTATTTTATTTCATATCTAACAATGTTTCGTAATCATATCACTGTATATCGTATGTCAGAGGCAACCAGTCGCTCTGGATTTTTAAACCAGTTTATAGGGTTGTCTATATTGTAAATAAAATATATAAACCTCTTGTAAAAATAAGGTAGTTTTAGATGAAAAATACGACAAAAGCCAGAAAATTATGTTAATCGAGGATGTTGTATGCAGGCAAGGGCCCATATTGGAAGGGAATTACTCTGAAATAGGTATATATATTAATAAATGATTTACCTATATCATTTAATGCAATTAAGCACAATCTCTGTCCGAATAGTTTCGGAAGGCGATTTTTCTTCATTCTTCTGTTTTCTTAATATATTCTATTAGAAGACACGCTGTTAGACAGCGTTTGATAAGTGGTTGTACTTGATGTTCGAGGTACTGTCTACTAAAAATCTGTTAAATTCAATTGTACAAATAGTGAAAATGATTATCACGCATCTGCAATTCATGCGGTCAACTGTTGTAATACGACTGCTGGTCTCCAATTGATGTCATTGTTAAATTTTATTTTATTCATCTTCTCTCATAAGAAGTTACTGCCTTGATTTCTGTTGAGACCAGTCGTTTTTATGTTTAAAATAATCGTGAAAAAAAAATTAATTAATAAAAGATATATATTGTAAAAGTGTCAACCCTGATATGCTTTTAAATCGTACAGTATTAAGGGAACTAATTGCTTCAACAGAACAGCTTCTGTAGAAGCAATACCCAAATAATCTTTAATATTAATATTTAACTATTATTTTCCTGCGGATTCGTGCATCAAATAGTTATAACTAAAAATTGAAACATGAACAGGATTAACTCAATTGACTGTGAAAGATAAATTTAATTTTTTAATTTGTACCAGTTGCTCTTAAGATTAGCGTGTCTAATCTAACAAACTTTGCTTTTATTTTTTTTAGCTTCACGCTTTATCCCACATGTTGCAGGGTAGGCAGAGGAACTGCAGGAACCATATAAACCTAGTGTTAAGACACTCCGTCGCTAAGTTTCTGCTTTCTCCGTCTCCGCTTTCCGCCTGTTTTCGAGGCATTGTGTGTTGAGTGGCGGAACTCAACACCGAACAAAACAAAACTTTATTCCTTTATAATATTAATATAACAGTCGCGGGTGAGCTTTGGCTTTATCCCGCATATGGCAGAGTAGGCAAAGAAAACTGCGGGACACGTAATGCCTAGTTAAGACATTCCGTTGCTTAGTCCCTGCTTTTTCAGAGCAGAGAGAAGCCAGAGCGAAGAACAAGGAAAAAAATCCATCGTCGTTGAATGGGAATCGAACCTACAAACCGTCGCGTTTACAGCTAGACGTTACGCCTCTGCGCCACAACGGTCCATTGAAATAAAAAGTTATAAAATGTTAAATTGTGTTGTAGTACACATCGCGCCATGAATTTTCTCTAAAAATCTTGGAAGAGGTAGTGTCTTATTTCTATTATCTATCTGTTTATAATTTGGACAATATGACAAAATAGCAATGATGAAAAATTCTTAATAATTTCAACAACTTAAATATATATTCAAGTATAGCAAACCTGTCGAAAAGACCTTACGCGGATGCTCTTGACCTACTTGCAAAGATCTCTTTTCGATGGAACGCCGCGCGGTGCGGTGTTCAATGTTCTGTTAAAAAAATATAATTTAAACCCATTTTTGGAATTTGTATATTTTCTACAACTTATTTATAATAATAAAGCCCGTTCATTTCCGAATCTGAATACTAAATACTGTCGTTTTATTAGGGAATTCAGTACAAAAATTAATTTGAATTAGTATATTATAATTATTTGTTATATATTTTTACAGGTTAACTTGTAAAAATATATACAAATAATTCTTGTAGTTAGTGGTACTGTAGCGTGATCAATCATCTAAATTGTAAGAAATTATATATATAAAGTAGGATAGATATAAATGCCATTGCTGTACAGCATCAGCCAGGCAGGATAGTGTCAGTTGTGCCAATAAGTAAAATAAGTTGAGGACCGTCGTAGCATATAGGCGCAGCGTATGCATGTAAACGTGACGGTTTTTGGGTTCGATTCCTACTCAGAGAAGATGAATTTTTTATGACCATTTCCTTAGCTCTGACAACCAGTCGAAGCGCGGCGGTGAGTTACGCCACTCAACGGTGTAACCGTCACTTAACATTAGGTTCCTATGGTTCCTGCAGTTCCCTCTGCCTACCCTGCTATTTGCGGGATAAAGCGTGAAGCAATAAAAAAAGTAAGTTTAAATATAGCAAGAATAAAGAATTTCTCCATAATATAGAATTAAATAATTTCTGCATAATACATATTATGTAGAACTAGCCATCTTATTTTCAATGCACCATTCTTGCTCCTGCCTACTGCCTCCTATAGTAATATGCCCTGAATAGAATTGCTGCTCTAGTAAGAGATTGTATTTAAAGTTATCTTGTATAGAAAACTGCATATTTTACTTCATATATAGCTTTTTATAATTATAAATGACCTCTCTCTTTTTCTCTCCGTGTAAATAATATTCCTATAATACATTCGTACATTTTGATTTTAATAGTAAAGTAAATAAATGACCGTCGTGGCGCGGAGGCGTAAGTATCTGCCTGTAAACGTGACGGTTTGAGGGTTCGATTCCCACTCGAAGAAGATGGATTTTTCTATTTCCACTTTCTTCGCTCTGGAAACTAGGCAAACCGCGCGGCGTTGAGTTCCGCCACTCAACACGCAATGCCTCGATTAAGGCGGAAAGCGGCGATATATTTAAGAACATTTAACACGGTTAAAACTAAAATCTCAGTTACTTACGTATTTCTTATCGTAACATATATTGGTCGATGATATCATGACCTATATGTATATGTATATATGTATATGTATGTACATGTATATGTGTATGTGATTCACACATGTTTAAATGTATTAAGTTAACATTGTTAATTAATACATAGTACTATACAGTTTTTGTTCACAAGGTCAGAGGTCATTTCTATATATTGAACGATGACAACATATAGTTATTTTTTTTATAACTTTTAGTTATTTTTTGTCATGTTACCTAATCAAAAAATTAATATTGGTAACGCGACGGCATCAGTTCAATACACTCACTGATACTAAGACTAAGCGCGGCGTTGAGTTCCGCCACTCAACAAGCATAGTCTCGTTATTTGTATGCTGAAAATTGGAAACGAATTGTCTCAACACAAAACTCCTCTCCTTCTTGGAGTGTCTTAACACTAAGCTCAGTTCTCTTTATGCTTCATGTATGTAAGTCGTGGAGCTATTTATTTACTTATATAAATAGCTTAACGCTTTTATCCCGCATATAGCAGGGTAGGCAGAGGGAACTGCAGGAACCATATGAACCTAGTGTTAAGGCACTCAGTTGCTTAGTCCCTGCTTTCTCCGTCCTTTTCGCCTTTTTCGAGGCATTGCGTGTTGAGTGGCGGAACTCAATGCCGCGCCTTGCCTAGTTTCCGGAGCGAAGAAAATGGAAATAGAAAAATCTATCTTCCACGACTGGGAAGTGAACCCAAAATCTGTCACGTTGCAGGCAGTCGTAGCGCGTCTAAGCCACGACGGTCCTCTAAAAATGTTAATATTTGTTTATATGTTGTAAACAAAAAAAAATCTGTTTCCTTGGTTTTAATTAACATTTAAAAAATAATAAAATATATATTAAATAAAATAACAATAATCATAATAAAAAAAGAGCAATTAAACCTTATTACCCTCAAAGGTATAACAATAGTACATAATGAGCCAAACCTCGTGATTACGTAATTCTGACATCATTCAAGTAAAATGGCGTCACCACATAAAAAAATACAACGAGAGGTTGTTAGCCTTAAGACCGCTAGTAATTGTTGCACGATAACCTGATGTTTTTATATATCTAAGAGGTTTAGTTCTTGTTTTATATTATTTTAAGTTTCATCTGAAATGTGGTAGCGGCTTCAAATCTCCTGATATCTGACATTTACATGGTGTAATATAGTAAATTCAAGTAATCCTAATAATATTATTGAGGTCTGTTGATGCGACGGTTTTGTGATTTCGATTCTCACCAGGACTTTTTCATTTTGATATTCTTCGATCTGGCAACTAGGCAAGCGCGGCGTTGAGTTCCGCCACTCAACATGCAATACGTCGAAAAGTGGAAAACAGGGAACGGAGTGTCTCAACAGTAGGTTCCCATGGGTTTTCGGGTCCCTCTATGTAAAATAGCCTGGTGGTCCAGGATAAAAAATAATATCAGTGATAATAATTTTTACTTCTTAAGATAAGATAAGCGCAAGAGTAGAAGAGTAGTACACCAGTGTAAGCGTGTAGTGTTGAGATAATCTTCTCTGCTTTCAAACTCGAGGCAATGTGTTGATTTTGGATCGAACTTACAACCTTAGGCGTTGCAGGGTTATAATCCTACTGAGCTATAACATTTATTCATAAAGATTAAAAAAATATTATTATTTATTTTGAAATAACTAAATTGTTAACCTTATTTACTAAAGTTAATTTAAAAACAAATATTACTTGTTACATCCAGAATATAAGCATATCTAAATAGAAATGATGCATCTCGATGATCCAAATTTACATAACATGATAGAATTGTTGGCTTATCTCGAGTGCTGTTATCTTTTTTGTGATAGAAAGCGCAAGTCTGTAAATTTAGTCTTTTATTATAAAAAAAATTACCTATAATATAGAGGACCGTCGTGGCGCAGAGGCGCAACGTCTGCCTGTAACGCGACGGTTTCTGGGTTCGATCCCCAGTAGGAGAAGATAGTTTTTTCTATTTCCATTTTCTTCGCTCTGGCAAACTAGGCAAAGCGCGGTGTTGAGTTCCGCCACTCAACACGCAATGCCTCGAAAAAGGCGGAAAGCAGGGACGGAGAAAGCAGGGACTAAGCAACGGAGTGTCTTAAAACACTAGGTTCCCACGGTCCCTGCAGTTCCGGGATAAAGCGTGAAGCTGACATGACTGACATGTATGATGAAGTATAAATTTATATGAAGTATAACCAGACAAAAGAAAGGCGAAATTACACAGCTTATATACCTTAATTTCGGCATGTAGGGTCCTTAAGGAGTGTGCTACAGATGCTCTACTAAGAGAGAATTTCATGTCAACGAGAAAAAATCGATTTTACGTTTTACAGGTAACAGCTTGAATTTACTATAACAATGGAAACTCGATTAATCGGACTAATTGTTGTAATAAGGCATTAAAAATCAATGTTTATTTAAAAATTTCTTTTATAAATATTTGGTTATTGTCATTTGACGTAAGCACCTTTACTTGTAGGTACATTTCATTCAATTGGCCTGTAGTCCGGATAATCGCGAATCCGTATAACCGAGGGCCGGATAACCGAGTTTCTACTGTACATACATTCGTGTGTACTTTGTAGTACGAATATAGAATGCTATTTTCCAATGTGATGTAACATAGTAACATCACACCTCAGCTAGCGTGAGAACAAAATCTGATAAAACGTTAAGTAAACAATTCAAAATAGGTCAGATATTAGAATCTCATTGATAGATCGAGCAAGGTCGTTACTGTTAGTGCTACGTGAAATCTCGTAAATTAACGTTTTGAATCATCTATACAAATTGTGTGTAATGGTTATTTGATTTAAAATTAACATTCATAATGTTTAGATTCGCCACCTCTCACTATTTTTCGCCATTCATGACATTGTGTGTTAAGTAACTGGTAATAACGCCGTGCTTTATCTTGATACGAGTACATCAGGGTGGATATATTTATTATCTCCAACTGGGATTCGAACTCACAACTGTTATTTACAGCCTAATGTTCCACGACGGCTTCGTATTTTTATATATTATGCTTTATTATCTAGCGTAATCAGAGGCGCAGAGGTGCAGCGTCTGCCTGTAAACGTGACCGTTAGTGGGTTCGATTCCCAATCGGGGAAGATGAATTTTATCCTTTTTTGCTATCTGAAAACTATGCAAAGAGCGGCGTTGAGTTTCGCCTTTAAACTTGCGATGCCTCAATAGTGGGAAGCAGGGAATGAAATGTCTCAACACTAGGTTCCCACAGTGCTGTTTCCTACCTTCCTACTTATTATTTAATTGTTGTGTGCTGGATAAAGCGTGAAGCTAAAAAAGAAGTAGTCAGAGGGAACGGTACACGAATCCCTATATATCCTCTTTCAGCTTGAACTCCTGTATCATTTTTTTTCAGCTTCACGCTTTATCCCGCATATTGCATGGTAGGCAGAGGGAAATGCAGAAATCATATGAACCTAGTGTTAAGAAACTCCGTTGCTTAGTTCCTGCTTTCTCCGTCCCCATTTATCCTGTATCATTAACTTCTTAACCTCTTCATACTCTCTGGAGGTCCTCAATTTTTTTTACTCGCTCTGCCCCCAAATTCATCGACCTCCAGTTCAGCCTGATCATTATTATAACAAAATTGAAAAACTTTATATACAAAATGTTATTTTAATAAAAAATAATGCCTACTATTTTGTACTAACTTGTTCCAATGCTGTTTATATAGTTTTTACCTACTTATTTTTTTATTGAAGTATTTTTTTTTATTTTAACAAGTGTTTAGGATTTCGTTCTTGTGACATAAAAGTGAACCCTTATAAGATCAATTTGTACTCGCCGCTTTTTCTAAGAAAGTTATGTAATTATTATCTAAGAATATTCTTTGTCTTTTATCCTACTTGTAAATCGGACTCAAAAGACACCTATGGAGTAACCTTATAGGGTAGGTTAGGTTAGGTACTTTCTGTTGTGCTAGAATTATGTAATTTGGCAGAAATATCAATCAATAATCGTGTTATTATAATAAATATATCAAAGCAAAAAAATTGAAATAAAGAAATACATTTTAAATTTTATATTATAACCCAAGGTTCAAGGACTGCATACAAAAATTTGATACGGAACCCTCCTTGCTTGATTCCGATTCGCACTTGCACCCTTTTTTTATTTTCGTTTACTTGTGCAAAATTATTTTACTTCAGAAAAAAAATGTAGAAAAAGTTTACAGAGTATCAATAAAAAATATTGTTATTCTAATATGGTTTAAGTCTATTAAAGGAATCTTATTGAAATCAGTCACGTTAGGCTTATAAATTATATGCTAGGTAAATTTTTTATACTACAAAAAATTTGATTTTTCCTCTTTAGTCATTAAGACAATATTTATAAAAAGAATGCCTTAGTTAGATATTTATGAAGGTTCTTATGGTGAACAAATTGCGGTGTTTTTTTTTAGCTTCACGCTTTATCCCGCACATGGCAGGGTAGGCAGAGAGAACTGCAGGAACCATATGAACCTAGTGTTAAGACACTCCGTTGCTTAGTCCCTGTTTTCTCTGTCCCCGCTTTCCGCCGTTTTCGAGGCATTGCATGTTGAGGTGCGAAACTCAACGTTGCGTTTTGCCTAGTTTCCAGAGCGAAGAAAATGGAAATAGAAAAATCCATATTCCTCGAGTGGGAATCGAACCCACAAACTGTCGCGTTTACAACCAGACGCCACACCTCTGCGCCACGACTGTCCTCAAATTGCGATGTTGAGTTACGTTATTCAACACACAGCGTTTCAACTGTAAAGTGAAATCTGGAGAGTTTTGACACTCTGTTCTCTTTGCCTTTATAAATATAAACTGTATAGTCCAATTTGTGGCCACTTTACTAGAGAAATAAATAAAAGGATATGTTTAAAAACGTTTCGCTTATAAAAAAATTAAAGCAAATTTTTACAAACTAACCAACATATTTCATACATTAATTAGTATTAATTACATCAGCAGGACTCAGAAGTCAGGTTGAGATCAAATAGTCAGTCTGTCCGTGATGGTCGTAACGTGTGGACGTTTGTGCTAAAAATAATATTTTGTTTAAATATTCATAGTTTTAGTGGATTTTCTGTGTTTATGTTGGAATAATTCGATTGAAAACGGTACGTTGTATATACTTTTTTTTATTTTACATTTATATTATATATAATAAAGATATACTATGGAGTAAGCTTATTAATTATTCTTTAGTAAATAAGTAAGTGTATATTTATGTACAAAATATATAAATTCATGGATAACAATAATAAATACCGCTGATCAAATAATTTGCTTAAAGTTATGTTTTATGATTTGATGAAACTTAAAAATAAGAACATAATTAAATACATAGAGAGATAGCAGAGACCGGAGTGTCTTAACACTAGATTCCTATGGTTCCTGCGGTTTCCTCTGCCTACCCTGCCATGTGCGGGATAAAGGGTGAAACTAAAAATTATTTATTTTAAAATAACATCATACACGTATGTATATATACTTTCATTCTCTGAGCACAAGTTGAATTACAGTCTGGCTCACATTTTAACTAAAATATAACTTAATATGATTTTAATATTTTTTTTTAAAAAAAGCTTTTTTTATTAAAAGCTATTGTTATTATTAATAGATATATAAATGTAACCATATTAATAAAGTTATTTTATTTAAATAGCTATAAGCAAAGAAAGAGTGTCTCAACACTACTTTCCAACGGTTCCTGCGGTTCCCTCTGCCTACCCTATAAGCGGGATAAAGCGTGAAGCTGTAAAAAAAGTTTATTTTTAACTAAGTTATTAATACGAAAGGCCTAGTTAATGCGATACGCTCTTATAGGCATATGTAAATTATGTCTATGAAAAAGTACAGTTAAAAATAAAATAACAACTAATTAGTATATAAAAAGAGAATTACTACATACCTAAGTATTTATTTTGACATATTCAATTGAAAGTGAAATAATAATCGAAGTGTGAATCTCTCCAGTTCTCTTAATTCAAGGATTTGGTTCATTTAATGGTTACAAAATCTATTTAGCTTAAGGACTTCTAGACAGATAAAAAAAATTAAGCACTAAGTATGTCATTAGTTCATGACTAACCTTTCCTATATCATGTTTATTTATATTCTCTTACGCAGGGCAGGTGACTGCTTACTTAGCGATCACCTTAGCTACCATGTACAGGTACTGCATATATTAAGTCTAGGCCTTTTGAAGATTAAAATTACAATGTAAACAAAAAATAGTATTATAAATTAATATAAATAAAGATCGTCTGTATAAACGCAGCGACTCATGGGTAAAAGTGGCTAAGTAAGTACATATATTTGGTTCGATTCCTATGAGAACACGATTGATTTTTAATTTCCTATTTTTCGCTCTGGCTACTAGGTTAGCGCAGATTTCCGACATTAAATATACAAAACCTTCCGAATAACGGAATATCTCAACACTAGCTTTCCATGGTTCCCTATACCTACTTTGCCGTGCGCGGGATAGTGCGTGAAGCTAAAACAATTAATATACCAAATTCTATCGCAAAAACGTGATAAAGTATGGAATAACTTTTAATTGATTATTATATATATTATCATTTAATTAGAATAAGGCTGCTACACTATAAAACCTTATAGTGTAGCAGAGATGCCTTCTAACTGAATGTAATAGTGCTTACCATAAGGCTATATTCTATGAAAAAAACCTGTAGGTTTTTTTCATAGAATATATAGAGAGGGCTAGTTTTTAACTTAATTTTAGGGCATAACGTTTGACCTCTAATGTAAAATTTTCTAATTTCTATTGTAGAATGTGACTTTTGATGCTTAACTAAACACAATTGTCTTACCAAAGCATAATAATTAATACACTAGCGTGGGATCGAACCTACGTACATTTTGCTTATACGGCTACTAGTGGCTACGGCGCCACTATAGTCTCATATTCGGTACATTTGTTAAGAAGTTATATGTAATATATATGTATATATGTAAGTGACCTAATTGACCAGACAAAAGGAGTGATCGGTCACTACAGATCACGTAATACATTTTATATACAAAAGAGTTTGTTTATTTAAAATAAAACATATATGTATATGTTTATATATTTTTCGATTTACCTACGTATATGATGATGTTTATATAAAAAATACTTAAGTTTGTTTATTGTATGGGAATTTAAGAGTTATATCGTAACAGACAAGGTTTACTAAAATTAAATTAAGAGATTGTTTAGTTGTTTCGCGTTTGCAATATTAGCCTTTATGTTAATGGGGCTAAGAGTTTAAGAATTCATGTGATATCGCGACCTTGTGAAGTCATTGCTGCAAGGTTGCCCATTGAAGATTTTACTTGTTGAGTCAAAAGTATGTGTAAACTTTGTGTTAAGACCTATATTAGATTAATCTTCTTAAATTAAAATCAAGATTAAAAGTAGGTGACACTTATAAACATCGATTAGCATTTAACTGACATTAAATATAATAAGTATCGTATTTATTATTTATACATATATTAAATTTTTTCATGATGATAAAATGAAATTTTTAATAGTTAAAATTTTTAATAGATAAAAATATATTTTTTTTATTTTTTTCTATAGTTTCACGCTTTATCCCGCAAATTACAGGGTAGGCAGAGGGAAGTGCAGAAACCATATGAACCTAGTGTTTAGACACTCCGTTGCATAGTCCCTGCTTTCTCCGTCTCCGTTTTCCGCCTTTTTCGAGACATTTGATCGTTGAATGGCGGAACTCAACGCCGCGCTTTGCCTGGTTTCCAGAGCGAAGAAAATGGAAATTAAAAAATTCATCTTCTCCGAGAGGGAATCGATCCCTCAAACCGTCGCGTTTACAGGCACACGCTTACGCCTCTGCGCCACGACGGTCCTCCTATTTTAATTGAAATTTAATTATTAATTATCACTACAGATACATGGCCCGTACTAATAGTTTTGTTTCCTTTATTTAAGACAATCTATTTCCACTTTCTATTGTGCTAACAGAAGGAACTCAACGCCGCGTTTCGTCTTGCTAGTGCGGTAAAGTGAAAATATTTCACTTCACTTCTCAAGTGGATTAAGATTACAAATTTATCTGACGTCATCCCGCTGCGCCACACCTAAACGAATATATCAATTTAATTTGAATTAAACCTTAATTGATATCTCTGTGTTAAATTAAAGAATTAAATTTTCTTTTAACTAATCTCAATTAAATTTAATTTGCATCCATTTAGTATAATATGATTATACTATTTTGTAACATGTGATTTATATGCAATAAAATTATTTATAGACACTTTGACATTGTAATGTAACTTATTTCGCAAACCATTTCCTCATGATAACATTATATGTATGTATGTACTGTACATCGTGTAGGTATTGTGACATAACTTGTGAACTGTCGAAGTAGTTTATATTATCACGTATTTTAGTTATTTAGAAATAATTACTAATTAATAATAATATATTTTACATACCTACATACCTACCTACATACATACATACATACATGATAACTTCACGTCAAGTGAGAGAACGGAGCGGCAAACGCTGCGGTCTCTGCATACTTCTTTCGCCTCGTCCACTGTCATTAATATTTTCATACATGCTCTCCCGGTTCTTTTATGCTTTTTACGTGATCTTCCAGTATCTTCGATACTGTGTTTTGGAAAGACAACCTAGGTTGCCTCCTTAAGCTCCTCTTATCTGTTTCACAACTCACTTTTGCTTCATATATCCTTTTTTACCATTCTTTCATCACTCTTTCTTTCGACATGCCCAAACCCTCTGATATATTGTATTATACGTAATATGGACAAAAAATATACACTTGTAATTATCTAATAGCTTCACGCCATCCCATTTATAGCAGGATAGGCAGGGAACCTACTGTTAAGACACAGGTCTCCAATGTTTTTCTCCACTTGGAAACTTCTACACTGCGTGTGAAGTAAACTTAAGATAAATATGCTTTTCTGATTTATAAATTTTTATATTTACATTTAATATTTAGGTCCAAAAAGTACAATTACGAGCAGAGATACCTTGGTGTCAAGACACTCCGTTCTCCGCTTCATACTTCATAATATATATTAATATGTATAAATATACTTTAAATAGGTTTTGACCATACATATATTCCATTATGGTTTCAAATACTAATTATTTGTAGTGCCTATAAATATCATGACCCAAAGACATGATATGACCGTCACTGTGACCTTTACTGCCCCAAACTAAATTACGACATGAGTCATTAGAAGATATATACATAATATATATGTATGAATATTTACATAGACATATGTTATTTGATGGTTAGTTTATGACCTTTTTAATAATATTTAAATGATAATTGGAAATTTTACTCTAATACAATATGTATGTATTGTACTTTTAAGAAGCTTTTTTAAAAGCTCCTTGCTGTATATTTAAAAAATATAAATATTTCCTTACTAAGAAGAATCGCTGGGACGAAGAAAGCAGGGACTAAGAAACGGAGTGTCTTAACACTAGGTTCGTATGGTTCTTGCAGTTCCCTCTGCCTACCCTGCCATGTGCGGTATAAAGCGTGAAGCTAAAAAAAAGAATAATCACTAAGAACTAATCTGCTTAAACCTATTTAATTTTATTGTACAAAAAACAAAAGTAATAAATAAGTTTACCAGATAAATCAATGAGGTCACAATGTCATAATGTCAACCGTCTGCACGCGTGACTTAATAGATACCTAGCAGGCGACGCACAAGTGTATATAAAAGTTAAATTTACTAATTATATTTTCATACTAATACGTAAAAGAATATAGTGGTAAGACACTCCGTTGTCCATCTTCCGCCCATTTTTGGAGGCGTTTCTTGTTGAATGACGGAGCTCAACTCAATGCGAGGTAATGCTTTAACAAACTGAGTTGAGTCAAAGTTTCAATACAAAACCGTGTTGTAAGTCAAAAATTAAAATATTATTAAACATATACCGTCGTGGCGCAGAGGCGCAACGTCTGTATGTAACGCGACGCTTACTGGGTTCGATTCCAGTCGGGGAAGATGGATTTCTCTATTTCCATTTTCTTCGCTCTGGCATCTAAGGCAAAGCGCGGCGTTGAGTTCCGCCACTCAACACATAATGCCTCGAAAAACGGCGGAAAGCGGGGACGGAGTAAGCAGGGACTAAGTAAAGGAGTGTCTTAACACTAGGTTCGTATGGTTCCTGCAGTTCCCTCTGCCTACTCTGCCATGTGCGGGATAAAGCGTGAAGCTAAAAAAAAATAAAATAAAATATATTTAATAGATTTATACAAGCGTATTAATGACGTGTTTCACTATAAGTATATTTTTTGTATGTATACTATGCGATTATGAATTATGAATTAAATTTTAATTGATAGTTAATAATAATTTTATAATATTTTTATATATAATAAGGTATATGTATATGATATGGATATTATGTTATATATTAAATGAAAAAATTTAATAACATATAATCATTTATCGTCTTGTACCTGAGTGATATTTGTGGGCCAATTAATTACAGCAAATCAGTTTACTATATACACACCTCTATATATATTTGTTAACTAGGCAAGCGGTGGTGAGTTCCGCCACTTAAATACGCGATGTCTCGAAAAAGTTGAAAAAGAGAAAGGAATGTCTTAACACTATATTCCTGTGTTTTCCTGTCTTTGCCCTACTATGAGCGGGATAAAGCCTAAACCTAAAAAAAAAGAAAACGTAGTGTACATGCTAAGCCTAAATGTTTCAGATGTCGATGATAATTCTTAGACACCATCTACGGTAAATCCAATAATTATTGAATATATATATATATATATATATATATATATATATATATATATATATATATATATATATATATATATATATATATATATATATATATATATATATATATATATATATATATATATATATATATATATATATATATATATATATATATATATATATATATATATATATATATATATATATATATATATATATATATATATATATATATATATATATATATATATATATATATATATATATATATATATATATATATATATATATATATATTTCTATAGAAATCGATTACAAAATCTTTTGCAGACAGATAATTGTGTCATAAGTAATCATTTCTTCATTTCTATTTCTTTACAAAACGTGATATGCTACGCACATGCTAGTGATTGACTCCAAATTCAAAGGTCACATTGTATTTGAACTGACGTCATGTAAAAAGGTCAATTAGTCGAATTATGACAGATTATAAATGTAAGGCAGACGTTGAAAATTATAAGGTTACTTAAAAATACTCTATTATTATTTTAATGCTCCATTTATTAAGGTTCAATAATTTTAATGAAAAATACCGAACCTTTGTAGAATTTACTTGTTGTCCGCCTGTCATCAATATGAAAATATACAAAATTATCAAATATAAGTTCAAATTCAAAGTTATTACTTAAACAAGTAGAGTAGATACTAAAAATTTAGAAAAAAAATGAACGCAGCGGGATTTGAACTCGCGCCCTCTTGCGAATCGTAAGCGCTCTCACCACAAAGCATACGTTCAAAAAAATTTACGCAGCGGGATAGGCTGACTTAGTGCAGTAGAGTAGGCAGAAGGAACTTCGCGTTAAGACACTGGCATTGACATACTGTCTATTATATGAACATTGTGAATGGATGACTTGTTTCAACGCAGCAGTTTGTCTTAATATAATAATTCATATTGGATTCACAAAAAACATTCTAATATTACCCTATTTGATGACGATATACATTATTTTCTTCATCATCATCATCATTTATAACAAGCGGTTGCGGTTACAAGTATCTAAACGCTGTAAATCTGCCTAAAGACGGTCCCCATTAAAAATATATATTTATCTTTTATTTATTAATAATTTTAAATATATGTGAAATAAAGATATATAAATATATAGATATATTAATCTTTATGAAGATTAGACGGGGACGGAGAAAGCAGGGGCTAAGCAACGGAGTGTCTTAACACTAGGTTCCCACGGTCCCTGCAGTTCCCTCTGCCTACCCTGCCTAGTGCGGGATAAAGCGTGAAGCTAAAAAAAAAAAGAAGATTAGTACTCTATAAATAACATCATATTTATATCTATTTATGTAAATTTTCCGTAATATTTTTTCATCATAACAATACCTTGTGAGATTTCCAAAACGCCCCAATTCTTACTCGATAGAATAGAATGATTTCTTTTAATAACTGTTTACCTCAATTATGTATTATTTTACTTCGAGTATTTTTTTAATACTTAATTCATTAATAGTAAATACATTTACCTTCAATTTTTGTTACAGAATTTCGGTGACAAGATGCTGTGTAAAATAAAAGGCTGAATCACGAGAAAGACTTTGAAACCACGACATAATACGAACGATACGTAACGAACTTTCAATACATAATAATAATATATAATAACAAGACAAAGCCGTACCTAAGAGATGTGTTCACTAAAGAAACATGCTGCCTAATTATTAGTTAGAAATTAATATGCAAATCTGAACGCGTCTATAAGAGAGGGATAGCGCGGGAAAAAGACAGAGAGCTGCGTCCAAAAATAGTACGTTCAGAAATAGAGAAAAAATGTCGGGCTCAGATTCAGTACGGAGGAGCGAGGCGGCGGGAGCCCACGCCGCGTGGTGGCAAACACCATGGAAAACTATGGCTGACCTAGCCGAAGCGGTTGACGACCTTATATGCAGCTTCGACTATATGGACACAGCGATGGACAACCTTGTGATGCTCATATTCATATGGATCCTCTTTTCCATTGTCATCCTTGGCATTGGGAAGTGGGCGTACGGGAGGTTCAGCGCCAGAACGGTAGAGGAGAAGGTCGAAAAGCCGAAGCCGAGCGATGATACGAAGAAAACAGCGAACGAAATTATAACAAGCGCCGATAGCGTTTTGGCTACAAGTGCTAAGATTAAGAGCGGGTCGTTTAAACCAACGAAGCCGTCCAGTTTCGTGCCCGCCACGCCACCTATTAAGAAGCGTTTGGGTCGCATGTCCCCGGGCCCCGAGCAGCTGAGCGTTAAGAAACATCAGAGTATAATAGTTCCTACATGTACTGGTCCAGATGCTGCGAGCGTGCAGTGGGTGAACGAGTTATTGACGTGGTTATATAATGATCTTGTTATTGTGAATGAACTTGTGCAGCAATGGATTGTGTCCATGAACGAATTCTCCAAGAAGTCAGTGGAAGAGGTAAGCTTTAATTTTTCTGTCTTTAACGTTATATGGGGAAAATGAAGTGACTCATCACTATTTATTGCGATCTATTAAGTAATTTTCACAACAAAATTGTCTCAAGCAGAACTAAAATCGCCACAATTTACACTTTCTTCATAGGTTTGACCTATTTATGTCAATAATTTAACATGTTTATTATTTCTCAGTAAATAACGTTAACTAATATTAATATACTATAGAGGACTTCAAGGATAACCGCGCGTAATTAATAGAGCATAGAAAACTAGATCAAGTACGTTATCGATAGAATGGGATGTGGAACGGAAATATAAACATGGGATAAAAATCTTTTAAGCAACGTAATGTGTTTCTTAATATTTTATTATTTTTCTATATTTTCTCAAAATATTATGATTATTAATAAGTCGTATGTTACCTCATAAGCTAACTTTTAAGTTGTTTTAAATATTTTTGTGTTTATAAACACAATGGCCTTCACAATGGTCTATTAGCTTATGTTCATAAAGATTTTTAAATTTCCAAAGAATGTTTTAAAATTTCTATAAATCTTATTTTGTGCAATGAACTTATTTTCATTATTGCCGTACCTCAAATAAAATAGAATTTGGCAATAAGACCTAATTTATGGTAGAAAAGAAAAAGTTTCGAAAATTGGAAATTTTTAGATATACCATAAATTGAAAGCAGCGCAATTTGAAATTTGTAGACCATTAGTTTAAATGAAGTACAACTAATAGAACTTTTTCGAACCTTTTGAATCGATCAGGTCTTAATATTATTATATCTTAGACTAAACTAACTAAAGAAATACTTCAGTTATGATTGTACCTAAAAAACCTACCTTCCTGTAAAATTGTGTTTTCAGTTCAACCCTAGCCATATTTCATAATATGGTTGTGTATTAATATTTATAGTAACATACATTTTTTGAACTTATCAAAAACAACAATTTCCAATTTTAGTCAATTTTAGTCAACAAAGTCAATTTAGGCTAGATTAAATTTAAATTTACAAGTAATTATAAACAATTTTAATGTAATAAGTAGGAAAAAGATTTGATTTTATAACAAAAATTTAAGTGGGGACGGAGTAAGCAGGGACTAAGTAACGGAGTGTCTTAACACTAGGTTCTTATGGTTCCTGCAGTTCCCTCTGCCTAACCTGCCATGTGCGGGATAAAGCGTGAAGCTAAAAAAAAATTTAAAAATTGTCAGTTATTCCTTACACTATATTAATTATTATCTTAGGAGAGCAAGTTTAAAGTACCCGCGCTAATATGTGTAGTCAAAGATTTAAATCCAAGAAAAAAGAATTTGTTCAATCTACTTCAATTTAGCTTTATCCCAGAGGGAACACTTCAATCCCCGTTTTCAGTACTTCGAAGCATTGTGTGTTGAGCTGGAGATTGATTCCCCACCGTGCTTGCCTAGTTGTCAGAGCGAAGAAAATGAAAATAAAATAATACATTCTCTATGATTGGGAATCGAACTTACTACCGTTACGCTGACGCTGCATATCTGATCTTGACACTAGGTTTGTATGGTTCCTGCGGTTCCCTCTGCCTACCCTGCCATGTGCTTGATAAAGCGTGAAGCTAAAAAAAAATAGTTATAAACAATAATTTTGCATAAATTATAAGTAAGAATTAGATATTTATAAGAAAATTTCGCTGCCAAGTCCCACCAAGGTCACTTTAATTACTTTTATTGATTACTCATTAACTTGAATTATTTATCAAGAAGTGTAGAGGTAGAATAAAGTATATCTAGGTAGATTTTCACATTTTCAAAGTACATTTCTTATATTAGTAAGTAGAAAGAACTTAGTGTCAAAATATTCTGCTTTCTTACTTACAAGTTTTAAGTTCAAACTTACTAATATAATAATATTATAAATAGAGTTTAAGTAAAAGAACTCTACCTCAGTAACTACGGGTTCGAATTCAATAATAATTTTTATGTGACATGTTCCTGACTTAAAAAACTGTCACATGAACATACATACAATCTGTTAGTTGTTTTCTTTGTAAAAAGCGAATCTGCACGTAAAACTTAGTTTATAAAATAATTTAATATAACTTCACGTACTTTCAAAGTATCGGTATAGTATCGGTAAATAAAGCTCTAGACATATTTGAAAGTTAGTTTCTCTTTCATTATGAAGCTTTTGTGAATCGTTATTTGATCGATCGGGAGTCGAATTAATGGAGATATTAGTATACTTATGATATTTATACACGTACATGGATATCAATGCAATTAGTTCTATGTAGTGCTGACCTTTAAGTGAATTTCTATTGCAAATCTATTGACCGCTGTATAGATTAAGATTTTATATATAAGGCTTGTATCACCCACTAAAGCTTCACGCTTTTACCTGCACATAGCAAGGTATGCAGAAAAACGTAGTGTTAAGACACTCCGTTTTGAGCCATTGTGTGTTGAGTGGCTCAACTCTATGTCGTGCTTTGTCTAGTTGCCAGAGCAAATGATTGGAGTGGAAATAAAAAAATCATCTTCCCCAAGTGGGAATGAAATTCACACACTGTTGGTTGCCTACTTTTATTTTTTAAATATTAGCATATTTTATTATACAATTTTAAATAAAATGTGCAAGGAAAAGCTTTTTTCTTAATCTGTATTTTTAAATGAAAACTTAATTGAAATCGGGGACGGAGAAAGTAGGGACTAAGCAACGGAGTGTCTGAACACTAGGTTAGCATGGGTCCTGCAGTTCCCTCTGCCTACCCTACCATGTGCGGGATAAAGCGTAAAGCTAAAAAAAACCTAATTGAAATTACTTGACGAAAAACAAGTGGAAGTGAATAATTGTTAAACGGCGGAAAGAGATTAAACTAAAATAAAATTTAAGGATATGATACTTAAATAAGATTAAATATATATAGTAAATGTTATAATAAATAAATAAATAATGTGAAATTCAAACATGTTACTTACAATACGTATAGAAAAACAAATATACGTAGTACATTACCCAAGACTCCCACAACTTGTCTTCAATATTAAATTAATACAAGACAAGTAGAATAGAATAGTAGAATTTTAAAGAAAATATATAAAAAAAGTAGTTTAATAGGTTTGCGGAACCCAACGCCGTGAAGCCACGGTGTCTGTAGGTTATTATATATATAAGGATCAAAGTATGGACTATTACTTGAACTGTCAGTTGAAAATGACAAGACTTAAATGTTATCGTGCATATTGTAAAGAAGGCATAGGTAACATAGTGACAGGATAAAAGGCCGATTCTTCTCAGGTTTTTTTTTTTTTTTTTAGCTTCACGCTTTTATCTCGCACATGGCAGGGTAGACAGAGGGAACTACAGGAACCATACGAACCTAGTGTTAAGACACTCCGTTACTTAGTCCCTGCTTACTCCGTCCCCGTTTTCCGCCGTTTTCGAGGCATTGCGTGTTGAGTGGCGGAACTCAACGCCGTGCTTTGCCTTAGATGCCAGAGCGAAGAAAATGGAAATAGAAAAGTTCATCCTCCCCGACTGGGAATCGAACCCAGTAACCGTCGCGTTACAGGCAGACGTTGCGCCTCTGCGCCACGACTTCTCAGGTGTGAGGCATTAAGTTTAGTAAACCGGTGGTATCGTTCTCCGTTCTTCGCTTTCTGTCTAAATAAAAGTACGTTGAATGGCGTACCTCAACGCCACGCTTTTATACCACAGCGGCGAA
Organism: Dione vanillae; assembly: GCA_037178615.1. Classification (NCBI taxonomy): domain Eukaryota; kingdom Metazoa; phylum Arthropoda; class Insecta; order Lepidoptera; family Nymphalidae; genus Dione; species Dione vanillae. Next base: position 699,405 of record JAZFAU010000295.1, on the reverse strand, counting down.
ATTTCAAAAAAAAAATTACTTCGCATCAGGATCAACTGCATAATCGATACTTTTATTAGAGTCCAACAATATGAGTGTTTCAAGCACGGAGAGAGGAGTGTCCTACCACTCGGTTGTTATAAAAATAAAATATACGTCACAATCTAATATGATTGGACACGTAGAGAGAATGGATGATGAAAGCATCACAAAATACATATATGAAGCAAAAGTGAGTGGTAAGAGAGGTAAGGGGAGACCTCGGTTGACTTTCGAAAACACAGTATCGAAGATACTGGAGGAAGGTCACGTAAAAAACATGAGGACTCCCCGGAGAGCTTGTATGAAGAGACTAGTGACAGTGGACGAGGCGGAGCGGTATGAAGATATACCTATATGTATAAAATTATATATTTTAATAATACCCAGACTGTTGTAATCAAAATGGTTGTCTCGAACAAATGTAGCATATGTATATAGTTCGGTCGTAAACTTTATCGGACACGGTTCGGTGCAATCTTATGTGGCTGAGTCACGCCTATGAATATTGAGCTGGTATTTACAGTATACCTATAGTTTTTATAAATTCATTGAAAATTTTTGATAATTTACAACTTTTTTTTAATAACTTTACACTTTATTGCGCTTATAGCAGAGTAGGCAGAAGGAAACGCAGGAACCTTTAAAACCTAGTGTTAAGACACTCCGTTCCTGCTTTGTGCCGTTGCGTGTTGAGTGGCGGAACTCAACGCCGTCCTGTGCCTAGTTGCCAGAGCGAAGAAAATAGAAATGAAAAAATTCATCTTCTCCTAGTGGGGATTGAAGTAGCGTAGTCAGCGTACTAAATGACATAAATTACTCAAAAACTATATATTCCATAGAAGTGCCGTTGACATATGGAGAGATAGCATGAAAGCCTCGCTTGAGATAATTTCATCGCTTTTATAATCCATACAAAACTAACCTCTTTTTAGAAGAGGTTACTTTACATTAATATTACCTTTTTTTATTATGTAACGCAATTTTAAGAGGGAAATGTGAAATATTAGGGGCTTTTATATAACAAAAGTTAGTTGCAAATAAAGTAAGTTTAAGAAGAATCCCACAGTTACATATTGAGTTTTTCAAAGAAAATAAAATAATTATTACTTTCTTAGACTACATTTTTTTTAAAGCTTCACCCTTTATCCCGCACATGGCAAGTTTGGCAGAGGGAACTGTAGGAACCATACGAACCTAGTGTTAAGACACTCCGTTGCTTTAGTCCCTGCTTTCTCCGTCCCTGATTTCCGCCGTTTTTCGAGGCATTGCGTGCTGAGTGGCGGAACTCAACGCCGCGTTTTGCCTAGTTTTTAGAGCGAAGAAAATGGAAATAGAAAAATCCATCTTCCGCGAGTGGGATCGAACCCACAAACCGTCGCGTTTACAGGCAGACGCTAAGGTTCTGCGCCACGACGGTCTTCACTGGTTTATAGATTAGTTGTTACATAACGTTTAGGAGAGAGGTAAAGAATGAAAGTTGGTTGTGGCGTTTCTTAAATGGGGCACTATTTACATTACTTATATATTTATTAACATTCCAACTTCTTCCGGATCTTAGTTTGTGTAAAATAGTTTTATTTTCGAAACACAATTAGAAAAACGGTATTGTATTTAAATTATCAAGTACAAAAAATAAATTAGCCTTTAAATGCGCCTGAATACTTTATCTGTTGGTTTACTTTGCAAAATGTCGCTCTCTCTACCTTCTACCTCATGGGCAAGACTTCTATTCTATTACATATGTCGGTATGCAGCTGCATCGACCTTCAAGCCTGTGAGGAGTGAGAAATGAGGAGCACTTTGGCACTTTTATAAAACATTTTTTTAATTAAACAAATAAACTGTTCATATAAATCATTATAACCCTATGCTATTAATATTACCAATTAATAGTTTTAAAATATAAGCTTAAATATTGCTTGATTGAGTCTAATGCTAATCTAATTTATTATTAGATTTAAAAATATAAATTAGGTTTAAAAATATAATTTGTTATACATACCTCTTGGTTATCACCATTTCAACAGGAAAACCCGCAGGTGAAAGCTATTCAAACACATTTACCACTGCGTCATTACATGAATCCTTACCTAATAAGCCTATTAAATACTTTAATAGACTAGACGAAATATTAGCGAAATAAACAACTCTATATATCACAGAACAATGTATGGTACAAGTAAGTGTCCTTTTGTAGACAATGTATGAGATCTCTTGAGATTGTCAAACAAAAGAGGTATTTTTAGTTTTCGTGGGATTTATGTGTTGCCATGAATAAATACAATGGTGAATACGTCTATTGAGTAGAAGTGGTGAACTATGACCACGGTGTTGAGAAGTAATAAAAGATTTTTACATAGTAACGTTTGTTTATTATGTTACACTATCGGCTCAAAAGTTATATACGTATATACCAAAATATATACACAATTTTTTTTTTGATTCGAACCAGTACTTCCTGAGATTTTACATTATTTTGTAGATTTCTGTAACAAATATCCTTATAATTCCTTAGTTTTATATTATTTAATATGAGAATTATGGCAGAGAGAAGTAACGATATGTAAATGCGTATTTCACTAAGCGTATATATATAGTTTTTTTAGCTTCACGCTTTATACCGCACATGGCGGGGTAGGCAGAGGGAACCGCAGGAACCGTGGGAACCTAGTGTTAAGACACTCCGTTGCTTAGTCCCCGCTTTCTCCGTCCCCGCGTAAGCGTATATAATTAAAGAAATCTCTTTCCATACTTAGGGTTTCAAAACATTATGATTATATAATAAATATACTAATATATATAAAATGAAAACATTAGAATTGAAAGTTTGCTGTTGTTGTGTTAAAAGACTTAAAAAAACTACAATTTTCTAATTTTTCTGACTAAGCGTACCCCTACTTTGCTCGATATTCTATACAAGAGTATAGTGGACAATCTATTTACTCTTACGTCATACGTCACGACATCCTGCCAATAACTGATGATAAGTAAATAAACTAAAAAGAGTCAGTCAGTCAGTCAGTCAGTCGGTTGTCAAAAGTTTACGAGTGGGCATTTTACTAGAATTCTGTAAATGCTTGAAACCCTAAATAGAAAGATAAATAGATAGATGATCTACAGATAGATGATCTACGCCCTCGTGGCACAGAGCCGCCAGCGTTTGCTTGTATGCGTTTGTGGGTTTGATTCCCATTCGGGGAGGCTGGATTATTCCATTTCCATTTTTTTTATTGTGGCAACTAGTGACACAACACCAATGAAACTGAGAACTTCCCACAGGTCCTGTGTTTTCCTATGCTTATCCTGCTATGACCGTGACAAAGCGTGTAGCTAAGATATAGATAGTTAGGTATAGGTATATTCTAAATAGTATAATGACATACTTAAATATGAAGTAATTCCAAATAAATCACATACATACCAATTAAATGTCCTACTTTTATGGATATCGGTTAAAGAAAAACAAAAACGTCAATAAATATAAGAAAAATCAAAGACTGTAAATATGTTAAGCGTTTTATAAATTAAATGTACTTGCATCATTATTCTTACATTAATGTGGGCTTAGATATGATATGGAGGCGTCTGCGTCTGCAAAAAGACTGACTACACCATCACTTAAGCCTCAAATGAAGAGCTTTATTGTATCATTGATCCGTGACCCATAATGCTATATAGAGACTTATACCACCGCTGTAATGTTAGCCAAGTGCCGCCTAAGTACACCCATACGTGATGTTCATATAAGATTACACACATGTACATATTATATATATATATATATATATATATATATATATATATATATATATATATATATATATATATATATATATATATATATATATATATATATATATATATATATATATATATATATATATATATATATATATATATATATATATATATATATATATATATATATATATATATATATATATATATATATATATATATATATATATATATATATATATATATATGTATATATATATATATATATATATATATATATATATATATATATATATATATATATATATATATATATATATATATATATATATATACATATATATGCATATACACATGTTATTATTCATGTATTAGGACCGTCGTGGCGCAGAGGCGTAGCGTCTACCTGTAAACGCGACAGTTTGTGGGTTTAATTTCCATAAGAAGAAGATGAATTTATTCATTTTCTTCGCTCTGGAAGCTAGGCAAAGTGCAACATTGAGTTCCGCCACTAAACACGCAATGCCTCAAAAAAGGCGGAAAGCGGGGACGGAGAAAGCAGGGACTAAGCAACGGAGTGTCTTAACACTAGGTTCATATAGTTTCTGCAGGTCCCTCTGCCTACCCTGCCAGGTGCGAGATAAAGCGTGAGCCAAAAAAAAATCTTTACAAGATTATCATTATGGAGGATTTTTTAACATATGGCGTTTTCAATATAACAAAGTTCTGCTATTTTCAAGAATAGACAAGATTGTACCTATAGTAGGACACTTACAAGTTATTGTGGGGACCAAGCTGCTTGATGGTGTATAGACAAATATTTATTTTTAACGAAATAAAAAGAAACGAGGATAACATCTCTAAAATCAAAATATTTTTATTCTATTATGGCAGTACAAGCAGTTTTGTATCTTTGAATTAGAATTAAATCGAAGGGTTTAAAGGGTTAAATTAATTAGTAGTAGTTCTGCTAAGAAAATCTGGTAAGGAACTCAACAGTTCCTTTTAGTCAGGCAATTTTGTCCTGTCCTATCCAAAGAAGTCTTTGAGGACGATGAGATGCCTTATATAGATGTGTGTCTCATAATTTTTTCTTAATTTTTTTATGTCTTCACACTTTATCAAAAATCATCTTCCCCGAGTGGGAATCGAATCCACAAATCGTTGCGTGTACAGGTAGACGCTACGCCTCTGCGCCACGACGGTCCTTTCCATGGTTCAGTATTTGTACCATAAATACTTTTGCGTTTTAATATCAATGTAATATATGATAGTAAATAAACAAAGCAATTCAGCGTAGTAACAAATGATGAGACAATTGAGATTTTGGCAAGATCGCAAAGTGCCAATCACGTAGCTACCTTGATATTTCATTGACCCGCAAGCTATTTTGGTGCTTATTGCGTGTGGATATGAGTCAAAGTTGTCTGATGTGACTGACAGAGGTTAGCTAATTCTAAATAAAATAGCTGGTAGACTTTTAAATAGGGGTAATATTATTGCAAAGATAAGTATTTAATCTTTTTTAATTATGCAACTCTGGCACTGAGTTGTTGGTGGTTTTTTTTTTTTTAATTTTATATTTAAAACGTGTATAGAGGTGGTTAATTTGAAGCATAGTATTAACTAGCCTTTTGTAAACATGGTAAAAAAATAAAACAAGTAATATTTTCAAAAAAAATTTTTTTTTTCAAACAAAAAAAATAATTAATTTATTGTTCCAAATTAAACACCATTTGTCAAGTATGACGCAAGCGTACACTGTACTGTCAGAGCGGGACAGAGATATATCTCTTTCTCTTTCGTTTATTTTTTTTATGTAAGTTGACAGATTGACAACGTTTATTACGAAATATATACGAAAATACTTAAAAGGCCGATCACCTCTTGGTGGTCATAAATCGGAAAAGAGGTCATCCGACCATAGTGACCGAGGCTCTGAAAAAGACAAGAGAGTGACATGGAAGATGGTTGGTCTGACGAAAATCAGTTAGGCATTCTATTTAACAGTAGAGAAGAAAAACAACATTGTTTTTTTTCCTCTGTTTTCTAAAGATATTAATACTAACGACAGTGTGTAAGGCAAATACATCAATAATTTCACATCAACAGCGCCACGATGTCGCGCCGTTAGGTCTTTCATAATTTACGACTACAAGCTTCTTTCTTTATTGAGACATTTATTTCTATGAATCAAATTACAAAGGAATTGTCTTAAATGTGATTTTCATAACTTTTCATATTGATTTATTGATTTTTTAATTTATTCTTTGTATAAAGGTTTGAAAAACTTACACCAAACGATTCACTTGTAATGCACTTTAGAGGACTTAAGTTGTTGGTTAATAGGGTTTTAGAGGAGTGTAGGTGTACGCCAGGAGAAGATTTGGAGAAGATAAAGAATAATTGGCTATATGGCAAGAAGGACTTTGTTTTAATGTACTTTTTTTCTTTCTTTTTTCAACATATTCGTAAGGTACAACTGTTGTCTTACATACTTAAAGAAAACATAAAAATTTAAACGCAGCAGGATTTGAAGCCGCGTCTCTTGCACCGTGTCCGTGCGAGCGCGCTTTTTTGACTATGTATGAAGTTTGGCTTACAGTTTATCTCGTATATAGCAGAGTTAACAGAGAAGACCTAATGTTACACTCCATTCTTCTTTAGACACTGTGTGTACATCATTAACGACGCTTTTTGCCCGAATGAAGTTTTAAAACTAAAATATCTATTTTACCTGACTCATGAATATCGAACTCGTGACTTTCATGCTTACAGTCAGATTCCCACTGCGTCATGATGGTCTTAATATATCTTAAAAATATTTTCGTAACCCTAAAATAGTATAGTATGTCCTCGATACTAAACTAAAACGCAGGAAACGTGCATGTACACGTGACGTATGACTCAGCAAACTTTAAATGATTCAAAATAAATAAATATTCGTCAACAACAGTGTAGTAATATTCTATTAATAAGTAAGTACTCATAAGTGGCCGCTTTGAGTGTAAGCGGGACGATTGTAGGTTCGATTCCAAGTGTGGCGAAATTCATTATTCGTTCGGGTAACAAGTGGGAAACAAATTAAACTGCGATTTTTTTGGTTGTTCTATTCCAAAATTTATGTGTAAATAAGGAGTGAGTATAAATATACATGCATTATACATTTTTTTTAGTTTCACGCTTTATCCCTTTCACAGCAGGGTAGGCAGAGCTGCGCTTGCCTTGGAAAACCAAAGTGAAAAAATCCGTCCTCACAGAGTGGGAATCAAACCTACATACTGTCACAATACAACAGACAAACAGTAGACGGTCATCATGTTTTTTTACAAATAGTAATAATCTTAGTAATAGACAATAATTAAAGAAAACATAAAAAAGCGTCAACATCAACTACAAACTAAACCCCCCTTTTGTCCGCTCTTTACCCATCTGAACTATACTCGCTATTATTTATTTATTAGCGAATTCCTTTGTCATAGATATTGAGAAGTTTCATCTAAATCCGTTTAGTTGTTTTTGTATGGAAACAATTTACAAACTTTTGCTTTTATATATTTTGGCTACGAAATACAAAGTAAATTAAGATTTCCCATAGAGACGCTGTTATGGCTTAAAAGCAAATTGTCACCGTAAATTATGAAGTCTGTCTCAGAAGTTGGTAACTTGGCTTATCTTTGGAGGGATGCCAAGTACATTGCTGAAAGGTTATATTTTGTTATTTCATCGACCTTTCTCTTAGTAATGGCGTACCATTTCAGTGATTTTATTTCAACGCAATATATATATATATATATATATATATATATATATATATATATATATATATATATATATATATATATATATATATATATATATATATATATATATATATATATAAATATATATATATATATATATATATATATATATATATATATATATATATATATATATATATATATATATATATATATATATATATATATATATATATATATATATATATATATATATATATATATATATATATATATATATATATATATATATATATATATATATATATATATATATATATATATATATATATATATATATATATATATATATATATATATATAAGAAGTTGGTAACTTGGCTTATCTTTGGAGGGATGCCAAGTACATTGCTGAAAGGTTATATTTTGTTATTTCATCGACCTTTCTCTTAGTAATGGCGTACCATTTCAGTGATTTTATTTCAACGCAATATATATATATATATATATATATATATATATATATATATATATATATATATATATATATATATATATATATATATATATATATATATATATATATATATGTATATATATATGTATATATTGTGTTTTGCTTTGAGAAGCTAACGCGGCGCTTAATTTGTTAGTTACTAGTGGGCAAATCAAACTAATAAATTTCCCCAACTTGGAATTGGAACCCACAATCTTTGAGTTTACAGATGCTGAGCTGTAGACGGCGAGACCTAAAAATATGCAACATTTAGTCATTTTGTTTATGACATAACGAGTCTCAAAATACCTATACTTCAGTCTCAGTACTCCAATCTCTACAACATTCCTAGTAAGGACCAGCCTCTTTAACTATTTATTTTACAAAGTAAATACAATAAAGTACTACAAAGTGTATGAATAATATTTACAAAGATAATCGATATTACGTTTTTATTTACTATTGTTAGAAAACAAAAATGGTTAGTCTACTTTAAACATTGAAAAACACGTAATTTCCACATGTTTCGAGGGTATTCTGAGAGAAATTCTGTGTAATTGCATTAAATTACATAAATCACTTAATAACTAATAATATTTCTGAGTAGTTCCCTTCCAATACGGACCGTTGTCTTCATACAACAGGCTCAGTTTATATAAATTCATCGCTTTTATAGTCTAAATCATCTAAGACTACCCTCTATTTTAAAGAGATTCCTAGCGTAAATTTTCCTTTAAACAACCAAAAATTAACAAAGTTAAATTGTATTTATTTTAGTATATTGTAGGTTGAAAACTGTTGTGGTGCAGAGGCGTAACGTATGCCTGTAAAAGCGATAGTTTGTGTGTTCGATTACTACTTGGGGTAGATGGAACTTTCCATTTCCATTTTCTTCGCTTTGACAATTAGATAAAACACGGCGTTGAATTCCACCACTTAACATGCAATGCCTCCAGAAAGGCTGAAAGTAGGGAACGGAGTGTCTTAACACGTTAACATTAGGTTTCCTCCCTACCTTCTTTCCATGCGGGATAAAGCGTGAAGCTAAAAAAAAGCTTAGGGTTAAGTTGAAATCATCGTTTTGTCTGGCAATATAGGCTATGGTTGTGACTTCAATCCCTATCCCTATTAATCCCTAGGTAAACAAACATTTAATTTGTATCACCCTAAGGCGCGCCGTTGAGTTACGCCAATCAACACACGTAATGATGCGTGATTTTTTTTTCGATTAGCCACAGTAAAATGTTATGTAAGTAATTATTCGGTTGCCCAACTTACGTGTCTATAGAAGTAAAGGTCACGTACTATAAATAAAGCAGAGCGAAAAAGGCAGGGCATGAAATTAAGATCTTAATTACGGGACCACCCAGTGATGGAGGTGTTCGTTTTAACTTCATATTATGTTTGTATTTTGATGTTTTTTTAGTTTCACGCTTTAACCCGCAAATGGCGAGATAGACAGACGTAACCTGTTGTTAAAACACTCCGTTTCCCGTTTCTATATATTGATATAAAACAATATGGAGTTTCGTCTTGGTACCATAGGTAGAAGGAAAATATATTCGCTTATATGAATATAAGTATAAATAATACAATGTATTTATGGCTTTTAAAAGCTTTATCGAGATAACAGTACTGTTGTAACATAGCATAATATCGTAAACAATTTACAATCTATTTAAACATCAAATTCTTTTTATTTTTCTTTCATACGACATAAAAAAATGAATGAGGACCGCCGTGGCGCAGCAGCAGCAGCAGTGGTCTGCCTGTAACGCGACGGTTTCTGGGTTCGATTCCCAGTCGGGAAGATGGATTTTTCTATTTCCATTTTCTTCGCTCTGGTTAACTAGGCAAAAGCGCGGCATTGAGTTCCGCCACTCAACACGCAATGCCTTGAAAAAGGCGGTAAGCGGGGACGGAGAAAGCAGGGACTAAGCAACGGAGTGTCTTAACACTAGGTTCCCACGGTTCCTGCGGTTTTCTCTGCCTACCCTGCCATGTGCGGGATAAAGCGTGAAAAAAAAGAAATGTAAAAAGACATACACTTATATAAAAACATTCATATATATATACATATATACATATATTACAGTTGTAATAGTATATTTATATGACCGTGTTGCTATATAAAATATTTTTTAGTTATAGATATGAGAGAAAACAATTTTTTTCATACAAATAACATAACATAGTGTATATTATATGTATATTTACATATATAGTGTTTTTACATTTAGACGGGTGGATTGATAGCGGGTGAAGCGACATCAGTAATCTTAGCATACAACGAGGCCTCAGCTGTTAAAGCGAATATCTATTTATACGTTTTACTGACATATCCAAGTATTTACGTGAATGACGTCATAGTATGATAGTACGTCATTAGTATGACGTGTGCCCCAAATGAATTATAGTATGTTGAAATCAGTTCTTGATTCTGCCGTGATAACATTTTGATGATGTAATAGATCTTACTTACTTAATTTTTGTTTAAAATCCTTTGAAATCATCGTCAATTTGGTGGTTGGAGTTGGTCGTAGATTCAATATCACTTGAGGTAATATATATTATTTATATTGACCATAAATGTAGTGAATAAAAAATAAAATTAACCATCATAACGTTTTTATGATAAAAATAAAAAAAAAACTATTGCTCTATATAAGATCCGTTGTGGCGCAGAGGCGTAAGCGTCTGCTTGTAAACGCGACGGTTTCTGGGTTCGATTCCCACTCGAGGAAGATGGATTTTTCTATTTCCATTTTCTTAGCTCCGGCAACTGGGCAAAACGCGGCGTTGAGTTCCGCCACTCACACAAAGCAGGGACTAAAGCAACGGAGTGTCTTAACACTAGGTTCGTATGGTTCCTGCAGTCCCTTCTATCTACCCTGCCATGTGCGGGATAAAGTGTGAAGCTAAATATATACAAACACAAACCATTTCTGTCTTCTACTTTATATATATCTATCTCCATTTATAAGCAGCATTAGAAAGGGACAGAATGAAAATTTTACTATAACATATTTATAGAGGTTATGTTAAAAAAAATATGAATTCAGGAGGCGCTCTCGATAAGCACGTACGGCTATCGATCATTTAAGTCAACTTAAAAAGCTTTGATGACTTAAAGAATGTGTGTAAGATTTCGTCAACGAACGTTATGTCGCTTATGTTTAAAATTATTATATATATATATATATATATATATATATTATATATATATATATATATATATATATATATAGATATATATATATATATATATATATATATATATATATATATATATATATATATATATATATATATATATATATATATATTATATATATATATATATATATATATATATATATATATATATATATATATATATATATATATATATATATATATATATATATATATATATATATATATATATATATATATATATATATATATATATATATATATATATATATATATATATATATATATATATATATATATATATATATATATATATATATATATATATATATATATATATATATATATATATATATATATATATATATATATATATATATATATATATATATATATATATATATATATATATATATATATATATATATATATATATATATATAATATTACTACACTAGACGGGGGGATATACTGTGGGTTTCGTTCCCACTCGGGGCGGATGGATTATTTTATTTCTATTTTCGTTTCTCTGGTAACTAGGCAAGCGCGGCATTGAGTTCTGCCATTCAACACTCAATGCCTCGATAACAGGGAAACGAAGTGTCTTAACACTAGTTTAATGCGGTTTCCTCTGCTTAACCTGGTATAAGCGGGATAGAGCGTAAAGCAAGTTTTTTTATATACAATAACATATTTGTTTAATTTTAATTAATAATGTTAATAAATTTATTCACGATCAAAATTATACAGCATTATTAATATTTATAAATATGAAGACACTGTGTGATGTGATTTACATAATTGACTCATATTGCGGTTGCTTAGAGTTGACTTTGATATGTCAGAAATTCATTATAGTATTATAGTATGTCAATAATTATGTATATGTGTGTGTAGTATGTCAATAATTTTATTTTTTTATCTATTATATAATGTGACATTATTATAAAAATATGTTAAAATATATATATATATATATATATATATATATATATATATATATATATATATATATATATATATATATATATATATATATATATATATATATATATATATATATATATATATATATATATATATATATATATATATATATATATATATATATATATATATATATATATATATATATATATATATATATATATATATATATATATATATATATATATATATATATATATATATATATATATATATATATATATATATATATATATATATATATATATATATATATATATATATATATATATATATATATATATATATATATATATATATATATATATATATATATATATATATATATATATAGTGAAAAAAACTATGCAACATTCATCGTTCTTCCTTCAAGGGAATCGAACTTGCAACCGCCTCATGTATATACAAATGACTGTACTGAGCTTCTAGGTCATCTACTTAAAAAGACCCCTAACTAGCATTCCTCAATGCGTGCAGTTGCAACTTGCAACTGCTTTTACTCAATTTCCGCATGTATGTATGTATGTGTTGCACAATATGCAACCTTATCTCGTGTTATGAAAACGTACCGTGGTTTTCCGGTTAACGCGGTTGACATGACCGACATGGGTGATAAATATGTCTAAACAAAAAAAAATACTTAATGATTTTGAATGTATGAAATATACGTATTTTATATTGTGGACCGTCGTGGCGCAGAGACGCACCGTCTGCCTGTAAAGGCGACGGTCGGTGGGTTCGATTTCCACTCGGGGAGGTTAGATTATTTCATTTCCATTTTTTACGCTCTGGCAACTAGGTAAGCACGGCGTTGAGTTCCACCAACAAACAATGTCTAGAATTACGTAAAGCAGGTGTCGGAGTGTCTTAACACTACTAAGTTTCCACGGTTTCTGCCCTTCCTTCTGCCTACCCTGTATCCTTTATATTAAAAGGTTAGTTTTTATTGGCGACTTCTCTACGATAAAATATTAATACTTAACTAAAATTATATATGACATACACTATGAGTGTTCAAGTTAGCTGCAACCGCAGAAAATGGAAACGAATAAAGCAAGTAATAATATATGCAATATGCGTTTAGATAAATGGCTGGTTTATTAGACCCGGTAGTTCCTGAGATAAGCTTGAACAAACAAATTAACGCTTCAGCTTTGTTATATTGGTAGAGAAGTTGAGTTTAGTATAGATTGGTAATAAATGATTTTCTTTTTAATGTTGAAATTAAATTCGGAACATTGCTTAACGTTAGTTTATTAAAAATTGTCCTTACTACTTATCCTAGATCGTAACTGTTACAAATTAAAGATTTAGATGCAAATTATTTTTATAGAATTGTCATAAAAAAAATTCTGTCATTAAATGATATTACTATTTGTATATATATGTGTATATATATATATATATATATATATATATATATATATATATATATATATATATATATATATATATATATATATATATATATATATATATATATATATATATATATATATATATATATATATATATATATATATATATATATATATATATATATATATATATATATATATATATATATATATATATATATATATATATATATATATATATATATATATATATATATATATATATATATATATATATATATATATATATATATATACTCTTTACTCACTATGTATGTTTATGTATATTTAATTCCCTTTTTAATATCAATATAGAAACACATGACTATTGATGTCACGATTTATTGCTGTATAAAACAGCTGGAAGCTTATTTTATAGCTTCATTAACTTACTTGTAAGCTAAATGTCAATACAATTTTAGTTATGATTCAGGCAATTTAGGTTAGGCTTTTGGAAATCTGAGGCAACAAGGTATTTATCCGATCAACTTTATTTTCATCTTTGGTAAAGAGTTGTAACCAATATTTTTGTTAAATTAATAGATTGTGAAGATCATTTTTATAGTCGTCGTGGCGTGGTGGTATACCGTCGTGGCGCAAAGGCGCAACGTCTGCCTGTAACGCGACTGTTTCTGGGTTCGATCTCCAGTCGGAGACGATGGATTTTTCTATTTCCATTTTCTTCGCTCTGGCAAACTAGGCAAAGAACGGCGTCAATCGGCGACGCCAATGAACACGCAATGCCTCGAAAAAGGCGGAAGGACGGGGACGCAGAAAGCAGGGACTAAGCAACGGAGTGTCTTAACACTAGGTTCATATGGTTCCTGCAGTTTCCTCTGGCTTACCTGCTATATGCGGGATAAATGCGTGAAGGTATTATAATAATAATAATAATAATAATACTTTATTGTACACCATATATAAAATATACAAAAAAAAGAACCATATATAAAGAAGTAATAATGTACAGCAGGCGACCTTATCGCTATAAGCGATCTCTGCCAGGCAACCTTAGGGTATAGGAGTATACAAAAAACGGTAGGCGGTGTACTTGCTTACTTTAAATATACACATACATAGACATACATAAACATATATAGACATACATACATAAACATACATAGACATACATAAACATATATAAACATACATAAACTCACATCTAAATAGATACATAAATAATATTAATTAATAATAAACATACTTATAACGTGTATTTAGCCATAGGTACTTAAAAAAAAAAAAAAAAGAAAGATTAAATATAATGAGACAAAATTCTTATGTGAGGATCACGTAAGAAATTTTGTATGATATAATATAATACACCTATATTTACAAAGTATATATTTACAACTTATTAATCTAATAAGTGAAAAAAAAAAAACAATAAAATAAATAAGTAAATTACGTATAATTTAGAGAACTACAATACTAAAAATAATAATAATAATAATAATTTAACGAGCAAGATAGTGTGATTTTAGCAGAGACTTGAAGCGATTAAAACTCTTCGCACGTCTAAGATAGGTAGGAAGAGAATTCCACAGCCGAACAGCTTTGACTGTAAAGGAATTGGTAAAAAAGGAAGTAGAATGAGAGGGCATCTTAAGGATAAGGTTTTGATTGGAACGGAGAGAACGATCGTGAGAGTTACACAAAAACTCAAATCGTTCTTTTAGGTAAGAGGGAGTTAAAGGATTGAACAGCACATAATAACATATAATTGTAATCTTTTACCTTTTTTCTCAAAATTATTTGTTTGTTTTAATTTATTCTATGTTATTTAATTTAATTAATTGTTATATTGTTATTTTAAAATAATAGCTTTTATTTGGAAATTGAAATGCTATATATGCCTGTAATTGGTGCTTGTATCAGAATATTTCTTGCATGCATACATTTGTATAAGATGTTACAAGTATTGTTGGTGTGTTATTTATAAAATAATTAAATAAATAAGATCAATGTGGCGTAGAAGTACAGCCTCTGCCTAAACGTGATGGTTTGTGCAAGCAATTTATTCTTATATTTTTTATTCCAATTATATCTAGATTGTTTTACTTTATTTTTGTAAATACTAATAAATAAATAGTTAATTAATATTTATCAGGTTTGCCTGTAACGTGATGGTTTCTGGATTCGATCCCCAGTCCGGGAAGATGGATTTTTCTATTTCCATATTATTCGCTCTGGCAAAACTAGACAAAGCGCTGCGTTGAATTCCACCACTCAACACGCAATGCCTCGAGAAACGCGGAAAGCGGGGACGGAGAAAGCAGGGACTAAGCAACGGAGTGTCTTAACACTAGGCTCCCACAGGCCCTGCATTTCCCTCTGCCTACCCTGCTATGTGCGGGATAATGCGTGAAGCTAAAAAAAAATAAAAAAAAATAATGTATTTGTATTTAATTTTATTATTAAAATAACTATACTATCATTTAATTTAGTTTTTCACAATCTATCTTTGAAATTGAGTGACACAGTAAAAACGGAAAGTCAAATCGCCAGAAAGCCTTAACTTTTGCTGATATAAAGAACGCATATCACATTTGTATCCATAAGTAAAGAGTAAAATTGTGAAGATATAATATAGAAATATGCACTATCTAACTTTTAATCTACATTACAATTTAGACTGGGTATCGATTCAACATTCCCCTGACAATGGGAGTCTATGGCATGGTGCCAGCAACAGTTTTTTATGTGTTTGCCAATATCCAGAGGGTATTGGCAGGACGCACATTTATAGCACCTAATCGCTCTAATTTTATTTTGTCATCCATTTAGTTTCTATTTGTGCTATTGTTTGTATCAGCTGGTTAGTTATGAATTAGAGTTATTAATATGAAAGTGGTGGGGTTATTCGTGTACATGTGCTTCGTTTTATTTGCTTAGTACTTGGAAAAGTTAATTTTTTTGTTAAAAAATATTTTTGACACTGACAAAAAGCTCGTGCAATTAATTTTCAAGCAAAAAAAATTGTTTAATTGTCAATACAACTGTTCAAATTTGAACATCGGCTATATTTTTTATCAATCCGCCTTTTCGAGATCTCTTAAACGATAGCAAAAGTAAAACTCTAGACCAAAAACTCGCCTCTCTAAGTGTCCGCAACTAAAACGTTTACAAATAATATATAATGATGATTATATTTTTTTTTAGCTTCACGCTTTATCCCGCACAAGGCAGGGTAGGCAGAGGGAACTGCAGGGACCGTGGGAACCTAGTGTTAAGACACTCCGTTGTTTAACCCCTGCTTTCTCCGTCCCCACTTTCCGCCGTTTTTGAGGCATTGCGTGTTGAGTGGCGGAACTCAACGCCGCGCTTTGCCTATGATGATTATATTTTAATCCTAAAAAAAAATAAAAATACCTACACTTCTATTCTTTCTTTTCTTCTGTATTATTTTTCTTTTTTATCTTATTTAGACCTATATTCTATTTAAGCATCTATAAATGACTAAACCCCAGTTGCTCAGGAACGACGAACGACGTTTGTGGGTTTGATTTCAATTCGTGATACAAAAATATTTTATATTCTCACTCTGCTAACATGACAGTGTATTTTCCATATGAGAAATGTATAAAAAATATCTTTTAAAATAGGTATAAATAACGTATATATTGTCATTTTTTTTAGTTTCACGCTTTATCCCGCGTATTGCAGGGTAGGCAGGGGGAACTGCAAGAACCATAAGAACCTAGTGTTAAGACACTCCGTTACTTAGTTCCTGCTTTCTCCGTCCCCACTTTTCGCCTTTTTCGAAGCATTGCGTGTTGAGTGGCGGAACTCAACGCCGTGCTTTGCCTAGTTTCCAGAGCGAAGAAAATGGAAATAGAAAAATCCATCTTCCCCGAGTGGAAATCGAATCCACAAACCGTCGTGTTTACAGACAGACGCTTACGCCACGACGTCCCTCTTGTTATTTATTTTCAAAAAATTTATTTTTTCATATAAAATTATCTAAAATTCTCTTAAGCGATTTATCCTGAGTTTCGCTCACGCATTATTTATTTAATAAATGTGAATCAACGATATTTTTAATAGAGTATTTATTTACTTCTACTAGAAATTTTACGTCAATTATTATTTCGTCCACGCCTGTATTGCGAATATCTTATTAAATATTTGAATTAAAAATTCGGATTCGTCAAAAAGTTTTAATTCTGTCAATTTTTTTTCTTGTTTTTTTTTTCTTTTTGGTCACACTTTATCTCGCTCATAGAAGGGTAGGCAGCGGGAACCGCAAGAAACGTGGGAACTTATTGTTAAGACACTTCGTTTTCCACATTTTTAAGTTGCGTAACTCAACATTGCACTTTCCTTAATCATCGTCCCCTCATGGTAGTCGAACCCATAAACTGTCGTGTTTACAGACAGACGCTGCACCTCTGCGCCACGACGGGTTTCGAATCTTTATTATAAGATGCTCATATAAAAAAAATCATTTATTATTCAAAGGCAGAACGTCTATAATATTGAAGAAAGGTCACGTACAAAGTGTGCGGAACCATTGTAGAGGTGCTTTATAAAATATGTAAATGTAGTCAAAAATATATGTATATTGCCTTATTGATCTTTGTCTTATACATCCCCATAGAAATAAAAGAAAAGAACATTTCGGCTCAACGGCGTTTGACTGTAGGTGGACGCGTAGGTTGTGAGTTTGATTCCTATTCGGGTAGAATTAATTAAATTTTATTTTGTTTGCTCTATTAGTTGGAAATGAAAAAATCCATCTTCCGCAAGTAGGAATCGAACCCATAAACTGAGCCACGGCATGTGTGGAATATTTTTTTTTATAATTTAAGTATATAATATATAGATACTAAAACATAAACGATTAATTTTTACCTTTAACATTAACACTTTGACTCGAATAATTAGGCCTAAATTTAGAAACTAATTTTAAAGGTTACAGATTTAACATTTCAGCTTGTACCTACTTAATGCTATCTAAAAGATAAAAGGTTGATAGATTAAACTCGATCTAGATCTGTATCTGCTAGATGCTTGTATCTGCGACCTGTGAAACATACATTTTTATTTTTCTACCATTACAGTGATATTATTAAACAAAATCGATAAAAAAACAATTTGTTATAAACATGATTGTAAATATTTTGTTAATTGTAATATCTCGTACATACTACGTATAAGTATATATGTATTTATACCTTATATAATTTGTATCCTTTAAAAGAAGGAAATATTAGAATATTATTATATTATACGACGGCACATGACTGTAATAAAAATCACGAAAACCCAATTTTGATTCTCCTTTACTTAATGCCAATAATTTTTAAATCTTATTATTTTTAATTCTTAAAAAATTTGGACTATTTGCGATGAATTCAAAATTTAAGAACTATATTAATATTTATATATATATATATATATATATATATATATATATATATATATATATATATATATATATATATATATATATATATATATATATATATATATATATATATATATATATATATATATATATATATATATATATATAATATATATATATATATATATATATATATATATATATATATATATATATATATATATATATATATATATATATATATATATATATATATATATATATATATATATATATAAATATAATGTATAATTCATCTTTCAGTGATATAAAAATACATGACTAGTATATTTATTATTTTATCATTAGGGCAATGTGGAAGGATTTATGATTGCTGCAATGGTTCAGACTTCAATTCCGAGTCGATAATATTAGCAAAGCAAATACCTACAAGATAAAGCGCGACGTTGAGTTCCGCCATTCAACACGTAATAACTCGAATGCTGGAATTCTTTTGAGTGGAATTTGAAACTTAAAGAAAATAGTGAAATCTATATTTAAGTCACGTTTATAGTTTCTGCAATGCACTGCAGTGTCCTAATTTTGTAAATCGTAAACTTTTGACTGCAGTTGACTGTTCGAAACGTTTTTGTGAAAACAAATTTATGAGGACCGTCGTGGCGCAGAGGCGTATTCTTTTGCCTGTAAACGCGACGGTTTGTGGGTTCGATTCCCACACGGGGAAGATGGATTTTTCTATTTCCATTTTTTTCGCTCTGGAAACTAGTTCGTGGCGTTGAGTTCCGCCATTCAACACGCACTGTCTCGAAAAAAGGCGGAAAGCGGGGACGGAGAAAGCAGGAACTAAGCAACGGAGTGTCCTAATACTAGGTTCATATGTTTTCTACAGTTCCCTCTGCCTACCCTAAGTAAAAATAAAGCGTGAAGCTAAAAAAAATATGAATTTTTTCTAAAATGTTTTTTTTTTGATAAAGAAAAATTATCTTTTTTTATTAAAACTATAAAAAAATAGCTTTAGAGCTTTCGATTTTTTTTATTAAAACACAATAGTTTATAAAATTACTCGTAATTTGTTTGATGAAATAAGGCTCTTCCTATTCAATCAGTAATCAATACCTATTTAAATAAAATAAATGAACATTCCATATGCTTATAAAAAATAGTATATATATATATATATATATATATATATATATATATATATATATATATATATATATATATATATATATATATATATATATATATATATATATATATATATATATATATTTACTGAAAAATAAATTATTTTGAAGTTATTGTCTGTAAGTCTCACATTCTGATTGTCCGCTGTGGCCTTCAGAATATTTAGACGATTTTTTCGTCAATTTTAATAAGAAGATAGAGTAGTTGTGGAGCTATATATTATATATAATGTGTTTGGGTCATTCATATATACATAATCACACGACACCAATCAAGTGCCCGAAGTTACCTCTGATAAAGTATTTTTTTTTTTAGCTTCACGCTTTATCCCGCACAAGGCAGGGTAGACAGAGGGAACACTCTGTTGCTTAGTCCCTGCTTTCTCCGTCCCCGCTTTCCGCCCTTTTTCGAGGCATTGCGTGTTGAGTGGCGAAACTCAACGCCGCGCTTTGCCTAGTTTGCCAGAGCGAAGAAAATGGAAATAGAAGAATCCATCTTCTCCGACTGGGGATCGAACCCAGAAACCGTCGAGTTACAGGCAGACGTTATGCCTCTGCGCCACGACGGTCCTATAAAGTATTACTTTAATAATAAACGTGATGTAATAAATAAGCATTCCTCAGTAGATCTATTTTCCAATACAAAAATATATTTAAGGGGTAACTGAGTTCAACCAAACGATCATCTTAAGTTTGTAAAATATTACTCTGTGGCAATAAGTAGCTTGAAAATTACTTATGACATTTAAAAATATATAAATAAAATATAAACATTTTGAAAGTGGCGGGATCTGAACCCACGCTTCATGAAAACCGTCCAAGAAGTCTAATCACTAAGCCAGGCGTTCTTTATCACACTGTGTCGAATTTAAGAGGTTCAAATCGCGCTGAGCTCAAATTTATATGTTTTATTTAAATATTTTTCTATGTTTCATGTTACTTATTTAAATACTTAGACGTAAAAATACTAATTATGATCTATTTTGTTCCAGCAAGGCGTCGGTGTGGAGCTAGTGCGTGCGTTAGACAGCAACCCGCCCAGCATAACCAACGTGTTCTGTGAATGCGACTCGAAGGATGATGTTGTAAGTTATATTTTTATATATTAGAAAAACGTTTTAACAATTTTACCTAGCGGAATTTGAACCCGTTCCCCCTGGCCTCTTTACCCGTTGCTCAAGCGCTAAGCTAATACTATAACTAAGCACTAAGCTATACGTTCATAATGCCGTAAGTTAATATATACATATGTATACATATCGATTCGACAGACGAAATTATACTGTAAAGAAACCCAAATAAACATAAAGAAATATATACGTATAAGAATATATAGTGTCTGGAAGTACTAAGATAGGATTTTCAAAGGGAACTCAAAGTAAAATTTGAAATTTCATGAACGGAATTTACTGCTTTATAAAACTTAACTCGTTTGCTTAATATATCCTATATATATAAATTTAGTAGAGTAATGTTTAAGAACAAATAATAATAAACATTCCTAATTTAAAGAGACTGCTTTGTAAGTGTTTTTTTTTTTTGAAAACAGGTATAGAAGTGTGTTAATGCTTATATTATACCTCAATCTATTTATTTTTAAACAAAAAATCTTAAGATTTGCATATTAGATTTGTACTTGTAATTATATTTACAAACAAATATTGCTTCTACTGTACTACAGCGGTTATAGTAAATCATATCGTAGTAAATAAACGTTACGTTGGAAGCGGAAGATTCAATTGTGATAAATTGATTGTGACAACAATGTTGCCAGCCTTTTAATGAAATATACGGATTATTGCATTAATACTATTGAATATTTAGTGCTCAATGGGACGTTTAACTATAAATGCAGTAGTTGTAGGTTCGAATTTACTAGGACTATTTTTATCTCCTCGTGATAAGACAAGCGGTGCGTTGATTGCGTTGATTGATGTACCACACAATGTAATATACAGGTGTAATGGTTACCGCAAACTTAATTGTTAAAATTATGAAACAAATAATATTTTCAAAAATAAAAAGGTTTTCTTCAAACAAAATAAATAATTAAATTATTTTTCCATCTGTCAAGGATGACGCGAACGTGCTCTATATGTGAAAGAGAAAGAGATATATCTTTCTGTTTTGGTTATTTTTTAAAAAAAAAGGTGACAGATTGATGACGTTTAATCGTATTTTTTTTTATTTCTTTTTGTAATTTTTTTTAGTACGAAATCTTTATGTCATTCGTATTTAATGTTAACTACCTCACGCGTTACACGGCACGTATAAATATCGTGTAATGGTGAAAATGATCCTATATCTAAACTATTAATTAATAATTCTTAACTAGCTTTTTGTATACCGTTTTGAAATATTTTATCCTATTAGTATATTATATAGTTGTAATATACACTCTGTATATTGCGAATTTTGCAGCTAAGTAGGCCCCAATTCAAAAGTAAATAAAAAAATAGTAATTTTTTTACAATTTAATAGTCAATATAATAAATATAGTGGATAGATTATAATTTTCAGCCTAATTATATTGTAAAATAATTATTATATTTTTTTTAATCTGAATTTCAGACTATCACCTGTGATTGTGAGGCGACCCCCGCCTTCCAGTTAAAGGCGTTTAGCCAACGGGGGGAGAAAGTTGAAGTGTCCCATTATAGGGTTAATGTTAACAAGTGAGTATTATTTTTGTTTTACTTTATATTTCGTTACGTTAGTCTAAGTATATGATAATTCTATACTTAAAAAAAATATATTGTGACATTAAACGTCAAAATATTTGTGTTTACAATATATGTATAGGCGTACTCTGGATTGGTCATATAAAGGAAATGTGCTGGATCTCTCTTAAACATGCATTCCTCTATTGTGTAATCTTTTGACGTGACAACGTCTTAAATTAGGTTGCGGCTCGGAGTCACATATGAAAAAGGTAACGTAACGATGTGTCAACTGTCACCGAACTATGATCGGTCCGCCGCGCGTATCACTTGACACATGTACAATGTTTTAGTAAACAAAATATATTTTCTATAGTTAAAATTTGTGCAATTTATATTATAATTATTAATCATATCAATAAATATTCTACCGAGAAAAAGACGTTGTCACGTAAAATTTTATATATATATATATATATATTTTAGCTTCACGCTTTATCCCGCACATGGCAGGGTAGGCAGAGGGAACTGCAGGGACTTACGAACCTAGTGTTAAGACACTCCGTTGCTTAGTCCCTGCTTTCTCCGTCCCCACTTTCCGCCGTTTCCGAGGCATTACGTGTTGAGTGGCGGAACTCAACGCCGCACTTTGCCTAGTTTGCCAGAGCGAAGAAAATGGAAATAGAAAAATCCATCTTCTCCGACTGGGGATCGAACCCAGAAACCTCTCTCTCTCTTACGCCTCTGCGCCACGACGACTAATATATTAATTGTAATAATTACGTTTTGCTTTGTCCAGATTTCGCGCTCGTCTCCATATTGTGTGTGTGACAGACAAACTCACAGGTGAACTGAAATGTGACGGATGGCCAGACGTCAAAGTAGCGCTTGCCCCAGTCGGGCCTTTAAGACCGAACGCTACTGAAAGTGATTTACAACAACTTGTTAGGTAAGTAATGGTTTGATTCTATGGTAAAATTATTTTTTTATATCGACACTTTTATTATTCTGTTTAAAAATACCATATTTTCACATATTTTTGCTATTTATATATTTAAATGTTAAATATTTATTTGTAAAGTTGGTACTTTGGTTTTTACCTTTAAACAAGAAAATCATGTCACCATAAAAAAAAAATGACATGTAAATTGACAACCATATGACAAACATTAATTTTATATCAAGGCCATGTTAAATTGTATACAATGGATTTCAACGTTTTTATCGCAACATGTAATTTGTGTCTATTATTAATTTATTTACACGCTTTATAATTTGATTTGCGACTAAACGGATTGTACGTTAAAAAATAACAAAAATATATAAAATAATTCGTTTCTTGATCACTTTCAGTGTAATTTTAAATAACGCTGACAAAATATAATTGTATTAAGCCCGAGAGCACCATTGTGGCACAGTGGTTCTAAAAAGTGGCGATTTGTGGATTCGATTCGGAATGACTTAATTATTTTATAAGCAAATAAATATAAGTATTGATTAAAACATTTAATGTGTTGGTGTAAACGATTAATTAATTTATTTTTGGTTTCACGCTATATATAGATATCGAAGAGGACACAGTGTTAAGAAACTCCATTCTCCGTTTTCTACTAAATTGTTAGAACATTGCATTTTGAGTGGCGGAACTCAACGCCACGCTTTGCATTGCCAGAATTTATACAAATAATATAACATATTTTGTTTGACTAATATTATACAATATAATATATTTAATTTACATATTTTTCATTTCAGTGACATAGTAGTGAGTGCATTACGTAATACCAACTTGAACTTCAACTTCGCACACTACCCAACTTGTCCGAGATTAAGAAGATATGTGGCGGATGCTGGGCCACGACTGCCTTTACACTATGACTCTATGGTAATTAAAAAAATAATATATTTTAAGAGATTTAGATAATGTTTAGGTAATGTTGTGCTGTTATCAATGATCTTATAAATGTAAAAAATATTTTACAACTTTGTAATATATAACTTTTAGGCACTTATTTGAGTATTTACGATTAATTATAAAAAATTTAAGATTTTTTTTATGTTTGTGAAATATTTTTTTAAATACATATAGGATTATTTAGTTTGGTTAGATTAAGTACTGGTTAAGGAAAAGGAACCTAGAGTCAAAACTCTCCGTTCTCTTTTATTGCCTGTTTGGTGGCAGAAATCAACTCAATTGAAATCAAATCTTTATGTTCATAGCATGGGGTATTAAGAATAAATAATTTCTATGATCTCACAACCATCACAAAGTCTGAAGACGTTTCAATGCGGTATAAAGAACTCTAAATATTGTGTTTTATTATTTTTTGTATAGCCTCTCCCTTTGCGCGTTCCGATATATAGCAGGGTAGGCAGAGGGAACCGCAGAAACCGTGTGAAGATAGTGTTAAAACACTCCGTTCCCCGCTTTCAGCCTTTTTGAGGTATCGCATGAGTGGCGGAACTCAACGCAAATGAATATAAAAAAAATCATCTTCCCCGAGTGGGAATCGAACCCATAAACCGTCGCGATAACAGACGCTACGCCTTTGCACCACGACGGTCTTAATTTATGTTATATTACATATTATAAAATATTATATCAAGTCACGCCCATTAACACGTAATGTCTCAAAAAATAGACAACTGCGTGAAAAACTAAATATCTAAACACTTATCCCTCTGCGTATCCTGCTTTTTACGGGATATTGCGTGAAGGTATAAAAAAAACTATATTCTTTCCAGCTACAATCAGATCGAGGCATGTACACGTCAACGCCTAATTCGACCGCCGGTTGCATACAACTTTTGGGTGATAAACGTTTGCTAGTCAAAGTTGTTGGCGCTAAGGATATCGGTGGTGAGTTGTATTATTTTTTTATTTTAAAATATACTCTTTTGTACTAATACTATATGTTCTTATTGTAAATATATTACTCTGTGTATAATTATATTACTCTGTATAGTACATAGAATCAATATTAATCGTAATGAACTATTGTCTCTATCTTTATATTATTTTTTTTTATATTTATCAACTAGGCGAAGCGCAGCGTTGAGTTCCCAATAAATAAATAGTAATATTTAAAAAAAATAACGTTACTTTGGTTCATAATTCTAACTTGATTCTTACTTATTCTCTCTTCTATTCTTAGTTCTTTTACAATGCAGATAGTTTTTAAATTAAAGTACAATATATTACCGTTTAGGTAAAGCCGGTTGTGTAGCGCCATACTGTGTGGTAGAGATGGATGAGCCGCCGCAGAGGAATCAGACAGCATTCAAAAAGGATACTAACAACCCAGTATGGGAAGAACATTTCCTTTTGTAAGTATAACAATTACAAATTCCACCGACACGAAGGGTTTGGGTTCGATTCCTTTGAAGAAAGAGGCAAGGTAGGTATTTTAAGTCACTATAAACGCAAATATCTTGGTCATAAACACCCTCAAACCTAAATGTATGATAAAATTGGTGACAATTTATTTTTCTTGTAATTTGATCCCAGGGTTGTGACAAACTGTCACCAATATACAAAATAACATTCAGCCTGAAGAAACCAGTAGCCCAGGGTTCCAATAATAACTGGCCAAGCACCGAGCCTTGTGGAACGACCTGCCTAGGGCTGTTTTGCCTGAGAAGTTAAACCTCGGAGCCTTTAAATATAGTATGAACAAGTTTCTTATGTACGGGCGTGTACCACCTTCGTCTTCATCTACACTTTCCATCAGGAAATGGAAACGCCTTCCTTTACTCCTCCTTTACAACTATAAAAAAAACCTGAAACCGTTTCTTTACTGGTCCTAGAAATGCATTATATATATTATTTATAAAAATCTCATCTGTGTTGAAATGAAAT
Source organism: Dione vanillae (assembly GCA_037178615.1). Taxonomy (NCBI): domain Eukaryota; kingdom Metazoa; phylum Arthropoda; class Insecta; order Lepidoptera; family Nymphalidae; genus Dione; species Dione vanillae. The sequence continues at coordinate 672,773 of JAZFAU010000295.1, read as the reverse complement.
TAAATTCTATGTAAATGATTAATTCCAGCGACCTGTCGCCTCAAACAGCGGAGTTGCTCTTCGAAGTGTACGACCGTACTGGCCCTCCCTCCCCTGGCAACACTACTACGCAACACAGGTAAATAATCAATATAATTGTTTTTATGTCTTCACGCTTTATCCCGCACATGGCAGGGTAGACGGAAAGAACTGCAGGAACCCTAGGAACCTAGTGTTAAGACACTCCACTGCTTAGTCCCTGCTTTCCACCTTTTCCGCGCTTTACTAAATTTCCAGAGCGAAGAAAATAGAAATAGAAAAATCCATCGTCCCCGAGTGGGAATCGAATTCTCATACCGTCGCCTTTACAGGCAGACGCTACACCTCTGCGCCACGAAAAACCAATGAAATATAACATTAAGTTTTGGGACTAAACTAATAAAATATAATTATTATATATACATAAATAAATTATAACATATGAATATACAATAAAAAATGTATAGAAACACAAACATAGAAAGCCATTATAAAAACTTTTATTTTAATCTATCAATAAGTATAATAAATATTGAAATTTTACACTTTTAAATTATGACGTCAATGAACAATGTAAGCAAATGTAATGAAATATTACTTTGGTTAATGTCAGTACAAAGTTTGTAGACTATGACGTCATATCATGGCGGTTATAGAGCTCAATTCTAAAAGAAAAATAAATAAATATTTAATAAAGAATGTAAGAATTAGCTTCACGCTTTATCCCGCACATGGCAGGCAGAAGGAACTGCGGGGACCGTATAAACCTAGTGTTAAGACACTCCGTTGCTTAGTGCTTTCTCCGTCCCCGCTTTTCGCCGTTTTCGAGGCATTGCGTGTTGAGTGGCGGAACTTAACGCCGCGCTTTGCCTAGTTTACCAGAGCGTAGAAAATGGAAATAGAAAAATCCATCTTCTTCGACTGGGGATATAACCCAGTAACCGTCGCGTTACAGGCAGACGTTGCACCTCTGCGCCACGACGGTCCTATTTTTTAATTATACAAGGTTTATTTAAAAAACGACGTTACAAGGTTATATAGTAGTCAAAGACACGATTTTTTACAAAATATATGAAACTAAATAACTTCCGAATACTTTTGATCAAATTTATTAAATAATAGTTTATGTCATTACAATTTAATTAGCAAAATTTTTTTTTTTTTTTTTTTTTTTTTTTTTTTTTTTTTAGCTTCACGCTTTATCCCGCACATGGCAGGGTAGGCAGAGGGAACTGCAGGAACTATATGAACCTAGTGTTAAGACACTCCGTTACTTAGTCCCTGCTTACTCCGTCCCCACTTTCCGCCGTTTTCGAGGCATTGCGTGTTGAGTGGCGGAACTCAACGCCGCGCTTTGCCTTAGTTGCCAGAGCGAAGAAAATGGAAATAGAAAAATCCATCTTCCCCGACTGGGGATCGAACCCAGAAACCGTCGCGTTAGCCGCGTTACAGGCAGACGTTGCGCCTCTGCGCCACGACGGTTAGCAAAATTTAACATATTTAAAATCTTCCAACAGCTAAGAACCTAGCAAATGTTTAAATCTCCCGTACATATATATTACAATACTAATTCTTTATATCTTTTTGACGTGACAACGTCTTAAATTAGGTTGCGGCTCGGAGTCACTTATGAAAAAGGTAACGTAACGATGTGTCAACTGTCACCGAACTATGATCGGTCCGCCGCGCGTATCACTTGACACATGTACAATGTTTTAGTAAACAACATATATTTTCTATAGTTAAAATTTGTGCAATTTATATTATAATTATTAATCATATCAATAATATTCTACCGAGAAAAAGACGTTGTCACGTAAAATTTTCGCCCGTAAAACCCACTTTACAGGCAACCATTTTTTTTGTTATTTTATGTTTTCTATATTACTATACTAATTTCTCGTATATTTTCCAGATTCCTAGGCCTAGGTCTGGTCGGCATAGATGAGTTGTTAGCGGCGCCCTCCCAGAGACAGCAGATAGGTCTACAGACCAGGCCCATGGAGGAACACGATGTCAGCGGCAGTTTGACTGTTGAAGTAAGTTGCTTTTTATTTATTTTTGTGTATACAGGGTGTGGCTACCACGACCTTCATTTAAAGTATAGGATTAACTAGCCTTTATAAACTTGGTAAAATTATAAAAGAAGTAAAATTTGCAAAATTAAAAAAAAAAAATTCAACGAAATAAATAATTAAATAATTGTTCCAAAATAAAACGCCATTTGTCAAGTATGACGCAAGTTAAGCGTACACTGGTACTGTCAGAGCGGGACAGAGATATATCTCTTTCTTATTACATTATTTTTTTGAATGAAAGGTGACAGATTGACAACGTTTAATAGTATTTCTGTAGTACGAGGTGTTTACGTCATTCCTATTTAATGATGACTGCCTCACGCGTTACACAGCACGTATAAATATCGTGAAATGGAAAATAATATGCTGTACCTAAACTATTAAAAATTATTAAATAGTTTTTCATATGTAGCCTTGAAATATTTTTCTCTATAAGTAGTTTTGATAATGGCTGCCGTGTCAGATACACCCTGTATAATGAGAATAATTTACTAATAACTTTGTTTTCTTTTTTTGAGTTTTGAATTTCTTTTACTTTGAACATTTGAGAATTTCAATAGACGCACTGTTTTAACGTTTCATTTTATATGTTTAATTCAATTAGGTTTATTTTGATTCGAGTGTTATATTCATATATGTACACATATTTCACTATAGTAAAACTCAACTTAAGTGAAATCTAAATTCCGTTTGACAAATAATCTCTTTTGAGGACCGTCGTGACGCAGAGGCGCAAGCGTCTGCCTGTAAACGCTACGTTTTGAGGGTTCGATTCCTATGAGGGGAATATGGATTTTTCTATTTCCATTTTCTTCGCTCTGACAACTAGGCAAAGGGCGGCGTTGAGTTTCGCCAATCAACACGCAATGCCTCGAAAACGGCGGAAAGCGGGGACGGAGAAAGCAGGGTCTAAGCAACGGAAGTGTCTTAACACTAGATTCATATAGTTTCTGCAGGTCCCTCTACCCTGCAATAAGCGGGATAAAGCGTAAAGCTCTTTTATCACAATCTTAAAAAATACCTCATACGTTACAAATCAGCTTTACTCAGTTTTCATTGCCAAGCTTTATTATAACTGAAACGAATAAATTATGCAGGAAACTATTATGCGGGAATACAGTGTGAAACGAAACGCCCGCAAAAAATATAAAAAAAGAGAAAAGCGGAGCACGGAGTGTCTTAACACTAGGTTCCCACGGTCCCTGCAGTTCCCTCTGCCTACCCTGCTATATGCGGGATAAAGCGTGAAGCAAAAAAAAAAATAATAATGAAATATATAAACACATAAATAAAATTTTTATTTACCATTATTCCAGTTTCTATTCATAGAGGGCGCTGACATACCGGACATCGGTTCGAAGCCTCTAAAAATAAAGGAGAGTTTACGCACAGTGACGCCGCAGGGGCGACTTACAACCACCACAAAGACTACCTTCCAGCAAAATGGTAAATATTTATGTATTTATTTATTTATTTAAAAAAGTTTGTGATACAACCATCTAGGCAACCCCTACTATGGAATAGAGAAAATGATATATGACATCCTTTGTGTGTTCTACATTCAACGCGACATTGGCGAAGTGAATTATGCTCAACTGGCACTCTCGAAACGCCATAAATAAAGAGATGATGAAGAAGAAGAAGATTTTGAGAGAAAATAATTTTATTTATTTTTTTTTTTGCTTCACGCTTTATCCCGTACATGGCAGGGTAGGTGTAGGGAGCTGCAGAAACCGTGGGAACCTAGTGTTAAGACACTCCGTTGCTTAGTCCCTGCTTTCTCCGTCCCCGCTTTCCGCCTTTTTCGAGGCATTGCGTGTTGAGTGGCGGAACTCAACGTCGCGCTTTGCCTAGTTTGCCAGAGCGAAGAAAATGGAAATAGAAAAATCCATCTTCCCCGACTGGGGATGGAACCCAGAAACCGTCGCGTTACAGGCAGACGTTGCGCCTCTGCGCCACGACGGTCCTCAAAATGTTATATAGATAATAAAAATACTTTAAGACAGAAAAAAAAGGGAAAAATATTTTTATTTTTTTATTTATATATTCAGGAAAAAAATGATACAGATATATTAAATAAGGTGGCAGCGGAGAATCCAAAAAAGCAAATCTTTAATATTATTTACTATAAATTACAATCTAACTTACAACTAAAATGGCTGACTACTTGCTCGATGCTAGTTTTTAATATTTTAAAATTATAACATTATCTAAGAGATCAGGTGAATATGACTCTACCTTTTAAATAACATGCCACTTAATTCCCGATAATTTTGCGTTATACTGAACAAGTTATGTGAAATCTTTTACATACAATACAATATATATGTGTTTATTTTGTCGTATATCTAAAAATTTAAAGGTAACCCGATGGCAATCGAACTAATATAAAATGTGCATCGTCTGTCTGTAAACAGTAAAGGTGGATTTTTCCATTTCCATTTTCTTCGCTCTGGCAACTAGGCAAAGCGCGGCGTTGAGTTCCGCCACTCAACACGCAATGCTTATAAAAGGCGGAAAACGGAAACAGATTGTCTTAACACTAGGTTCGTATGTTTCCTGCAGTTCCCTCTGCCTACCCTGTAATATGCGGGATAAAGCGTGAAGTTAAAAACAATTTAGAACTAAAACTGCGCCATTTTAACAATACTATATTATTGTTCTTTTTTCATTTTACATTGTTGATATTTCAGGGCACAATCCGTCTCAACTAACAGAGTCTGCGTTGCGGGAACTTGAACTAAGTCCAACAAACGCAGCCAATAAGTCAACACTTATTATACATTCTGTGCAACGGGTACGTATATTTTATCTGTATTTTTTTTATAGTAACAATATGTAATGTTTTGCAGGAATTTGTGTTAATGTCCTTTTTTGTGTGATTGGGTTTTGTGCAGGCGTCTGTGTGTGTTTGTAATTTTTTTTTTGATTACAAAGACTTTTAATTAAAGTAAAATATCATTTTTATATAATATCAAAAGTTTAGTGTCATTTCATGAAGAAACTGTTTCCGTAAATAAGTATGTAGATGATCTAAATGTATAGGAACATTATTATTTTTTAATATATTGCCATTTTTCCCTTAAAATTTAATTACTTCACATTGGTCAACCAAATGTAACGTAAATAATGAAGAGTTAATTATATATATATATATAATAAACGGAAATTACGGCAATCATTTTATAACGCGGCTCCATTTTGACTCTTTCTCCCCTATTTTTATGATTTTGACTGAAGAGTGTGTAAATAACAAGACATTTTTGTTTTTTGCATGTTTTGAAAAGGAGCCGAAATCCATTAAGGTGAGTTTCCATTGCATTTACTATTAATAAATTCATATATATGATATTTTGCTTGAATATTGTGTCATGAAAACCAACCTTAAATTAAATTTTAAAAAATCCTTTAAGCATGGTTGTTTAGATTTGGTGGTAATTTGAATCAGTTTTATTTTTTTAATATATTCTGTCCAAAAATATTTATTTTAACTGCAAAAATATTAAAAATTCAAATTATTACCAATACATGTGTTGCAACTAACCTTTTAAAACAAAACAAATTCCCAAAAAAAGGTGGAATTAACCGATTCCGGGAAATTCATCGAAGTGGAGCGAGAAAGTGAAATAGAAAATACGCATTTACATAAAAATACAGATAATACAGAGAAAAATATAGATAATAAAGACAAAACGTCAACCCCGAACCAATCTCCCGCCAAAAGTGTGAGGATAAAGGAAAATGGCGCCAAAACCAATGGTGATGCTGAAACGGTAATTTTGTTTGTTTTTTTTTACCCTTTTAATAACCTTTTATTACTAATTGTGTTGTAAATATGTTTATTAGATGTTTTTGTTAGTATATACTATATTTATTTCTTTATATATATTTTGAGATGTGATATAATTTTGGATTTCTATAATTTCTTTTAAATTACTAAATAATAATTAATTTAAATTCTTTTTCAACTATCTTTCATATTAATTAAACTCGATTTTTTTCTCTATTTAAGGTATTATGTTTATATATATACATATAATTAGTAATAGATACCATACTAGGTATAAGTAGGGTTTGAATCCCATTCAAGATAATATATATTTTTTTAACTTTTCATCTTCTCTGAACTTTTCAAAATTTATAAACATAAAATTGTTAAAATAAAACTTATAATACAAATAATTCACTATTCATATACATTTATTTATACATTTACAGCAAGGTGACTATGTAAATCAGAATGAAAGCCCTCCAGAGCCGGCGCCTCGTAAGAGGAAACGCGACTTCTTCGGAACTATAAAGAGAAGGTAATAAATACTTCTATGACAAAATAACCTTGACTTATGAAGGAATTATTTTCTAAGGCAAAAAACGGAGAGATGGAGAAATTAGACATTAATTTTAGATTTTTTTTGTAATGTAATTAACACTACAGACACTTGGTCCGTACCCTTTTTAAATTATATAGTATATATTTTTAAATTATATAATATATATTTAAATTATATAATACATAATATTTACAATTAATATTAATAATAATGAAATATCTTTACATTTTAGAATTAATTTTAGGTTATATACTATGTAGTTTAGGGTTAAACTGCTACATTTATTTTGTATATACTCTTAACTATTATGAAGATGAAGAAATCGTTTGTATGCGCTTATCTCGGGAACTTTTAGTTAGGTTTTTTTCTCATTTTTTCGGTTAGTCTACATAATATGGTTGGAATAAAGTTAATTTCGTAAAATAGAGGAATATTTAAGACCATAACACGCCTTTTTACGACATTTTTATTTGTAGCTTTTTTTATAATATAACTAATATTATAAAGCAGTGACATACTACTGGATCGATTATGACGAAATTTGGAATAGAGAGACTTAAAGTTAAAAGAAATAACATAGCCTATTTTTATTGTAAAAATGAGAGGAGAAGGAGGTAAAATGTACCCTATATACTGATATATATATATATATATATATATATATATATATATATATATATATATATATATATATATATATATATATATATATATATATATATATATATATATATATATATATATATATATATATATATATATATATATATATATATATATATATATATATATATATATATATATATATATATATATATATATATATATATATATATATATATATATATATATATATATATATATATATATATATACATATCATACATATACATATCATACCAGGTTGGGCCGCTCCCGCACCAGAGGCGCCTCCCTCGACCTTCAAGATCCAGAGATGGAAAATCACATCAGGAGTGTCAGCGCAGAGAGAAATAGCCATGGTTTGTAATTATTTAAAAGAAATATACCTAGAGTTTCATAATAAAATAACAGAGTAATATCAATTGGTTTATTCTCGTACAATAGTTAATACAGAAGCGATCAACTTTACATAATTAGGTCCTTTTATTTAATTAACAGCTGACATTTCTGTTAAATATTCAAAAATAATATCATAAAGAACTCTACATTACAAATAGATTTTATTGATTTGAATAATTAAACATTAATTTCAATATTAAATACTTTGGATTTTAAAATAAGTAAGAATTAAATCATAAAAGGTATATTGTTTTGTGCCCATATATTTATGTAGTATAGATTAGTGGTATTGCATAGGATTTATGAGAACGGTATATCCGTTCTGATTTTAATTAAAAAGTTAATGAAGTATTATTTTTTGATGATTTTAAATATTTATTTAATTTTTATTTTAAGTCAAGTCTTGAATATATTTTTGTTATATAGAAAGTATTGTATCTAGCGGCTTTGGAAGGCGGATATTTTTTTATTTACAGTCAAGTACTCTATCATAGGACACATAGTTTATAAGGATTTTTATATAATGCCATACAACTTTATTTACAATTTTTAATATATATTAATCTAAATATTTTAAACATATACTGGACTTTGATTTACGTTTCAATTTTTTAGTAAAATTATTGAGGATAAAGAAAAATATAAATAATTTATTGAAAAATTTGAACCCCCATCCCTCAACATTGCAGACAAAGCGCTAACTTTACCGAATCGCAACGTATACTCCGCGGGGGCTTCCCCCGCACAGTCTGGAGACGAATCTAGGACTTCCCGGAGGTAATGTTTTAACAGTGTTGCCATTTGTGTTGTGTTGCTATATACATTAAGAAAATATTTTTGAATTATTATTTTTTTTGGAGATAATTAAATTTTTTTCTTGTACAATATTAGTTAAATTATTGCAATTATAAATAATAATATAATATTGTTCAATTGGCTTTTAGTATAATACATAAAAAGCAAATAAAACTAACAAGGCAAGATTTATAGTTAATATTTTCAAAAACTGCTTTCTTGCCATTTAAAATATATATTATTATATACTTAACATAGCGCTAAATGTGATTATTTTCTCTCTTTTCATCTGGCAACACTCACGCTGGGGAAAACGCACTCTTCAAACTGGTAACATTGGTATTCCATACTAATTTTCTTACTTTTTTAATCTGTATGCATGTTACTCATTTTCAATTTCCCCTTTTAATGCTGTTCTGATCATTGCTTTATTTATTTTATATGGATTCATTCTATTTTTTTTTGTTTTTTTGTTTACTTTTTTTACAAAAACCGTTGGGAACGGAATTCAAAATTAATATATCAGATCTTCTCTTAGTGAGGTCTCCGGATTTAGTACAGCGTCAGCTCGGACCTTCATACACGAGGCTTCCACGCTGGTTCTAGAAACTATTGAAGCTGGAATAAAGAAACACTATTTAGTTCCCCTAACTGTCGCTCAAAGATCAAGATGGCGGCGGAAGGGCGTCAAGTTGCATATTTACAATGAACACACATTCATCGCTAAACATCTTAGCGGGTAAGTTATTTTATTGGATTTTTTTTATAATATTGCAGTTTATTTATAAAGGAATTGAGTTGGAATCAGTATTTTTATGATTATTCTTTTATATTTTTGGTTTGTGAGTTCGATTCTTGCTCGGATATGATGAATTTTTTTATTTCCATTTTCTTCGCTGTGGCAACTAGGCAAAAGGCGGCGTTGAGATCCACCACTCAACACGCAATGCTTCAAAAAAGCGGAGAACGGAGAGTCGTAACACTTGGTTCCCACGATTCCCTCTGCCTACTTCAAACGGGATAAAGCGTGAAATTATAAAAAAAGTTCTTAGCTTATTAAAAAAATCTTATAACAAGTTTAATAATTTCAAAACAGCGGCACAGTATGCACGGTGTGCAATAAGACAATAGCCCGTCGTATCGGAAAGCAAGGCTACCAGTGCCGCGACTGTCTACTGAAATGCCATAAACACTGCCACATCTCTGTGCCCACCAGATGTGAGAAATCCACTGTTCAAGACATGGAGCTGTGAGTATATTTTTACATAAACACATACATATATGCATATATATATATACACACATACACTAATATTTGATAATATTGCAATCACTAAAAATGTATAATATAATACCTGTATAAATGGTATTTGTTTTTCTTATAAATGTAAAATTTTTATTATTAATATTTTTAACAAATATACTTAATTAAAAAAAAAACAAATGTCATTTTTTTGGCGCCGAAGCAGCTACTTAATTTAAAAAAAAAAACAAATGTCAATTACTTTTTAAATTTATTTGGCGCCAAACCAACTGTCAAATTAAATGACAAAGCAAATGAATGAATGACGAAATATTTAAGAGTATCAAAATTAAATTAAATATTTTATGAAACAATTTATTTGATAATATATATTTATATATTTATTGTATTTCTATGCTCTGGTTGCCTTCCTTCTCGAGTCTACAATAAACGTAAATAATGGTAACCGTTGTAAGAGCTGACCATTGTAACCATTCGCTAGATTTATATTTAAATGTTATTTGTAAGGTAAGTTTAGGTGTATTGTGAGATTTCATTTAATTTTACCAAAATATTGAAACAAGAATTTGTTTTATTTCTTTCAAAGTAAAAAAATCTAAGTTAGACGAAATAGTACCTTTTTTTATTTTTTAAAATAAACCTTTTTTAAACGAAATGAGGTCTCACATAAATTGGCTTGATAAAAATACACATCATTATAGTAGGTAAATTGTTTTAAATTAATAAATTGTACTTTTTTTTAATAATGAATCTATTTTTTAATAATGAAAATAATGTAGTAATCATGCTTGTCAAATTTTATCAGTAAAATGGTAGAAGCTATTTTTTTAATATGATAAATAACTTTTTTCTAAGTTGTTTATGACAAATGTGGCTATGACATACAGTTTACGAGATATTTCCCTTTTTTTTACTGAAGCAGAAAAATTGTTATGCATATTAAAATTATCTGTAATTTATAAAATCTTATTTTTTTTTAATTTTTATAAGGTTTATATAATGATTTAATACGTAATAATATATACAATATACGGTCACATATATTTTTACTTTTTAATATCTCGTAGACGAATCCATTACCGCTATTATCGCTTATATGTATTTTAATTTTCAACGCTGCCAAGGTCCCATTCCCATAGCTTTGGAAATGGAAGGTACATGTAGTTTATTAAATATGTCACGCTTCTGTCAATGTCACGTAGCTGTCAGTGTCACCTGTGACGTTTCTAGCGCATGTGTCAAAAAACATAAGGATATTGTAATCATGTGTGTTTTTCCTTTTCTACTTTTTTTTTAAAATTAAACACATATACTTCATTATTTTGGTTATTTTTTAAAGTTTAATTATTTTTAAATGATTTTTTGATGCGTTTTAAACATATATATGTGTGTTATAATATTCTAGAGATTGGTAAATGTTGTTAATTCAAAAATATATAATGTGTCTGATATTTTTATTTTTTGAATATAGAATATATGTTTCTTAATTTGTATTCTGTCTTCCACAGTACTATAGATGTATGCAAAAGAAAGTATATATATTTTTAAACATATAGCATAAAAATATTGATGAAACATATTTAATTATTGTATATGTACATATAAAAATATTTCCATTTGAAGTATGTAGTATAAATATTTAAAATAACATGACATGGCCGCTTTTCTTATATAATTTGCTTCCACCACATTTTATATGCTGATTAGAAAAGCCTTTATAGTGTATTTTATAGACCAACATATATATGTACTATTTTATATATAAATTAACTCAAATACATGTTTTTTAGATCAATGCTTCCAGTTTTAAATGAATAATCAAGCTGAGAAGACTGCAAGAATATATCACAGGTTCTTTATAAATAGTCGTCTGTAGATGGCTTTGTAATAAAACTGAATATTTTTCGTTGTGGCATGAATTTTAATAGCTATATTAAAGTTTGTGTAAAACTATAATTTTCTACAGAAAATATCATGAATTTTGAGATTATAGCTTATCTATGAATAAGCGTATATCTCTTTTGACGGTTTTTTTAACATAAAGTCATGAATAGCAGGCCTTATTTTATTTGTTACAACTTTATTTTTTTTGTGTACGTGAATGTCTTGTTTTATTGCATGTTGATGTTTTCTTTTTTTGTTTTAGATATATAAAAAAATATTACTTGCTATGAAGCATGTTGCTAATAGTTTTATATATATATATATATATATATATATATATATATATATATATATATATATATATATATATATATATATATATATATATATATATATATATATATATATATATATAAAAATGCTGTGTATTGTACCTTTTTTGTTTATTTATATTATTATAATACACTTATTATAAGATTTAAATATGATCAAATTCTAATATTTTTTATATAAAAATCAATCATAAATAGTAATTTTAGTTTCATAATTAAAAAATATATATTTTTTCTAATTCCAGGGCTTACATTTCATCTCCGTTCACGGACAAAAATTTAAGAATGCTGTGATGTACGCCGGCTTCAGCACAAATATGTTACTTAAATTATTTAACTTGTTAAGATGACATGTTACTGTAAATATCTGATCTACAATATATATCTAGATGTTCTAGCATCCAATGTTTTACCAATTAATTGGTAAAAGTTATAAATTCATGGACGAAAAAAGAAATATATATTAATATATTTACTAAATAAAAAAATATAAAAGTTTTTTTGTTGGTAAATTCAAAATTTCTCACTCATTTTGGTAAATTTCAATATTTATTAATTTTTTTTTTAGATTTTTACAGTAACAACTAACAATTTACTGTACAAGTAGTTTGCTACGTTTGCGTGGCTTTTTTACAAAATATATTTATAAATATGAAACTTATATGAAATTTTAGATGTAAGACGTAGTGTTCTTTACCTTGTTATTAAATTAAATTCTATTAAAAATTACTGCTTTCCACATATTGGCGAATTAGGTTAGCTTAGGAGACGCTAGAAAGCCCCTTTACCACTGTTTACCAACATTAAAAATAATTGACGTTTCTTACCAATTAAAAAAATTACAAAAGGTTTTTTTTTATGTAGAGGATAGCAAGTTTAAATTTTAATTAAAAATGGAGGATCTACCTCGATTCAGAAAAAGAGAGAGAGTGCAATAAGTTACCAAGTCGTTGTTATTTTTGGGAGATTGTTTAGTGAAATTAGTTTTTTTTTTCTATTTTTTAATATTTTTATTATATTCTTCTTTTTTAGTCTTTCTTCTATTCTTTTCTATTCTCATTTCTAATATGTACAATCTAAATCTTTTGTTAGGTACATTTGTATACATTACTTGAAACCGTACTTATATGTAATATTGAATTGTTTCTATCTGTATATATATTTTTTATTAAAAAAAATAATGAATCAAAACCATCTCTAAATAACAACGACATATTATTTTTACTTTGTAAATTAAATTTATTTATGAAATGTTACATTGATATTTTCTATCACAAACTTTATGATACGCTAAGAAGCTTAAAGAAGCTTAGCGCACATTATATGAAAATAATAATCTCTAATAAATATACTATAAATATATTATATTATGTTAACTATATATTATGACGTGAAAACAAACACGCTTCGCTTCACGTTTCACGTTTCACGTTAATAATGTTTCCAACGATGTGTTTCTATGTTCGTGTATTTAATTGTTTTGTTCATACGAGTGTTTGTGTTGCTAATGTTTTGTTCTATTTTCAAATAGCAACTTTCAAATTTGGAACGTTTAAAAATAAAATATTCGAAAATTGGAAATTTATAAATATTTGAAAATTGGAAATTTATGAATATTTCAAAATTGGAAATTTATAAATATTTCAGAATTGGAAATTTAACATTTTCCAATTTTGAAATTTTAAATTTTTTCTTCTTAATTATGAGTTATTACGGATTTTGAAATAGTTTTTTTTTTTCAAAATATTACCAACACGCCTCGTTTTTTGTTTTTTTTTAATATGTAAAGGAAGTGATTCGTACATGACAATGTATTGTATAGATTGTTGACGCGTTGTTTAATGTTTACGTTTAAATATACATATTATATATTATTTATAAATGTTGACATTATTGTGTTTTTTTGTAATTTTATTTCCTCTTCTTTTTAATTAAAATGCCTTTTTTTAATTGACTTTTATTAATTCCTTCATACAAGATACGGACCTGAGGTAACTGCGTCCAAACTTAATAAATTAAATTTAAGTGTTTTAATATATATGTAAAATATTTTATTTTTAAAGCATTAATTAATGTAAAGTATAAATAATTTGTTCGTTAACCATTTAAAAAAAAACTAACTTTTTTCCAGAAAAACAATTTGTTTTTCAGTGCAGTAAAGCGCTTTTTTTAGTTCACGCATTATCCTGCCTATAGCAGGTTGGGTAGGCAGAGGGAACCTAGTGTTAAGACACTCCGCCTTTTCAAGGCATTGCGGGTTGAACTCAACGCCGCGCTTTGCCTAATTGCCAGAGTGAAGAAAATATAAATGGGAAAATCCATCTTCCTTGTATGGGAATCGAACCCACGAACCGATGCGTTTAAAGACAGATACGCCTATGCGCCACGACGGTTTTTCATCTTTCTTCTTAAAGTGCAGAGAATCATCTATTTTGCGTCATCAAAGTTGTTTTCAACTACTGGCATTGTTCTTGACTGATAGAAAGTATGGTGATAAGGTGATCAGGGAGATAGACCCTTAGAGTACTAGGGGAGCAGAAATCGGCAAGAGATTTTATACTATTGATTATCGACTATATATTAGATTTTAAGGAATAGCGTCTACCTGTAAACGCGACGGTTTGTGGGTTCGATTTCCACTCGGGGAAGATGAATTTCCATTTTCTTGGCAAAATTTCCAACAACAATTTCCATTTTCAACAATTTCCATTTTCTTGGAAACTAGGCAAAGCGTTGAGTTTTGTTCCTCAACACGCATTGACTCGAAAAAGGCGGAAAGCGGGGACTAAGCAACGGAGTGTCTTAACACTAGACTCCCACGCTTCCTGCAGTTCCCTCTGTCTACTCTGCCATATGCGGGATAAAGCGTGAAGCTAAAAATTATAGTATAAGCGTACGTACTTATCGATACTTACTGTTATATACGTATTCTGCGGTACTAGGGTAGCACAATTATCAATAGATTACTCAAACGCGAAGGAGAGAAGTTCTTGCCACGTTGTAAAAAATAAGTCTATACCAATAATGCTTTTAAGTACCAGGATAGGTTAACTCTCGCAATAACTTGCCTCGACGTGTTTCCTCAACCACCTGGGGTGCTACACCGCATGTTCTAACAACCACAGGCCTGGCGCTCTCCTTTTCTGCGGGAGAATACGCCTGCCCAGTGTGGCATAGATCTGCTCTAACAAAGGAGATAGATGTCGCATTGAATGATACATGTCGGACCATCACAGGATGCCTTAAACCAACACCATTAAGTCTCTTATAACCGATAGCCGGAATAGCCCCTCCCTACGTCCGCAAGAGTCGCGTCTAGTATAGAGAAAAGCAAGCAGGAGACAGATGAGTGACACCCACTCTATCAAAAGCCGTCGCAGCTTCCTCAAGGCTACAGCAGCACTAACGAGCGAACTTGCTAAAGACCGCCGTGAATTGTGGATGAAAACGATACCTCCTCCTGCTAGCTACATAAAACTAGACGAAACTTTTCTTGCTGGTAAAACTCTGCCTTTTACAACTTGGAAGTCACTAAATCGACTCCGGACGCAAGTGAGCCGCTGCAAGTTTAATTTGAGAAAGTGGGGATACAGTAGCAACAATAACGCGGTGTGATTGCGGCACTGACCCCCAAACTATGTCCCACCTACTAGAGTGGCCATTGTGTACCGACACCTGCACAATAAAAAACCTCTGGGCAGCCACAGATAAAGCTGCAAACGTGGCTAAGTACTGGGCCCAAACAGCATAAATATAAATTTGGCATCGCCACGAAGAAGAAGAAGTACCAGGATCGCATAAGCCACAAGTAGTTAGTTGTGACAGGTGTGTGACACAGGTTACTCTTTAAATAATATAACTAGGTATTCAGCCCATCCGGCCTGTTAATTGAGCGAGCGCGGAAGCGGTACAATAAAGACACTTTTTGAAGCGAAGCTCTTATATGTTCACTTCGCCGTTTTTTGTAGCCTGTCCCCTCCGAGGCCGTTTGACAGAACTCGATGAAACTTTGCATAGAAATTAGGTCCAAGTGGTAGCTATATCGCATTTCATGAAATGATGTCCTTGAGGGATGAGGGGTGATAATTGTACCATAGAGTTATGCTGGGGAATTGAAATCTCTGTTTATGGCGCGCGCTAGCAAATTTCAATGGGTTTCTCAATAAATTAAGTTCACAATGTGTTTGGCCATAGAGAAATTGCACGCGCAAGCTAATCCAATGCATTTTCAATGAAAATCGAATTTTGTTGGTTTTTTCTCAATTATTCCTCAAGGACATGTCCGATCACAGTTTTTTATATATGTTGGCACTCCTCATGACCACAGTGATCGTTTAAAACAAATCCGATCAAAATCGATTCAGTGGTCTAGGAGGAGTTAGCGAACAAAGAATGCATAGACCCCCACTAACAGAGAGCTTCGCTCGTCGCTGCGCTCCTCACTCGCTCAATAACACTTTATTCCACAATATTTTATATATTATAGAAAAATAAGACTAACATTTGTCTTCTTTGTGCAATGACAGTGTTCTATGTTTAGTACTAATATTTGCTCACACATCCGTCAATCTCATAATGTAATATACATTTCTTTTTACGTGATTATATTTTTATTTTTTAGGATTTCTCGTTTTAATTAAATAAAAAAGTTTCGCCAATCAACACGTGGTTTTAGTCAGAACATTAAAATTCCCTTTATCCTGCTATACAGAGTGTATATAACAGCGAAGCCGTTGTCAAAACTACTTATAGGGTAAAATACTTATAGGTCGTATACAAAATCTAAACAAGAATTATCAATAGTTTATACGTGCTGTGTAACGCGTGAGGTAGTCATCTTTAAATACAAATGACGTAGATACCTCGTTCGAAACAACTAATTACTATTAAACGTTATCAATCTCTCAATTCTCATTAAAAAATTGAACGAAAGAGAAAGAGATATATCTCTGTCCCGCTCTTGAGAGTACTGTGTACGCTTAACTTGCGTCATATTTGACAAATGGCATTTTATTTTGAAACGATATTTTAATCATTTATTATTTTATTTTAGAAAACATTACTTGTTCAATAATTCTACCACATATATAAAGATTATTAAAAAAATTAGGCCTAAGTTAAGCTCGAGTACATCGACTCTCTGTATACGGGAAAAAGCGTGAAAACACGTGAAGCTGTAAAGGTTTATAATAAAACAAACTGTATACATCTTACGTATCAATTTATTGACTCCAGCGTATGTACATTACAACAACAAGCACACCAGTAAACGCCAATATATTGTAAAACTGTAGAAACTATTTCAAATAACACATTTAGGTATAATTTAGTACCAAAGTAGGATAATATTTTTTTTGTATTTTTTTTTAATTTTCCATACTGGCAGTGAATCCGCTGGCGTTTACATCGAACCGTTTACACTCGTTTAAATATCGATATAACGTTTTACATTTAATTAATTTTAGTTATCAATTGTATTGAAGACTTATTACAATCGTCTCAGCCCACAGATGAATAAAAATTATGAGAAAGAATTGAAAAATATATTTAAATAAATAAATTTAAAAATAATAATAAAACAGATATTAATAAAATAAATATATATATATATAAAAAATCAATATAAAATGGTAAAATATAAGTAAGACGTATTTAAGACTAATTCCAACTAAATGTAAAGTCCCGTCTACATTGTAGTATACAATAACGAATACGCGACTACTGTAGTAAGTATTATAATATAACACACATAATATATTGTGAATGAGCGCAGTAACGTTTAGGAATCGCTAGTTAAAGTAATATAAATTCATTTATATATATGTTTATATGTATGTATGAGAGAATAATATGTAGTAGAATTCAAAAAAAAATAAGGGAATAACAGAAAAAAAAACAAAAAAATTGGATCACAAAAAAAATATAATTAGTAAATATTTACATTAAACCGAGTGACTACAAAACATAATTATTTAAATTATGTAAATTTAAATACACCACCTGGTAACCCTACACTATTGTATCACTAATGTATTATAGTGTTGCCGTTACAAGAAAACTAGAAAAGGAAAATATTTTATATATATATATATATATATATATATATATATATATATATATATATATATATATATATATATATATATATATATATATATATATATATATATATATATATATATATATATATATATATATATATATATATATATATATATATATATATATATATATATATATATATATATATATATATATATATATATATATATATATATAGCGCAAGCAAGCTCACGCGCAAGCTAATCCAATGCATTTTCAATGAAAATCGAATTTTGTTGGTTTTTTCTCAATTATTCCTCAAGGACATGTCCGATCACAGTTTTTTATATATGTTGGCACTCCTCATGACCACAGTGATCGTTTTAAAACAAATCCGATCAAAATCGATTCAGTGGTCTAGGAGGAGTTAGCGAACAAAGAATGCATAGACCCCCACTAACAGAGAGCTTCGCTCGTCGCTGCGCTCCTCACTCGCTCAATAACACTTTATTCCACAATATTTTATATAGTATAGAAAAATAAGGCTAACATTTGTCTTCTTTGTGCAATGACAGTGTTCTATGTTTAGTACTCATATTTGCTCACACATCCGTCAATCTCCTAATATAATATACATTTCTTTTTACGTGAATTGTATTTTTATTTTTTAGGATTTCTCGTTCTAATTAGATAAAGAAGTTTCGCCAATCAACACGTGGTTTTAGTCAGAACATTAAAATTCCCTTTATCCTGCTATACAGGGTGTATATAACAGCGAAGCCGTTGTCAAAACTACTTATAGGGTAAAATACTTATAGGTTGTAAACAAAATCTAAACAAGAATTATCAATAGTTTATACGTGCTGTGTAACGCGTGAGGTAGTCATCTTTAAATACAAATGACGTAGATACCTCGCTCGAAACAACTAATTACTATTGAACAGTTATTAATCTCTCAATTCTCATTAAAAAATTGAACGAAAGAGAAAGAGATATATCTCTGTCCCGCTCTTGACAGTACAGTGAACGCTTAACTTGCGTCATATTTGACAAATGGCATTTTATTTTGAAACGATATTTTAATCATTTATTATTTTATTTTAGAAAACATTACTTGTTCAATAACCATAGCCACCATATATAAAGATTATTAAAAAAATTAGGCCTAAGTTAAGCTCGAAAGTACATCGATTCTCTGTATACGGGAAGAAGCGTGAAAACACGTGAAGCTGTAAAGGTTTATAATAAAACAAACTGTATACATCTTACGTATCAATTTATTGACTCCAGCGTATGTACATTACAACAACAAGCACACCAGTAAACGCCAATATATTGTAAAACTGTAGAAACTATTTCAAATAACACATTTAGGTATAATTTAGTACCAAAGTAGGATAATATTTTTTTTGTATTTTTTTTTAATTTTCCATACTGGCAGTGAATCCGCTGGCGTTTACATCGAACTGTTTACACTCGTTTAAATATCGATATAACGTTTTACATTTAATTAATTTTAGTTATCAATTGTATTGAAGACTTATTACAATCGTCTCAGCCCACAGATGAATAAAAATTATCAGAAAGAATTGAAAAATATATTTAAATAAATAAATTTAAAAATAATAATAAAACAGATATTAATAAAATAAATATATATATAAAAAATCAATATAAAATGGTAAAATATAAGTAAGACGTATTTAAGACTAATTCCAACTAAATGTAAAGTCCCGTCTACATTGTAGTATACAATAACGAATACGCGACTACTGTAGTAAGTATTATAATATAACACACATAATATATTGTGAATGAGCGCAGTAACGTTTAGGAATCGCTAGTTAAAGTAATATAAATTCATTTATATATATGTTTATATGTATGTATGAGAGAATAATATGTAGTAGAATTCAAAAAAAAATAAGGGAATAACAGAAAAAAAAAACAAAAAAATTGGATCACAAAAAAAATATAATTAGTAAATATTTACATTAAACCGAGTGACTACAAAACATAATTATTTAAATTATGTAAATTTAAATACACCACCTGGTAACCCTACACTATTGTATCACTAATGTATTATAGTGTTGCCGTTACAAGAAAACTAGAAAAGGAAAATATTTTATATATATATATATATATATATATATATATATATATATATATATATATATATATATATATATATATATATATATATATATATATATATATATATATATATATATATATATATATATATATATATATATATATATATATATATATATATATATATATATATATTTATCTAACGGCAACATTATATTACAAAAACAAAAATTACATTTGGAAAAATCACAAATAAAATGCATTCATTAAATAAATCAAAATGTCAGCAGAGTTGTAAAAACTCTAAACAAAAGCTTTTATTATTTTTAGATTACAATAAAAAAGAAATAGAAATTCAAAGTATTCATTCATGAAAAGTATTTTAAAGAAATAAGCTCAATATTAGGCAAATATTAAAAGATTGATCTAAAATGGCGCATTACGTGTATATACTTATCATAAATGTCAATAAATACATCTTTGACTTAACTGAGACCAATACAAAACAAACGTACAATTAATATTCCAACAAATAATTTGGTTATTTATTTAATTATTTTTTTTATTAATTTTAATACATGGTTTAAATCTAGTTACCTTACTATAGTTATCACCTAAGTATATTTGTATGACGTAAGAGCGAATGAAAATTAAAAAAAAAATACAAGCACCAGTTTCTCAACGTGCAGTTGCAAATCCCAAAAAAGGATTTATTAGCAAAAAATATTTCAAAAAAAAAATTAAATTAGGCGATTTCCTATTCGAGTAGAATTTTGTATAGAAACATACTACATTTATTTATAATATAAAGTGCTAGTAAATGACGTCATCAAACTTGTAAAGTGTACAAAAATCAATGGAAATCAAAAAGCATCGAAAAACCTCCTATGGAATGATTTATCAGTCAAATGTTCTTACAAACTACATATTATTTAACCGACTGCGAAGAACGATGCTTTGTAAATTATTGCCATACTAAAAAAAATGAAAAATTTCCAAGTAAAGCAGTGCATTTCAATACATAGTTTTTTTTAACTGCAGTCTTTTTTCTAGAAAAAACTTTAATTACTTTAAATGTACTTTTAACATTTTATTGTGTTATAATATTCATATTATGTACCAAATATAATTTGTCGGGTGACATGTATTTACCAAAAATCACTTAAAACTAGTTTGGCGTATGTTCATGAAATAAAATGGCGATTACGCACGATTTACATTAGTTAATGAAAATGAATTTTAATTTCAATTAAATTTAATTAGAGTAGAGGAAAGTCACCAAATATGGAATAGTATCCTAATATGGAATTCCTTAATTTCTCTAAGACTATAAGTATGAAACGCAACACTCGACCATATATTTTTTCCATTTAGTCTACTAACTATCGCATTCACACCATCGAAACAGTTGCGCGAATGTTTCACGTATGGTAGGTGTGTTTTGATTTGTTATGTGCAATAAATTTTAAAAGTAAGTAATAAATAAGTATTACCAACTATTATGTTTGTATATATAAGTGTCAAAATATATTTAGTGTATCGATATAAGGTTTATTTCACCATTTTGTGATCTTTTGTCACTAAAATGTTGTCACTTGACAAAATATTTAGAAGAGTTTGAAATAGTATAAAAATCCAAATATGGACAGTCGTCGGTGTCTAATTATGGAATAGTCCATAATTCGATTTTAATATTTTATATGATAGATAATTGATATTATTTCTTTATACTATATATGGAATGACTGTTTTTAGAATGTCCACTTCACAATCAACCAAACGAAAAACCTGGAGTGAAGAAAAAATGACACAAGCTACAAAATTCGTCCGGGAAAAGAAAATGAGGTATTTGAAAGCGGTACAGTATTTTCAAGTGTCTACGAGAACTTTATTAAATCTCTGTCAAAAAGATCAACAGTCTCCAGAAGTAGCAGCGGCTACTATATTAGAAAGAAAAACTATCTTGGTCTCCAACTAGAATATAGATGATAGTGAAGAACAAGACTTTGAGGAACTAGGCGCTATCCAGTTTAATGAAGATAGTGAACATGATGAGTTGATGTCCACTCCTGAATTCTGATGCAGAATATATTTTCTGTTCAAGACTTTGGAGAAAACTGGATTAAAAGCTTGATGTGTAGGCTCTGGGTACATTATGATTGTGCTGATCCAAAGTTTGATACTTGGATCTGTAACTTTTGCAAGTAACGTAATTGTATTACGTTTTTCATTTATCACAAGATATTAGATATTAATGACCATTTTGTTATTGTTATACTTATATTCCATATTTGGGGTCCTATTCCATATTTGGTTACTCATTTGTGATTTTGTTTTTTGTGTTAGATTTTAATTTGATAATTAATATATTTTATTAAAGACTGTTAATTACTTCTCACAAATGTATGCCTGGTCAGTAAAAACATTAAACTAACCAAATTTATGTAAAGTTTTTTTTATATATCCCAGAAACAAAATGGTATTTCATATTTGGTGACTTTCCTCTATGTGTGTATCAAGCACAAAAACATAGAATAACTACATACATGGAATGCTATGATATGATAATATATATGTTAAAAAAATATATTGTGGAAGACCGTTTATGGAAAAGCCTTCTGAATTAATAGAAAAAAAATCACCCGACAAAATATAAATTTTAAACACTTTTAACTCACTAATTCTAAATATGGCAACACAGGTAAAAGTTCTCAATAGACCGTTAATATGAAAAAGAGGTTTTTATATAGAGCGAGTATATCTGTGTTGCCATAAACACGATAGTCAATAAATATAATAATACTAGATATAACTTGACACTATTAGATTATTACACATATTTTTTATCTGTTGAGGTGATGATTTTTGGACGATCCTTTTAAACTTAGCGGAAAAAGAAATGCAAGCTGTAGAAATAAAGAAAACTAGCGCGAAATGTCAGAAATAGGTAGGCAAGACAAAGGAAACACAGAAATATATATATATATATATATATATATATATATATATATATATATATATATATATATATATATATATATATATATATATATATATATATATATATATATATATATATATATATATATATATATATATATATATATATATATATATATATATATATATATATATATATATATATATATATATATATATATATATATATATATATATATATATATATATATATTATATATATATATATATATATATATATATATATATATATATATATATATATATATATATATATATATATATATATATATATATATATATATATATATATATATATATATATATATATATATATATATATATATATATATATATATATATATATATATATATATATATATATATATATATATATATATATATATATATATATATATATATTATATATATATATATATATATATATATATATATATATATATATATATATATATATATATATATATAAATCGTTCAAGAATCATCAGCAATAATTGTATATAACCTTACACGCTACGTACACATTAATACGTAATGAATAAATATTTTTAAGTATAAAATTAAAAAAAAACACAACTCGCTTTATGCTTCGTTTCGTGCGCAATCATTTTTCATTAATAATGTTGCCATTACAATGAATGCCATTTTATAATATGACAACACTGACGTCAAATTCCAATATTAGCAACACTAGTACACTGCGATCACAATTATCAGACAACACTGGTGAATACTATCATTATCATTTTGAATATATGTTTATATAAATTGGGGCTATGGCGCTCAAAAAATCCAAAAAAAAATGATTTTCTTTACGAAATTTTAAAATTAGGCAATATTTTTAGTAATAAAAAAAGTGTATAGTTTTAGTTATTTCCAAAATTACAAATAAAATATGCCTCATGTAAATATAAATACAATTATGTATAAACGCTTATAAGCCAAAACATTTCACGTTTAGAAAAAAAGAGGCCTCACTCAAAATGTCTTTAATTTGTAATGATTTATTTATAATATGCCTTCATGATGATTATGCCTATTTATATATATATATATATATATATATATATATATATATATATATATATATATAATATATATATATATATATATATATATATATATATATATATATATATATATATAATATATATATATATATATATATATATATATATATATATATATATATATATATATATATATATATATATATATATATATATAATATATATATATATATATATATATATATATATATATATATATATATATATATATATATATATATATATATATATATATATATATATATATATATATATATATATATATATAATATATATATATATATATATACATATATATATATATATATATATATATATATATATATATATATATATATATATATATATATATATATATATATATATATATATATATATATATATATATATATATATATATATATATATATATATATATATATATATATATATATATATATATATATATATATAGTTATTCATATATTTAAACACATTTATGAATATTCCTTGACGGTGGACATTCACTGGTGTTGTCTGCGACGTTTAGTTTACCTGCGAGCGAATTCTGCTTTCATAGCTGGAATCATCAAATAAAATCAAATATTAAAACTATGTAAATGAGGTTTTTCTTATTATTTACTTCTTTTGTTTAGCAAAGGAGGTCGAGATTTTTGTCTTTTCAGCCAAAAATGTCAGCAATCATTGTAATTAGTATAATTGACAGTTATCAAATATCACAGATGTATTTAAAAAAAAAAATGTGAAATAATATTTGAAATAAATTAATAATATTAATCACGTTTATTCTCAGGAAAGTGATCAAAAAAGTTGTTTGCCGAAGAAGAAAATGTTTCTATTCCAAAAGTAATGTCACGAATTATAGTTTCTATACCATAAGGTAATTTGGATAAATTTTGATTGAAATGTTTATTCTTTGCTTAGTTATTTTAGTTTCACGTGGCGTCCAGCCTGTCATCCGATCATATTTTTGGAGTCATCGTGTGTTTAGTGGCGGAACTCAACGCCTTACTCTATTTTCTTACCAGGTCGAGGAATATTAATATAATCCATTCTCCCCTCATGGGAATCAAGCCCAAAGCAGTCACGCACACAGACGCAGCTAGTGCGTCTGCGTACGTGTGCGTGCGTGAGAACAAGATACCATCCCACATTAAAAATGTAAACTCGTTCAACATATTTAAAATACAGCTGACTCAATATTTAGTGTGTGGCAAGAGATTACAAATTGAGAAATAATGTGTCCAATTACTCTATAAATTTACGAATGACGAATATAAATGTTGTTTCCTTATTTCACTTTTCTATTGTATGTTCTCAAGTCGGTGATATGTTTGTTTTTTTTGAGAATAAACCTCTCTAAACCTAAGTGTGTATAAGTGTGTGTTTTTGTGTGTGTATGTGTAAGTATGTGTAAGTATATATATTCTTTATTGCACATAAAAATAATTACAAACGAAATATAAACATATGAAAATTTCGTTGACAATGGTGGGCTTATTTCTAAAAGAAATCTCTTCCAGCCAACCAGTGGAAGCGAGAAAATTTCAGAAAGCGGGAATAAGTTGTGCAAATAATATGTAACATTGAGATAAAATAAAATATAAATTAAATATATAAATTCATAACTAAGTATATATTTATATATAAAAATAGATATATACATACCTAAACATACATACATACTTACATACATACATACATACATATATACATAAATACATACATACATACATATATACACAAATATACATATTATGCTATAAACTCATTTTTCTTTTTATTCTTATAAAAACATAGTGCGAATGTTATACTGACTTTGAATTTGACATTAATCGTTCAGACAAGCAAGTAAATGTTTTTTTAATTTGGATTTAAAGGAGAAAATTGATGGACTTTTTTGGATAGGATTAGGAAGGTTATTCCAGAGGGAAGTATGTGTAAGTATGTGTAGGTATATGTAAGTGTATGCGTGTGTACATGTGTGTGTGTGTGTGTGTATTGTGTGTGTATGTGTGTGTAGGTATGTGTGTGTAAGTATGTGCATATGTGTAAGTATGTGTATGTGTGTAAGTATGTGTATGTGTGTGTATGTGTGTAAGTATGTGTGTGTGTATGTGTGTGTGCGCGCCCCTCACCGTCGAGTATCTCCCGCTTCATGTGCCCGACCTGCGCGCGTATCTCGCGCAGCACGTCCTGCTTGAAGCTGTCCCACTCCGCCATCGACACGTAGCCGTTCTCGTTGCCGCCGTTCACTTGCTGTGGACATGTTTATTTATAGTTAATTTCTTAATTATTATTTTTTTACTTACAACTGAAGTTCTGAAGGTCTGATCTTTAAAAGGTACTGTTACATTATTCTTACTACTGATTTTAGTAATTAACCAGATCATCATTAACTTATCTGTTCACTCTAAATGTGAATATTAATAGCCTTACTAGCAAAAGATTAAAAGTCTTATTAACGTTTAAATTTAAATTTAGTTGTATCGTGGAAAGGACAATATTCACTTGTTCCTATAAGTGAAATAGCGGGGACCAAGACTTCATAACTGACCAAGAAATAGTCTCTATAAGAGTTATATGTCATAACGAAATTTAGTTAATAATATAAATAATTCCTCATCATGGGAATTGAACCCGAAACCCTTGGATCTACATTCAAAAAGACAACATCTTTATGTGTTTTTGTACAACTATGACAAAATTATGATATAAATAAATGTACATCAACCGTATACATATATATATTTAAAATCCTCGCTCTAACAACAAAGACAAAACGCGGCGTTGAGTTCCGCAAATCAACGCTCAATGTGATTAAAGCAAAAAACGGCCTATCCTGTGGCATAGAGCGTGAAGCAATTCACCAGAATATTAAATATTTACCTTAAGTATAGTCTCCTCGCTGGCGGAACCGAACCTCTTCCTAGCGGCGCGCGGGGACTGCGCCGGCGCAGGTGTCTCCGAGTTGGCTGTAACAAACAGACAAATATTATATATATATATATATATATATATATATATATATATATATATATATATATATATATATATATATATATATATATATATATATATATATATATATATATATATATATATATATATATATATATATATATATATATATATATATATATATATATATATATATATATATATATATATATATATATATATATATATAATATATATATATATATATATATATATATATATATATATATATATATATATATATATATATATATATATATATATATATATATATATATATATATATATATATATATATATATATATATATATATATATATATATATATATATATATATATATATATATATTGTTTAGAAACTTTATCTTTCTAACAATAGTATAGAAATATGTGTGTGTGTGTGTGTGTACACTGAAAGCGCAGCATATATTTACATACATATATTTATATCATATGCAGTAGAGCGCAACAAAATTACGTAAACGTAAACATAATTAACGTCAATTATTTTATATACAGATTTTTTTACTATCCATACATATAGTATATTAATATAAAATCTTACGTGTCTTACAAATGATGTAATAATTGAAGTGGAGCGGTGGTCGTGGGTTCCAATCCATTAGAAAGAATGACTAAGCTTGTTAGTTTTTTAAAATGAAATTAATATTTTCTAAATGCTTGTTTGTTTCAAAAACAAACAAAATGCCACAATTTGACATTTTTACCTATGTCATGTATTGTGTGACATTATAACAACTTGAATATAGGTCTTAATAAATATATTTTTAGTGTCAAGGAAAACCAGAGAGCTACCTAAATTATATAGAGAATCCGTCACACAAAAAAACATATATATTAATAGTACAATAAAAAAATTAAAAAAAAAACAATAAGCAAGAAGCGCAACTCACGTGTGTTGTTACCGTTACCGTTACCGTTACCATTGCAGGCCTGCGGCAGGCGGTGCGGCAGCGTGGCGGAGCGTTCCCACGACTTCATGGGCGTGGAGCTGGCCGAGCTCTCCGTGGAGGACTCCTGCGGGACAAACGTACATGAAAATAAAGCCTGCAACTTTTTATTTATTTCCCATATGTCACTAAAGTAAATAATATAGTTTTCATTTATCTGTACGTAAATTTGTATGGATGAATCAATAAATGTACAATAGTTCGATTATTCGAAAATACCGGTTTCAGAACACGCACGCCTCCCAATTAGTTCGGATAATCGTTTTACTGTACTATTCATGCACATTTTATAAGCAAAAAATCACAAGAAATTGTATGAGGCCCTCTACACCATTAAACTCACTATTTAACGCATTACTATCATTAAGCCTGGAAGCGTGGTAGTTTCATTAAATATACAATATATTTATGAAAGGCCTCCACAATTCAATACAAAAACATCCACCGCGCGAGGGCCTCAGCGTACGAGCAAGCGCACCTCGTTCCTGTCGAGGTGCGCCAGATGCGCCCGGCGGCGCGCCAGCGTGCGCTGCATCTCGTGCATCATGCAGTGCAGGTTGCCGCGCGCGTGCTGGCTGGAGGGGGCCTCGGCGCCCCCCGGGGGGGAGGCCTCGCCCGCCGGGCTGCTGCTCTGCTGCTGTTGCTGGGGGAACACATGACAAATTAGTTATTTGTATTAGTTACAGACCAAGTGTCGTTATAATATTTAAATAAAAACGTGTGCTAACGATTGAACAGACCTTTTTGCTTTAAGATATTCTATATTTATTGACATATTTTATGAAATGACAAGAAATAAACAAACATATATGGACATTAAAAAACATTTCCTTTAGACAATCTAAGTAATTACAGCGCTAAAGTACCAGTGTTGCATTAAAACGTTACTGAAAAAAAAAATTCACGATTAAAAAGAAAAAATGCTAGCTTAGAACATTTTAAAGTGTATCCACTATTGGTGGATATTTGCGGCAATCTCAACGCATGAAATTCAGGATTCAGGAAACCGAGATGAAAACTAAGCCAGCTATTTTATTACAACTTCAAGGACGTATTTGTTATAAGCTATTAAATTAAGCTTTAAAAAGGTCAAGTATCTTATATTTTTGATGTATTGCAACAAAAATTGTTGCAAGCAGAAACCATAGGAACCTAGTGTTAAGACACTCCGTTGCTTAGTCCCCGCTTTCTCCGTCCCTATTTTCCGCCTTTTTCGAGGCATTGCGTGCAAACAAACAAGGCGGAACTCAACGCCTAGTTTCCACGTTCGCCTAGTTTCCAGAGCGAAGATAAAAAAAAATATAAAAATAAAATAGAAAAATCTTTCTTCCTCCTCAATTCTTCATCGTCATGGGAATCGAACCCACTAACTTCTATATTTAACTTACTTATATATTTTACAGAAACCACACCTACCTTGGCCTGCCTCTTGAGCCTGGCCTGCTGTAGCTGAGCTGCCAGGCCTGTAGGGTCGGCAGCGGGCTGAGGCGGGGGCGGGGGCGGAGGCGGGCAGGGCGCGGGGGCGGGAGCGGGAGCGGGGGCGGGCGCGCCGGGCGGAGGCGGGGGCGGGGGCGGCGCGGGTGCCTGCGGCTGCGGCGGCGGCTGTTGCTGTTTGAATTAAAAAAGTGATTGGATTAAAAAAATAATAATAAAAGACAAATTTTAAAGGTTTGTTTCATTCAATTTATGTTTGAATTTAAATAATGATTAAATAAAAAAAAATAACTTTTAAATAAAAGTGAAATTTTTATTCTTTTTTTTTCAATTTTTTTCAATGTTGATTTGTTAAATGTACATACAAATATTTTATTTAGAAAAATTGTTAATAAATAAAGCTTTTTTCGATAGACTCAATGATTTATTTGGATTTAGTTAAAGCAGTCATGTTTTAGTTACATAAAAAGTGTTCAATGTAGCAACCATTTTTTTTTGGTCTCGGAGAAGCTAAACTTAATTCACTAGTCAATTATGTCTCAATCTCAGAATTTTCGGTATAAATTGATATAAAACATTGATTGAAATTCTGCCGCGCCAAAGATACAATTTCTAGTTGAAATTAAAATTAAAAAATAAGTAAATTTTATAACTAATAACATTTACTTATTTTTTAATTTTTATTTGACTTGTTTTTAAATATATATATATACACAATAAATATATACCATTGGCGGAGGTTGTGGCGCCGCGGGCGGTGTTGGTGGCGCTATGGGACCCTATAAAATAAACATATCACATTAAAATAAAAAAAATATATAATTGCTTATATGACAAAAGGCAGTGTTGAGTTCCACCACCAAATATCTCATAACGGTACAGAAAGCGGAGAGTACAGTGCCTATACACTACGTTTTCTCTGTTTTGAATACAAATTTTAATTTGACCAATCAACACGTTACCTGTATACATGCAAATATACAAACTAATGTGCTTAAAATATCTCTTAGCCGCTTCTGAAGCCCTGGTACTTGCTAGTGAATTCAGTGCTTTCAAGAGAGCAATATAAATAGACTATCCAACAACGATCATTTTTAGCCAATAGTCCTTAAGATTAGAGCATTAAAACAAATTTGAAAGAATACCGTAATGAATAAGACGTACATAATATTCAAGATAAACTCATGTGGCTTTTTATCGAATTAATACTAAAAAAACAGTGTAATCTAATGTGATAATAAAATTTAAAAAAAAAGCTTACGTTGGGCGGCGCAGGGCTGGGGCGGCGCAGGCTGGGGCGGCTGGGGCGGCGCGGGCAGGTTCTGGTGGGGCGGCACTGGGGGCGGCGCGGGGGCGCCCGCGCCCGCCGCCGACAGCGACATGTTGGGCGGCATCGGGGCGCTGGTAATATGTTAAATATATTATAATATCTGATATTTTTATAATTTTTAAAGTGTTAATCCATACTGAAGTTAGAAAAAACCTAAAGGAGACATAATAATTTTTGAACGCAGCGGGAATCGAACTCGCGCCCTCTTGCGAACCGTGCAAGCGCTCAGTAGTGGTGAGAACGCTTGCACGGTTCGCAAGAGGACGCAGTTACAAGTCTCGTTGCGTTCAAATTTTTAAATATTTTCTTTAATTATTTTTATAATATCCAATACATATATTGAAATTGTTATAATTTGATGAAATATTTAAATTGTATGTATGTAAAAGTAATATTATATAAACTGTAACACCCAGTAGTACATATATTAAAATTCTATATATTTATTGAATTTTTAAGGTTATTTATTTACTTGTTAACACATATTACCCGTGAGTCGCTATATAAAACAAAAATATCATAAATTAGACAAAAATCACAAAATATGCGACTACAATAACATGGAAACAAATTTTAGCAAAAGTTATTGTTCTTTTTTTCCGTTTTAAGAGCATCGGGTACTAATATTATCTAGATATCTTCTCGTGTCCTTTCATGACAAACGTACAGACGTAAAAAATCTTAAAATTTCCTAAATAAATATCTTTTATTTATACTGTTACCAAATATTTAGCCTAGCGCAAAGGCGCAGTCTGCCTATCACGCGACGATTTCTTGGTACGATTCCCACTCGGGGAAAATGGATTTTCTTATCTCCATTTTCTTCAGCGTTGAGTTCCGCCACTTAACAAGAAATGCCTCGAGGCAGAGGCAAAAGGCGGAAAGCGGGGATTAAGCAAGGGAGCGTCTTAACATTAGATTCCTATGGTTACTGCAGTTCACTAAAACGGCCTCTTAGCCACTTCTGAACCCTGGTACTTGCATGGTAATTCAGTACTTTCAAGTGAGTTCTTTATTGTAAGTGCAATAGTTGTGGGCTCGATTATCCATCAGCCTACCCTGCCTACGCTGCCTACCCTGCCATGTGCGGGATAAAGCGCGAAGCTCTATGAAAAAAAACATAATAAAAAAAAATAATAACCTGTTAGTACGATGATGTCCGTGCGGCGGGGCGGGCGCGTGCGGCAGCGTGTGCACGCCGTGCGGGGGCGGCGCTGGCGCGTTCGTTGTGACTGCCGCTTGCTGGAACACATACATACATTTACATTGATTTATTTTAATTGTAAATGAAAACTAATGAAAAACTATCCACTCAAATTTAGAAATATATATATATATATATATATATATATATATATATATATATATATATATATATATATATATATATATATATATATATATATATATATATATATATATATATATATATATATATATATATATATATATATATATATATATATATATATATATATATATATATATATATATATATATATATATATATATATATATATATATATATATATATATATATATATATATATATATATATATATATATATATATAATATATATATATATATATATATATATATATATATATATATATATATATATATATATATATATATATATATATATATATATATATATATATATATATATATATATATATATATATATATATATATATATATATATATATATATATATATATATATATATATATATATATATATATATATATATATATATATATATATATATATATATATATATATATATATATATATATATATATATATATATATATATATATATATATATATATATATATATATATATATATATATATATATATATATATATATATATATATATATATATATATATATATATATATATATATATATATATATATACAGTAGAATCCGTTTAGTACGACTTCGCATATAACAACCAACCGTTTTTAGCGACGCAACTATAGACATATGTTTGGTTTCGTATCGAGCCACTATGAAAGTACATTCGTTTATTACGACTCCGCTTATAACGACCGACCGCTTTTAACGACGGAATTCAACGCACATTGTCCGGTTATAACGACGTGCGTCGACGTGTTTACAAACAAATCTAAGTTATAGGTACATTATAGAAGCTATCCCCGCCCCGCGCACCTACCTACCCCATGCATCGCGGACTGTCTGTTTTGTTTATTTTACATTTCCTAATTTGCGGGTGACAAGTGAGTGCGCGTACTAAAATGGCTAAGCGAAAAAGTTTCTCTATTGAAGAAAAAAGTTTTATTTTACAACGTTTAGAAGCTGGCGAGTCGAATGTAACTATTGCGAAGGAACTTGGTGTAAATCACTCGACTATATCCACAATAAAAAAGAATAAACACAAAATAGAACCTTTGTTTAACGCAAACGTTTTAAAACCTAAACGCGTGAGGGAGTCGTCTCAAGAACAAGTTGATGTGGCACTTTTACAGTGGTTTAAGCTGCAACGTAATCGAGGAATACCCGTCAATGGGCCCATGCTTCAAGAAAAGGCAAGTTGTTTTGCTAAAGATTTAAATCTTCTTAACTTTAATTGTTCCGCGAGTTGGATTAGTCGTTTCAAGACTAGACACAATATTGTCGCCGGAAAAATTGCTGGAGAGTCATTGTCGGTTGAACAGAGTGATGTGACAGAGTGGCTAACAAAAGTTTGGCCTAATTTGCGAGCAAAATTTAGTGACGACAACATTTTTAATGCAGACGAAACCGGATTATTCTATAAGCTGACGCCAGATAAAACATTAAAATTTAAAGGTGAAAAATGTTCGGGAGGTAAACTTTCAAAAGACAGAATAACTGTGATGGTAGCAGCTAACATGAATGGCACGATAAAAAAAAAGCTGTTAATTATCGGCAAGTCAAAGAACCCCAGATGCTTTAAAAATGTACGATCCCTGCCAGTAGATTATGGAAACAATCGCAAGGCCTGGATGACGTCTGATATTTTTGTCAAGTGGGTGCGGGACTGGGATCGAGAACTGACTAAACAAAAGAAAAAGATCCTGCTTCTGGTTGATAATTGTCCAGCTCATCCGTCAGTCAGCGACTTGAGAAGCATAACTCTCGTATTCCTGCCTCCTAACACAACATCTACACTACAACCTATGGACCAAGGAATTATTCGGGCGTTAAAGTCTAACTTTCGTAAAAACTTGGTTCTAAAAATTATCGCCAGTCTTGAGGCAAATAAAGACGCCTGTAGCGCCAAAAATCCGAAAATCACCATACTGGATGCCATTCTCATGATATACGATGCCTGGAACAAACTTACGTCAGCAACGATTTCCAACTGTTATAGACACGCTGGATTTGTCCGAGACAGTGCCAGTGTTGCTGCCGACAACGATGATGGTGACGTTGATGATGATGTGCCGCTGTCTGTTTGGGCAAGAGCTCTGAATAAAGGACTTCCGATAGGAAATGAAGAACTTGAACATTATTCTACTATTGATGATGATCTCGTAACGTGTGAGGAGCCGACTGACGAAAATATTGTACAAAATATTATCGTCAACAGTCAAGATAGCGATGATAATAATGACGACGATGGCCAGGAACAAAATTGTACTACTCCAAGTGTATCAGAAGCTCTAAAAGCTGCAGAAGTACTGACTTTGTTTGTGCATTCTAATTTTGAAGACGACAACATGAAAAATATTATGTCTCAATTGCATAATGCAGTCCGTACTTCTTACTATAAAAATAAAAAACAAAAACAATCAAAAATTACCGACTTTTTGCAGTAGGTGTTGCGTTGTTTTAAATTACTTATTGATTAATCTCATTTCTTTTCCTTCTTAGTACACTTCTGTACCGTATTTGTATGCATATTATTATATGTGAAATAAATAAATATTTTAATTCAATGTTTTTTTTTGTCTGTTAGTCACCTTAATACGTATTAATACGTATGTACATAAATTTTGTATATGATTTAAAAAAAAAAAAAAGATTGTTTAGTACGACTTCCGGTTATTACGACGTAATATCACTGGTCCCTTGACCGTCGTTATAACCGGATTCCACTGTATATATATATATATATATATATATATATATATATATATATATATATATATATATATATATATATATATATATATATATATATATATATATATATATATATATATATATATATATATATATATATATATATATATATATATATATATATATATATATATATATATATATATATATATATATATATATATATATATATATATATATATATATATATATATATATATATATATATATATATATATATATATATATATATATATATATATATATATATATATATATATATATATATATACATATATATATACATATATATATATACATATATATATATACATATATATATATACATATATATATATATATATATATATATATATATATATATATATATATATATACATATAATAAGGTAGAAGAAAAATAAATGACACTAGTTGGGTCCAGCTACTACAAAAGCTGACCTACAGGAGCAGTATTCGCTACGCTGTACTCCGTGACCCACCAAAGTGCTACAAGTGATAAGTGCTGTGTTTAAGTGCAAGCAGTGAAGAAAATAAATATAGTGAGAACTATAAAGTGCCTTTTACTGAACTCACACTTAACAATATATATATACTGTATATTGACAATTCTGATTCCAATACATCACTTAAGTAACATGGAGAGAGACGCTGTAATAAATATACAACATACAACAAAAATATTTTATGTAAGGGTCAATTACATATAATGCGCATGACTTGTATGTTATGATAAACAGACAAATATTCGTTTCACAAGTATTTTTTTTTTTTTTTTTTAGCTTCACGCTTTATCCCGCACATGGCAGGGTAGGCAGAGGGAACTGCAGGAACCATATGAACCTAGTGTTAAGACACTCCGTTACTTAGTCCCTGCTTACTCCGTCCCCACTTTCCGCCGTTTTCGAGGCATTGCGTGTTGAGTGGCGGAACTCAACGCCGCGCTTTGCCTTAGTTGCCAGAGCGAAGAAAATGGAAATAGAAAAATCCATCTTCCCCGACTGGGGATCGAACCCAGAAACCGTCGCGTTAGCCGCGTTACAGGCAGACGTTGTGCCTCTGCGCCACGACGGTCCTCTTCGTTCGTTTCACAAGTCTCATCAGATATAAATATCTAACACTTAAAAAAAACTCTTTAACCTTCCGCCCTTATCTGATAGATAATACTAACTATAAGCTATTAAAAACTCTATACGTAGCCGGTAAAATTGATCCTAAATATGTAGTTTTATGAAAAAAAAAAGGTGTGCTCACCGGATGATGATGATGAGGTGCATGATACTGGCTCGTCGGTTGATGTTGGTGATGTGGCTGGTGTTGGGGCTGATGTTGGATCTGTTGTTGCATCTGTTGTTGGATCTGTTGTTGTTGATGGAGAGGCGCGTGGTACTGTGGCTGTTGGAGTATTGCCGCGTCCTCCCTGGTCATAGTTCTGAAAAGAATATATTCATACAAAAATTAATATACTTAAATTGATTCAAATATACATAAATTTTGTAGATAAAAATCTGTCTGTGCACGACAGTTTCTGGGTTCGATACCTATGAGGGGGAGACGGATTTTCTATTTCCATTTTTTTAACTCTAGCAACTAACAAAGCGCCACGTTGAGTTCGAACTGAACTACGAACCAAATTAAATTACACTTACCAGCTTTACATTATTCTTCTTCCCTGTCTTTTGTCTATATAGTGATAGATATAAATAACACCCACTTTCAAATTTGCATCTTTTTCTTACAAGAACATTAAAATGGTATAAAGTCCCTCTAATAAATATCGAACTCGCAACTACCACGTATACAGAAAAAGCTGTACTAATGCGCGATAGCCTCATCCCCCCCACTCTCCCCATTTCCCCATTTACCTGTAACCCATATCCTCGTCATAATGCGTGTTATTGTGCCCGTTGTACGGGACCGGCGGGTTGGGCGGCTGGGGCGGGGGCGGCGCCGTATTGTTCACCACTTTGTTTGCTAGGATCTGGAATTTTGTATGAAAATCATGTTTATATTTATATTATAGCTAGTGTTATGTGAAAATAATGTATTTTAAGTATATTATTATTTTTTATTTCATTTGCACCGAGCCTTATTCACCTATTTCTTCCCATATTAGAATAATATTCTTGCACAACCAGTCTGTAAGAGACTGCTTGAAGCAATGAGACTGCCTTTGTATATGACATATCATGTTTTTATATTCTATTTCTACATAAATCTGTTTATAATTTTTATACAATATACCAAAGTTACCATCTACGACGGCCGTAACACAAGCACTACTCTTTACTAACTTTACAGGACTAGTTGGGTAAGCCACTGTATAAACAGTCTAGGGAAACAATATTAACATAAACATCTCATACAAACATTCTTCATAGTTAAGCTGTGTGTTTATAAACATTCGGTTATTGCAATTAGCATATAGGAATTAGGTAGACTTTAGCCTGTAACTTCGTTCGTTAGACTTTACCGTAGGAACTTTGAAACTAGTTTAGCAATTCCTTTCTACCTTCAAAGAATTTACACGGCAAGGTATTTCTACACTACATTTTTTTTTTTTAGCTTCACGCTTTATCCCGCACATGGCAGGGTAGGCAGAGGGAACTGCAGGAACCATAAGAACCTAGTGTTAAGACACTCCGTTACTTAGTCCCTGCTTACTCCGTCCCCACTTTCTACTACACTACATATACACTTTCTACACTACATACATTTAATTAAGCGTCCCCTTTAAGTCATTTACAATTTTTTTAATTATTATAAATTATAAAAAATATGAAAAACATTTGACATTTAATATATGTCACGATATCAAGGTAATATTGATAACGAGAACATTATAATTTTTTATAAAATTTTTTTATATCCACAATATTTCAAATTAAAAAAATAATCTAATTAAAAGCTGAACTAGCTTAGAAACATACCTATTGTAATACATCAAATTCAATTACAAAACACATAACAAAACAAAATGGCCGTGACATTACAAGTGTTACACAATCAAAATTCAAAAATCAATTAGATTGTTAAATATCAATTTAGTCCCAAACTTTTAATAAAAAAAACCTTATATTATCCGACCAAATTAGATTCATTCAAAGTCATTTCTGATTAACGTGTAAGAGCTTTTTTCATTGTTTTTTGTTTGTTGATAAAATTGTATCATTTATAATAAGGAATCGATGAACGATGTTTAAGAGACATGTATTTGTACATAAAAGCGGGCGACGCGGAGCTTTGCGTTTCAATTTGCTACTAAGCGAGTGATAGCCAATGCACAATCATATTACTAAAACACAAATAACATGCTGATATCTCAAATTTGCCAAGTATAGGGAAGATCAGCGAAAATGAGATTTTTATGTTTATAAATTAATGGCGGCTTTGGCCGTATTTTAAAAATGTAAAAAAACTATGATACTTACATATAAATTAGTTCTTCTTCATAATTAAAAATACAAAAGCTTACCTAAAACTACTTATAAAACCTTATAAGTTAGCTTACCTAAAAAGTACATAATAAAGCTCACCTCCAAAGTGTGCATCATTGCCCTAGCAAAGCTGTCAGCATCTTCCCGACAGGAGAAGTTGAGCCCGTACACATGTCTTGCATCGCGCCACTGGTGGAAGGTAGCTGTCGCCTGGTTGTACTTCAATCCGCGTACTATACCACAGTTAATTACAACCTAGAACAGGACAAACGGTGTTTAAGATAAAAAAAAATAAATGAATGTATGTAACTTGTGAAAACCACACTAGAATTTCATTGCATCGTTTACAAGAGGAGCGGGTTCAAATCCCGTTGTGTATTTGTTTCCTTGTAGGTATTTTTTCCACTTTTAGTGTGGGTTCGTTAACACTTTAAAAATCATGAAAAAAATCATATAAACAAGTCTTGCCACATCTGTTAAGAACAGTTCTGTCTAGTTTTAGTATTGAATAAGTTTTAGGACAAAGAGGTATGCAGGGACCGCAGCGTTTGGCGCTCTATTCTCTCTGACTACCCTGCTAGGAATAGAGCTTGAAGAAGTGCCGAACGGGACCCAACACTTATTGTCATACTCTAACTAATCAAACAAGTAACTAACCTCATGATCGTTAAGCTTCCTCCCCACCACTCTGAACGTATTGTGCTGTGTGTGATGGTATATGTGGACCTTGGACAAGCCCGAGCTGGAGCCGGACGGGATCCACCTTTTCATATTGTCGTCGTACACCATGACCGACGCTCGCGCGCTGCTTATTGATTGTTCACTGGAAATTATAAAAATTATGTATAACATAAAATACATATAATTAAAATTAAATATCTATATTTAACTTTGATTTTGTTCATTTTTTTATTGTAATTTTGTTTTTTTTTTGTCTAAAAATTATTTGGGTTATACTGTGTTTCGCTTTGTACATTAGAAGCGTAAGAACGTTTTGGTGTAGTGCTAGTGTAGTCTATAAGTGACACAATTATGTCTTAGTACCTATGTAACGTTGGCTTCTTAATAAATAAAAAATAAAATAAATAGAAAAAAGTCGACCGAGTCGATCACACCAAACTGAGAAAACAAAAACTTTTCCACATTCCGCCCAAATAGAGGTTAAAAAGAAAAAATATATATTTATTCTAACTGACTACTTAGCTTCATACGTACAACAAGTTGTATCGCACATATAACAAAATAGTTAGTGGAAACTCAGAATTAAGACATTCTATTCATCTAAACACGCATCAAAATAAATAAGGAAATTGAATTTATATTTGAGTTTCTAAAACCTTTTATAAGAAGAAATGGTTCAATTAAATGTCACAAGCATAAAGGGGCATGTAAAAGGTTAAAAGTTATATAACATAATCGTAAAGTTTGTATTGATTATATAGAACTTCAGTAGGAGCTGGAAAGGTTTAAGTTGCACAAGCGTTACGTAAACCACCCACGTTTATCAGCTAATATGGCCAAGGAAAGATTTCATGTTATAAAAACGATTCTTTTAAA
The DNA here is from genome assembly GCA_037178615.1 of Dione vanillae. Lineage (NCBI taxonomy): Eukaryota > Metazoa > Arthropoda > Insecta > Lepidoptera > Nymphalidae > Dione > Dione vanillae. The sequence goes on along the minus strand of JAZFAU010000295.1, from coordinate 632,971 downwards.
ACTTTAGGTTTCTGCTTTTAATGGCTCTTTATTGAATATAAATACTCAATTTATACTGATTAATACTTTAATCCCTTTATTTTTTATTTTATTACTACAACTAGCTTTTACATTTGGATTTTCCTTCGTATTTTAAGTAACGAATAACGAGAGTATCATTAAACGAAAATTGTATATGTAACATACCTTTTTTTTAATCAAAGGCAATATTTTTTAAACTAAAATATAATTAATGAAAAAATAGTGACTTCATAGTGATGTCCTTTGCTGCATATTACTAATATCAAACGCCATATTTAAAAAACTGAACTAACACAACTATCATAATAATATAACTTGGCAGTATTTAATAAAAGTCGTAATCCTTTCCTTCTACTTATATTATAAAAAATATTTAAATACTTAAATGTCGTGGCGCAGAGGCGTAATGTCTGACTGTAACGTGGCGGTTTCCGGGTTCGATTCCCAGTCGGGAAGATGGATTTTTCTATTTCCATTTGCTTCGCTCTGGCAACTAGGTAAGGCGCGGCGTTGAGTTCCGCCACTCAACACGCAATGCCTCGAAAAAGGCGGAAAGCGGGGACGGAGAAAGCAGGGTCTAAGCAACGGAGTGTCTTAACACTGTCTTAGTACCAAGAAACAAATATTTCATTCAAGCTGTCAAATATTCACTAAGTTTTCTTTAAGTATTTTCACTTGACAATTTAACGATATTTTGGTTACACTAAGTCTCATATTTTTACATCCCTATAGGTTCTGTGAAAAAGGACCTAAATACATATACAGCTGTAACAGGTATATCATGTATATACGAGTATATACACAACAACATTACAATCTTGGGCTTATAGAAATGTTTACTTTCGACATCAACGAGATCTAGGGCGCAACGGAATGCAAGGCACTCGACATAGACACGTGCCTACTTGTTTGAGACGCTTATATAAAGTTCTCTTTAAATTACTTTAAGTGTATTTATAATACATATTATGTAATAAATGCAATTTCTCGCTATATCCATTTATCAGGGTAGGCAGAGAGAATCGTAAACCCTAGTGTTAAAACATTCCATTATTCGCTTTCCACCTTTCGAGGCATTACTTTCTTACCAAAGCGAAGAAAAATAAATTCATTCACACCAAGTGGGAATCGAATCTACAAACCACAAGGTTTGCAATCAAACTCTGTGACGACGGTTTTTAACCATCCATTTCTAGAAGAAGGTAAATGAGCTATGAACTAGGTACATTAGGATTTTTTTTAATGTCATCTACTTTACCTGTAGTTAGATGTCTTAGTTTATGTCAATTGTCATTATTTCGATTCGACCACGGATATAAAGCTGCGGGTCAAAGCTTCATACAGCAGTTGTCCTTGAATAATGTCTTAATTAACAAAAAGCTTTTTTATGACAGTCATAAAGAGATCTATAAACACTTAACTACTTAATTTGAAACGGATTTCAAGTGACAAAAAATACTAAAGATAACTAATAATTTAGATTCGACGACTAAACAAAGACTTTATTCACAAATCCTTATGAAAAATATATACATATAAATAAATCACTAATATCTTCCTAGAAAATAAATAATAAGGATGGCCATAAAAACTTTTTCAAAACAATCTTACATAACTATATCTTTCTATCTGTAGCTCAGGTTCCTAAAACTTGCAAATGGATCTTGGCTTGGCACTTAGACGCGTAAGTGGTGACATTTCCTCAGACAAGGATCTAACTTTAGAGATAGAAGAGGTCTGAATTATTAAATTTTACCAAGCATAAATTTTCATTGAAATTGTCTTAGTACCTGGGTTTTCTCAAACTGCGATGCAGAATATGAGGTTACTTTAACGACGGTTTCAATAAGCTACATAAAATTACTAGATTATGAAAAATTTAAAATATAAAAAATATATAAGAAAATATATAATATAATATACTTTTTATAGGTAGTGTAGAAACATCTATGTACCTATATCAAAAGCTACTGAAAACCTGTCAGACAGGTAACTTAAATTCTCCAAGCAATTGTACTAAAGAAATTTAAATTAAAAACAAAGTGTATTCACATATTAGGGTTAGGTTAGCCACATTTTAAGCTAATCTTAACGGATTAGGGTGCGTTTTCTTAGTACTCCCCTACACTCCCCCCTAAAAGCCTATATAAAAAATATCCTACATCTAGACTTCTTTATAGATTGTACTGTGCCTTATATAGATAAGGCACAAAGCAATGCCGTCTGCTTAATTTTCTTTCAACAAAAAAAAAAACAAACTTACATATGTAAAGTACATAATATACCAACAACTTGTCAGTTATGCAACGGCGCTTGACGAGGGCGGACGTGGGTCGATTGCCTCAGAAGGTCATATCACTATTAGAATCTGGGTTTAGGTTAAACGAGATTGATTGCTCGTTATTTATAATGGACGTTATTTGAATAAAATTGCGATACTATGTATTGTTTAAATAAATATCTATATTATTGCGAGGCAAATTCGAAGTGGTTATAAGGTCGTAGGGAGAGGTCCTCAGTTCTTCTCTTGTTTATGAAAGTTTTTGTTGCAATAGATTAAAACTGTAACCAAAATGCTTACAGCTCTATGTTGGGAAACTTAGCATAAAATAAGCATTTATTTTAGAAATAACATTTACTTTTTAATGCAAAGCTGTTTATTATAAACCACTTTGACTTATCTCAGGAAGTACTAGTTTTAATTGATATTAGTATTTGATAGTTCCTTTATCAAGATAGATACGTTTACCGCATTATACCTGTGATTAGAATCATCTCGGGCAATTACTATATGTTATGTATAAAAACAAAATTTTGTCGAATAGTATTTATATATAAAATAAATCAGTATAAAAAACCACCCAAAACAAATTTGAACATGTGAACTTCTCCTTTTCAGAGACACTTCTTCTATCATGAAAATATAACAATAAAAATAGCATTCTTATTCGCCAAACGATTGATTTTTGTAATAATCTTTTTGTAACGGAAATTTGCAAAAAGTCCCTACAGAGATGTTAACTACGTAATAAGTTGTATAAAGCATATAAGAATTTCGACGCGACGACATGTATATATATATGAATTTACGCCAATATTATGTATTCAAAGTTGAAACAAATGAGTAATTATACTTTTCAGCCATATCTCATAATACTAAATACAGCTACAATAACGGGAAGTATTGAGATAAGTTTACCATATGTAAATATGTCACTATTGTTAATTCCAATAATTAAAGTTGACGATATTATTTTATATTTTATTAAGTAAACATGTTTACGAAATTAGCATTAGAGCCTAAAACCATGGATATTGACTAACAATGATTAAAAATTCAAAATTTTCAACATAATAGATATGATATTTAAAACCAATTCACATCAAGGGGGCTGTCATAGTACTGTGGTGCAGCGCATAGCTGTAAACAAGGTGACCCGGGTTTGATTTCCATGAGGGGAGAAGAGGGAAAGAGGAAAGAATAGTTCTTTAATTCTCTTTCACTCTGGTAACAGAACAAAGCGTGGCATTACTTTCCGCTACCCAAAATACTCTTAACACTAGGTTGCCCATGCAAAAAAATATATCATCACCGGAACAAAACTCATCAATTAATCAAAATAAATAACCACTATTAAACTGAGCACTCTCTTTATTAAAACAGAGAATATTGGAGTACAAACTTTGGTTGCTTATTAAGTATTTTAATTAACTATAGCCATATTTATTACACACTTTTATATATATTATAAATAAGTAAATAAACTTGAAGGCATCAACGCTTCTCAGCTTTCAGATCAACGCCACTTTAACTGGCTGCTATATGTTTTTAAGCACCACTGTCTAGACTGGCCTGCACTATTGATCGCAGTGGAAGTTCTCTATGAGAGACATTTTGAATGCGTCTACCTATTATTATATTATAATATTAAAAGTAACGTTGAGGGCCGTTGTGGCGCAGAGGCGCCTGCCGTCAGTCTGTAAATACGACGGCTTGTGGGTTCGATTTCCATGAGGGGAGTTTAGTTCCGCCTGTCAATATGCAAGACGCTTTGTCTTAACACTAGTTAAGTTAGTAACTTAAGCTAAAAGTTTCAGGGTTCCATTACGAGCTATGTATTATTTAATTTCCTCACTCATGGTAACAAGAAGCAAACGCTGTGTTTAATTCCGCTACTCAACGTGTACCCAAACATTGAGCGGTATATGGAACCGATTATATGTTTAAATAAAAAAAAAACGTAAAAAAACAAAAAAAAACATAAAAAAAAAACAAAAGTATCAAAACTTAAGGAATAGCATACGGGTCATTGAAATCAATAACTGTAACTTGTAGTATCTTCGATTTTCATTTAGTTAAAGTTAATTGTAACGTGTACATTATATAAACGTTAAACTATGAATAAATTATTGACTTTTTAGCTTCACACTTTATCCTGTTTATAGCAGGGCATGCAAAAAGAACTACAGAATTAGTGAAAACCTAAAGTTAAGGCACTGCATACCCTGTTTTCTTTTATAGTTTCGAGGCATTACGTAAGTGGCGGAAATCAACACCACATTTGCTTAGTTGCCAGAACGAAGAAAATATCAAAAATAATCCACCCTACCGGAGTGAGGATCGAACCCGCAAACCGTCGCGATTACAGGCAGATATCTCTACGCCAAGACAGTCTTTTAATTCATTATTATTAATTTACAATTTATTCTTAGGAACTAGGAGACTATACACGACGCAATAATCTCATCTAAACCATCCAGTATTTATATTCACAGAAAGATGCTGACCACATGTACCCAAAGACAAAAGTACAAAAACAATGACTAGAAAACTAATAAAAAAAATACTTGCATCACAAGATGAATGTTTCATAAGGCACGTTGTTTTTGTAATATGTTGTTTTAGGCATTATTGCAACACTTGTTACTTTGAAATCGGTTGTCGCCTACAATCTTCAAGTTTGGTATTTGTTTGGTTTTTGAAAGACTTTCGTAATTGGGAGGTTGCTTATATAAACATATCTAAAAAGTGAGGTGGTGTTAAGACACTCTACTATCCACTTTCCACTCAATTGCCCTAGTATATGACGTGTTGAGTGGCCAAATTCAGCTTTCTTATTACAATACCAAGGATATTAAATAATTTATTCCCCCAACAGTAGACAATAAATTATAACATAAGTAGGTTTAGTTACAAATACTATACAATTTTGTAAAATGTCTGAAAAGGTTTATGTCTAGATATATATATAAAGAAACATTAAAACAAAACAAACAAAATGAAAGGCGGTCAATACCGGCTCACAAATTGTTTGCAATCAATTTTATTATATTAAATTATAGGCATCATGACGAGGCCAATTCTAAACACTGTAAAACTTTCACCGTTGCTTTTGGATCCACTGAAATTTAAGTCTGAGTTTTTGTATAACATTTATATCTAAAAGTTATCTAGGCCATCGTTGTTATATGGAAGTGGGATAGCGGCCGACTTTAAATGGTTCCTTTGACAGTTGTGGGGTATATCCCCTTGAAAAAAATATTTTCATTTTTACACTCTGGCAGTGAAGTGTTGAGTTCCGCCACACAACACGCAATATCTTGAAAATAAGGTACAAAATAGGAGTGTTTTAACGTGCAAAGTGTTAAAAAAAGTGTTTGTTTGCGGGATACAGTAAGAACACTTATTATTTAAAAAAAATCATAAAACGTACAACAAGAAATAACTGATTTTTTTCTTAAATAAAAAACTAATCTAAACAGCTCAATTGTTAAATTTAGTATGAAGAAATCATCAACAAAGGACGAAGTCTTCAAAACCCCATAAATAATCAAATGTATAGAAAATATTTACGATATATACAAAGAAAACATATAAATACTTAAACATAGCAAATTCGACTTGTCCAACTTGCACTAACTAACTTACTTAATTCACGACAATAATTTCATATAAAAAAAATGAAACATTCTTCATTACTATAAAACAAAACCTTTAAAACGCTAAAACACTGGTCGCATACAATCGATATTGTACTGTAAACTGTTACTACAATAGAGCTGTGTTAAATATTTAATCAAGTTACTACACGTTTATCAGATATACGGGGATCTGTCGCTGAATGATCCATCATGATGCTGACGCGCGAATAAACAAGCAAGTACTGGGCTGGTACATGATGTTATTAAATTTTAAAAGATCATTTACGAAGACCGTTGTGGCGCAGAGGCTGCTTTATGGTTGTGAACGCGAAGGTTTGTGGGTTCGATTCCCACTCGGGGAAAAACTTATATGGGTCTATCTTAAATAATAGCGAAAATTTTGACAAAATTCCTTTTCGCGTGTACGAAATATAATATATAATACAAATAAAAATATTATAAACAAAGGAAAGAGCACAAAGTCTGTGTAACTTTCCTATGGCAGTAAGTAAGGCAACAAAATTTAAATACAGTTAAAAATAACTATTTAAAAATTCAAAACAAAGTGTGTTCTTCTTATCATAACTATTATTTAATCTACTTTTAAAGCATTTCTAATGAAAGTCTACAGCAACTAATACCGAAGACAATTAGGCCATATAGTTAAGCAGGTTTCGGGCAAACTACCTGTTTGTGGACACAATTGTTTAACAAATTCTATGAATTTGAGAAAAATATATATATAACCATACCATTATGTAGTTTCGTTTACAGTTATACTTACGACATTGGAACAAAGCAATCGCCATTGCGCTTATGCAACCTGAGCTATGAATTATTTAGCATAATACTTTAACAACTTCTTAGTAACATTTTTAAAGAAATAATTACTAACTTACACAACACTAACTTAATCCAAGCATAGAAATATAGTGTTGGGACACTGCGTTCCCTATTTGTCTTACGAGACATTATTTTTGAGTGGTGTAATGCAACGATAATAATACTGTACCCAGGCAGGCAAAATAAAAAAGGTCTTTTTTCCATGAGTAGGAATCGAACCCACAACTGTTGTCTTTATAGTCGTAGATAATATACCGCTGCACCACGACGGCCACAAATAAATACATCTATATTTTATAATACGCAAAAAAAACTAAACACATTAGTTTCATGTAACAATCGATGATTTAAACGAATTAACTTACTATTGCCAGTAGTCCTCCCAATGTTTCTCCCTAGTAGATCCATAACCACGAGGCAAGGTGGCAGTCTTGGATTTACCATTGAGAGATGCTGTATCCCTCTTATCTGGAAGACTCATCACCGAATGCCTTTGCACCGGCTCCGATCTAAACGATTGAAAGGACACTTGAGATGCTGCATCATCCGATTTGAGACTAGTTTGCGATCCTCTTAAGCCGTTTTGTACTAAATTCGTCTGACCGTATTCATTTCTGTACTGATCTAGGCCAATGTTGTCACTATTAATTCTATTTAATTGGGGTCTTGGTAACGGCCGCCTATATTCCAGGGTGTCCGTTTTGTTGACAGACGACGACCGTTTCATTTTCGGCGACTCCTGTACATTGGTCAAGGACGGCATCTTCGACTCCTTCTCCAGGTCGATCTCGTGCTCAATCTGCGTCTGCACATGCGCCAACATCTCCTCCAGATCTCCCAGATCCGGGTTCAAATTCATTTTCATTCGACGCATTCTCACTATTCACAAAAAAATCACGAGTTCTTTGGTGTGTTCAAGGCACTTATAATAACTGAAACATATTTTCCGTAAAGCACGTGCGCTCTAACCGAAGGCCGGTCGGAAACTGACAGTATATTAAGTATGACATGTTTATCAGTTGACGCTAACCTCAATACGCATCACTACTTATCACTTTACGTCCGATTCTTGATAAATAAATAAATAAAAATTAAACTTTCCTTTAAAATGACTTTAAAAAATTTGTTAAATTAGTTAACTAAATGATTTATAGTTGGTCACGTTTAAGCATGGCAGGGGAAGCAAGTTCGATTTATTACCGAAGGTTTTTTACTCTAGCATTCTAGTACCGCGAAAGGTGATTTCCTATTAATAGGACGAAATAGAAAGGCATCGGCCATAGTATCTAATGACATGTAAAAAGCGTCAGTACAAATTCCAAAGTATTGTGTTTCTTTATTGTATAAATATTATTTTATAGGTATCATATTGTCATGATAAGTCTAATAGTATAACATATATATTTCACATTAACATCTACTTTTAACAAAATGTTTAATAATTTAAAATATACTCTAAGTATTAAAGTTAAAAAATCTATTGGTTCATTTTATATAAGTCCATAAGCAGAGAGAACTAAGTGACAAAACACTCCGTTCTTTAGTTTCTATATGAATTTATATATTATATTTGTGTGTGAAATGACGAAAGTTGACGCCGTATTTTAAACTCAACTTATAATAATGCTATAGTGATTTATTTAGGAAAAATTCATTATTAAACAATGTGCTGTTAAAATAATGAACAGTGATTCATATTTTAAATAGTAAATGTAAGAACCGGAGTAAATAATTTTTCATATTTTAATTAATAATAATTTCATATATAAAAAGACTTTATGTGTATATGATATATATATATATATATATATATATATATATATATATATATATATATATATATATATATATATATATATATATATATGTGTGTGTGTGTGTGTGTATACATATATATCAATAATCATATATTCATATATTCCACACAAAGAACTTCCTAACTAAGGGTTCTATAGTATTTATGAAAGCTGCGCATTGTTCGTAGTGTATTACTTAATTGGTAGTAACGAAGCTATTATACTCGGATTACCAAATGTGTAGCGATATAACCGCAACTTTTGCACACACTAGTGGTTCAGAAGTCGCATTTACTTATCAGGTGGCGGTAACCAATTCAAAGTAAGGTCAATTAAGGTGTCGCCTATAATTATTATAAGTAAATTTTATTTTCCAAAACAAAGGAAATAGATTAAATGATTTTCTTTGATTACTATATAAAAAGGTACTATATACAAGGTTAGTAGTATTTGCCGGTTTGATTATGACGTATTTCTTTACTGTATTTTCAAATGTCATGAATTTAAATACATAGTTTGCCAAATACAAGCAATTCATGAATATCATTGCATTAACTAATATTCTAGATACAACCGGCAACCAAAAGATAACAAATATTCTGCGAAACGTAAAAATTTATGACGTTTCATTACTCATTTTATCAACATTACCCATAATTATTCATATCTTCTCCACATTCTCTTACATAAAGAAACATACTACACTTTAATTGAACCGATAAACACCTACATACATCTCTATCTCCCAATCCACACAAAAAAAAAACATACACACGTTAGTAATGTTTAAAAAAAATCACTAACATTCTCATAACAATCCAGCGTAGTATTTAAAACTAAGTGTCTTACACTCTTCGTTTGCTTTGAGCCACCTGCTGGCCAATCAAAGCAATTCAACGGTCATGCGCGACGCAATTGCAAGAATTCATTAGAGATGAAAATCTTTTGCGTGGTTAGAGATATCAAGATTTATTAATTGAAGTGGTTGAGAACAATTGTTTTATTTATACACTTATTATACATTCAATTTATTATGTATTGCTAAAATTCACGATTTATCCCGCACATAGCAGAGTAGGCAGGGGAAACCGGAGAGACCAAGTGTTAAGACACTCTGTTCTTCACTTTCCGTCGTTTTTTGAGGCATTGCGTGTTGAGTAGCGGAACTCAACGCCGCACTTTGCCTAGTTTCCAGAGCGAAGAAAATGGAAATAGAAAAAATCTAACTTCCTCGCGTTGGAATCGAACCTACTAACCGTCGCGTTTACAGGCAGACGCAACGACTCTGCGCCACAACGGTCCTCACAAAATTATTTAAAATATATAGTAAAATTGATTTCACCACAAAACTGTTCAGTAAATTAAAACTAAAAGAAACACCCAAAACTCATTTGCAGTATAAAATATTAAGTAAATATTATTATTAATTTCTAAATAAATCTAAATACGAACTAATTAAATACAGATAAATTAAGTTATACCAAGAATCAAGGGACTGTATGTCAAAGTCATATTTACAAGATGCGTCATATAGAATGATTGGAATGAGGATTTTTCTGTATTAGTGTTATTTTTCCTTTATATTAGTCACAAATATGGAGCATAACGTCACACTGGAACTTTGCTTTGGTGACGAAGCCCAGCCAGAATTCCTCTAGCTCAGCCTTCATCAAGACCAGGTGACGTTAAGGAGACTACTAAGGTCAATAGTATGCCACAGATTCAGAATTGAAAACGACAATATTTATTTGCGAAACAGCCAGATAATAGGGCAAGTATTTCTTTTTTTTAAATTTAAATGCCCTATACCTAATTTTTTCTTTTTTTTTATGAGAAGGAGAAGGCAAACGAGCGGTCGGGTCACCTGATGGTAAGTGATCACCGACGCCCACGGCCCTGTCTAACAGCAGAGGTGTTACAAGAGCGTTGCCGGCCTTTAAGATGGAGGTAGACGCGCTTTTTGAAGATACCCATGTCGTATCGATCTGGAAACACTGCCGCAGGTAGGCTATTGCACACTAGTGTGGTATGTGGAAAAAAGTTCTTACGGAACCGTACAGTAGAAAATAAATAACGTTAACAGTTCGTGTGTGTTAAACGCGTTGCCATAGCGCTGTATATAAAGTGATATTTTATATTTAATATGACTTTATATACAGAGTATACTGTGGTACATATATATATATATATATATATATATATATATATATATATATATATATATATATATATATATATATATATATATATATATATATATATATATATATATATATATATATATATATATATATATATATATATATATATATATATGTAGTTTGTTAATAAAATATGTATTAAAACGAATACTTCATGTACTAATGTATAGATATGTACACTCAATATTTCAAGAGCAATTGTCTTGAGCCGTTTGTCTAATGGGCGTCCTTAATAGACATAGATTTGTTCATTTCATTTACATCAATCAATCTGTCGCCGCTGATCGCTTACAAGCGTTCATCAGGCTTGCTAGTAAACTAAACGTATTTTAGTAGCTTTACATATGTCCCATATATTTACAAAGAGTACTACTACTAGTACAAGTGGGCAGAAATAAACTACACTAGATTCTCTACTCTCCTTTCTTTAGATTCTAAGACACTCCGTTCCCAATATTCTGGTATATTTTTAATATATTCTTTGTTATATTGCAAAATGCATTATAGCAAGATATCTTACAGGACTAATGCAATAACATAAAAATAGTTTACATACAATCTCTGCACTCTCTAATGGGATCTAAACCAGACGTCACGTTTACAGTCTACTCTAAGATTCGGTAAGTATTCATTGAAATCTCGTTAAAAATAGGGGTTCTTTTTTAAGGGTGAAACAGGTTCAGTCAAGGTTAACAAGGCAGATATAAAAATTGTATATTCACATAACTTTTTTTTTGTAATAACTTATTCCGTCTTTAGCATCTCTGTAGGGAGATTTTTACAAATTTCCGCTACCCAAAGACCATTACAAAGACGAGAGAATGCAATTTTTATTAAATATTTTTACGATTTTCAAAGCACTTAAAGAAAAACATGTGTTATTTCTATCCTCAGTGTGGATAAACACTTTAAAAATCATAAAAAGATCTTCAAAGTGTTAAGCCACACTGAGAATGGAAAAATGCTTAAAGAAAACATAAAAATAAACGATTTAACCCAACATTCGCTCTTTGGAAATGTAATTTTAAAGTGTATTTACAACTGTACTTAACCTCCCGAATCAGTCCACACACTAACCTTCAATTCATATAAAAAAAATTACAATATAATATACACAATATTAGGTAACAAAACGTCAAACTACAATTTGTCCGGTGCATATAAAATTACATATGAACAAGTGGACTTAATTATCGAGTTATTGATTTCCGTACGCTTGTTAAAAGCCCGTGAAGCTTTGGTTGCATTTAATGTATGTTTGCTAAGTTAAATACACAAATGGGGCAATTTTTGTATTTAAAGCGTGGAACAGAAATACAGTGATAAATGTGGGTTCGATTACCGACTGCGGGTATTTCTACTTGCTTATCTGGTAGGTATAGGTTAGGCGAAAACAGAGTGTCTTAACACTAGGCTTTTATCTCAATAACTAAAGAAAAAAATTAAAACTGTAAGCCTGTGTCACATAAATTCCTTACTGAACTAGTTTTAATCATAGCTTATCTGTGACATAGATTAAATAAGATACATAAAACGTAAAATTATATTCTTTTAAAAATAAGTTGATATGTTTACCTATTTGTGAAACAAATTAAACTACATCTATACCAGCCAATGAATCTTCCCACCAGGCCCTGTGAAGTGAACGGGGAAATCAGATAGCGGGTCAGCAATAGAAAATCAATCTAGGTTGTAACTGTAGTACCTATATACCTAACGACATGAGAAATGTACCAAGAGTAAATTACTATGTAAATAAAACAATAATATGTACTTTCAAGTTAAAATTATATATAGATGATCAAAATTATGAGATATACTTTACATTGAGTTCAAGTTTATGAAATTAATTATATTTGCTGAATGTTCCATATAACATGTTAGAAACAGAGAGCTAGTGTCAAGTCACTCCGCTTTCACACGTCTTTTATAAACGCTTACATTAATATTAAAGTAGTTAAAAGAAGAGTGCAAAGTAAATATTATCACGAAAGATAGAAAAAGTTTTTTTAAATGATAATATATTCGCTCCACAATATAGTAAAAAGACATCAAAACACCTCGATAATATATACATATATATTTAACTAATTATATTACAAAAAAATCAAATACAGATTAAAAAACAAAATACCATAGAAAATCTATTCACAGATTAAACAAAAAAAACAAAATGCAATTCACACGTTACACTACTACGACGTAAGCTTTGTGCACACACTTAAAACCCTAGTTTCTCGGAACGAACTGTTTCTACTCATCAGTAGAAGGTACTCGAGTTATTGGAACTTGATATCGATTCATCGATAAAAATGCAATTTTTTGCCTGAATATGAATCAATGAGAATCGATTTTTTTCTTTTATTGTTTTCCTGTTATGAATATTTTGTTATCTGTTTATTCAGATCCATTTTAAATTAGTGTGTGTCATTAATGTCATTCACAAATATATTAATTTGTTTATTTTACTTGAACTTTTTTGCTAATAGATGTACCTATTTAATAATAAATCGCAATTGAGACTGTCTTGGCAAAACCATGTGACATTGTTTACAATGCAGTATTCGTAAACATAAGTTTTAAACATTTTATTTAAATATTTAAATTTCTCCAAATATGAAAAAAAAAAAAACATTATGCATTCACACTAGCATCAATATTTTATTTGATGTATGTAATATATTATTACAATATGTTACACATCAAAGACATACACGGAACTCAACGACCACAAAATTATCTTATCGAAACAGGCTTTGAATCCATAACAATCACTTACAGTTGGACTTCCTAGACTATGTATATCGCATGTTATTTAAAATAGAAAAAGAGAACAGAATTTAATATATATATATATATATATATATATATATATATATATATATATATATATATATATATATATATATATATATATATATATATATATATATATATATATATATATATATATATATATATATATATATATATATATATATATATATATATATATATATATATATATATATATATATATATATATATATATATATATATATATATATATATATATATATATATATATATATATATATATATATATATATAATAAATAATTGTGGAAATTTGTAAAAAATCTCCCTATATAGTTGTTAATAGCGCAAGTTTTTGTAAAACGCATATGAGAATTTCAACGCAGCTTGATGAGAGCTTATGGCTTAGTGGTTAGAGCACTTGGACTTTTCATTAGATACCTCCTATCCATTATGAAGATAATTTTTAAAATTAAAACCAGTACGAGTAGTTTTAAAGATTTATACGTTTAAGCAAATAACTGTTTTAGCTTTATAATAAATTCAAATTCAAAACTTTTATAAGCACTTTCTATAAAATATACACACACTTATATATTATTTATAACTATATATAAGCACATGTAACTATGACAATATGGTACCTATTTATCAACTTGTCAACATACAAGCACATGTACACACATGTAATACTCATCTGAGATAAAGATAAAAATCCTTTGACAACCACTTACTATTTCATTATTATACAATTGGTTAAGTTGCTATATAACATTTACTAGAAAATAACCTTTTTTATTGATACAAATATAGTACTTGGTGTAGAATGTAGTAAGGCAGTACACGCTGTACGGATAATAATGGGTTAGAGTGACATCTTCCAGGGTGGACCAGATCCCATATGACATATATTTAATATGTGTAAGTATTATAGAAGACCTAAATAAAAAAATGAAAAATGAAAATTGGATGGATATTGGATAACGGAACTCTGTAATAATCCGTTACGAGATAAAGCGTGAAGCTGTGTTTCTTCGGGCAGGAATACAAGTTGCAAGTAACAATATATATGTAAAAAAAGCTTTCAATAGAAACTCAATTAATTGTCTCTAACTATAACTTAAATACAATATAGACTTAACTTTCTCCATATATGACAGAGATAACCTAGTGCCAAGTCACTCCGCTCTCCTTTATACAAATATAATGGTAAATACAAGCACATTATTAAAGCTAACACTTTAAGTTATAAGCTAACAATGTCAGTCACGCCAAGGCTTATCAGCGTTTCGACACCATTTCCGCTTTGGATTCCTGCGCTCCCGTTACGATAAAAATGTTGACATGCAGTAGACTAGCTATGGCTGTGTAGTAGTTTATCTGTCTGCCTATGAAGGAATATATATATATATATATATATATATATATATATATATATATATATATATATATATATATATATATATATATATATATATATATATATATATATATATATATATATATATATATACATATATACATATATACATATATACATATATACATATATACATATATACATATATACATATATACATATATACATATATACATATATACATATATACATATATACATATATACATATATACATATATACATATATACATATATATATCTCTGCGTCATGACGATCCTACTACAAAGTAATGAAATTCTTCTACGTGAAGCGAAAAAATTGCACTCTATATTATATTGTCCACGAAAACTACGTGTGACTTCAAACGTTCTAGTTATAGGTACAATTCTTAATAAGGTAATTTCATAGCCTCGCTAACTAAAACGAATTGAAGCGGTTAATTCCGCCACCTAAGCACACTACGACTCAATAACGGTAGGGGAGCTCAAACAAACATATACATACATATGTTATCAAAAATAATTTAAATAATTATTTATATACAAATATGTTCTATATAGATAATACTGTTACAATAATGTATTCGGTCAGTTATTTGCATTTACATTCAAAATGTAGATTTAACATCCATATATTCCGTAAATAAGTGCTTTGAATTAATAATGATTTACATACACCAGTTATGTTTATTTTACACATATAAAAAAAAACTATAAATTATTTATTTATCTATAGTTTTTTTTTTTTTTTTTTTTTTTTTTTTTTTTTTTTTTTTTTTTTTTTAGCTTCACGCTTTATCCCGCACAAGGCAGGGTAGGCAGAGGGAACTGCAGGGACCGTGGGAACCTAGTGTTAAGACACTCCGTTGCTCAGTCCCTGCTTTCTCCGTCCCCGCTTTCCGCCGTTTTCGAGGCATTGCGTGTTGAGTGGCGGAACTCAACGCCGCGCTTTGCCTAGTTTACCAGAGCGAAGAAAATGGAAATAGAAAAATCTATCTTCTCCGACTGGGGATCGAACCCAGTAACCGTCGTGTTACAGGCAGACGTTGCGCCTCTGCGCCACGACGGTCCTCAATATATATATATATTGTTTATTATGATATATTTTTATTGTAACCCTTTTACCAAACTTTTACCGTAAAAACTGGTAAAAGAGTTTAAATCCATAATGTATATAAAATCGCACACATCATATATATATATATATATATATATATATATATATATATATATATATATATATATATATATATATATATATATATATATATATATATATATATATATATATATATATATATATATATATATATATATTTTACTAAAAAACTAGGTCGAAGCACGATACTTAATACTTTAGCTTTACAAGTCATCGTCGTGATTGATTATATCCGCTTATAATAATTATCGAACGTTAAATATGCAATAAGGTGGCCAGGAAGGAACCTTTTGTGTATAAAATTAACGCCCCGCCTATAAATGAAAAGCATCAAAATTTTTAAAATATTATTCATATATTTCAAGCTATTTTTTTAAAAAAAAAAGATAAACAGTTTGTTTGGCTGTACAGGAACTTTAATTCTGTTCTTTGCTGTTAAAAGTTTAAACTTGTTTATAAAAAAAATTGATATTTTTGTAATACGCAGATATAATAGCTAATCATGCCTTTCCCTGGCTATCATAAGGTTTCATAAATTAAGAAAATATATACGTGTAAATATTGTGATATTATAGTATTCTTTCATTTATATAAAGCGAAAATATTTATATAATTAAATAAAGCGGAGGCTCATAAAAGAACATAATAGAAAACGTCCATAGATAAAGCCGCAGAAAACTTATGCATGTACAATGACATCACGATACGTCCTCACTTAATAAAGTCCCTGACCAAGTCATAAGGTATGTCTTTATTATATAATATATTTGTTACTGTTTCCATATAAAAAAATAATATAGGACAAGTAGCACGTTGTGGCGTAGAGGCGTCTGACTGTAAAGGCGACAGTTTGTAAGTTCGATTTTCACTTGGGTGGAATGAATTATTTTATTAACTTCGCGCTGTAACACGGCAAAACAACGTTAAGCTCCGCCAACACACAATGCTTCCAAAGGCAAAAAGCGGAGAACGGAGCGTCTTAACACTAGGTTCCTTCATATATAAAGTAAAACTAAAAGAATATATAGAACAATTTTGTTTGTAAATTCCCTATTATTCAGAAGAAAAGGTGACTGACCGATCCATCAAACAAAGCAAGCCGCCGTCGCCGCCGTACGTATTAAGCAGAAAAATTTGACATTCAAATTACTATTATACTGCTGGCATTCTTAATTTTATTTACTTTACCATTTTTTTTTCGAGGTTTTAGATCTAGAAATATATAGTTTCCTTCATCATCCTTTATTAAATGATACCTATAAAACAGAGAAGCGTATAAGATTTGATCCTGCAATCATCACAGAACACATTTCTCTGTACTTATCGCAAAACATTAATATAATATAATAAAGGCTATATTAATTTTCTTTCCTTACAGAAATATCCAAGACAGATTTTTCATTATTATTAGAATCATCAGTTGCTAAGATTATCGTCCTAGATTATTAGCGAAAACTCACTCAAATTAGTTGTATTTTTTAGATCTAACCGTAGGATGCATAGCACGTATGAGAAAAGACTACTCGTGTTTTTAACAAATATACAAAAATATAACATATGCTATACTAATATCTAGATATGCTCTTAAAACTCTTCCATCCATCCATCCATCCACACACTAGGCTCTCCAATTGCACTTACAAAGTCAAGTAAGTTTAATTGTCATGTAATGCAAAGGAAACGTCATGATTGGCCGTATCCTGCACACGCGCGTGTCGCTGCGGCACGTGAAGCGTTTGAGTGCAGATTAAAACTTTCATATCATTTTATAAGCCGAGGATTTTCTGCTAGAGAATATGTTAAGTAATTAAAAATTTTCGGATATTCCCCATATATTCACAAAAAAAATTATATACCTAACAGAATTTGAATTGTTTATAGAAATCAGTTAAGTTTTTAAATACATTAATATGTAGAATTAAATCTTATTATGAGAATAAAAAATCAATAGTACTAATGATTTTGAAACATTTGTAGTAAACTATTAAGTGCTGGTAACTTTGTTTGCAAAAAGAGCCATTTTCATATTGATTATAAATTAATTAGATGGTGTATTTGAGTTCTACGTCAGATGTTTCAGAATTTTACAAGTCATTGAAAATATAGTGAAAAAGATATAAACAGCAAAAGTGAGTGGTAAGAGAGGTAAGGGGAGACCTCGGTTGACTTTTAAAATATAATATCAAACATACTTGAGGAAAGTCACGTAAAATGCAGGAGAACTCCCCGGAGAACATGTGTGAAGAGGGATAATGACAGTGGACGAGGTAAAAGAAGTATGTAGCGACCGCAGCGTTCGGCGCTCCGTTCTTTCTGACTACCCTGCTATGGATAAAACGTGGGATGTATACTCATCACGATGGGCACCTTTTACTATATTACTATTTTCCCAGTAGGTTTCCTACTACTGTTAATTTTATTCACTATTTAAGCTGTAGTTTAACACCCATTAGTCAGTGCCAACACACTGTAAGTATTTCTAAAATGTTTCAATAGTGGAACTTGGATAGAGACAAAAAAAGGAACAATACCAAGATGATACAACATCGCGTGACCATAAACTGTGTACACAACGTTGTGCCGATGATGCGTGAAAAATATGGTAATTCTCACGTTAACAACTCGTAATGAATCGTTTATATATCATAATATGGTCTATTAGTCGTAGATTAATTGAGTGTTGATTTAATCATAGTTTTTGTATTGGATGCTTTTGAATGAAAACAACTGGTTGAATGATAATAAATTAAAAGTTTATGTACAGTTATTTTACATAGAGACACCTAGCTGAGCTAAGCGGGAATATTTTTTGGCTACCCGCTGTATCCCGCTAAAAGCAGGATTGAACCAGAAAGTGTTGAGTGGTGGGATTTACTACCATGCTTAGTCAGAAATGTTGAGAATTTGAACGGGAATAAATAACGATTATAATAATAATTAAAATGAAATAAAAAATTTAAGACAATAATAAAATAAGCGTTACAGAGATGTCCATCACATAATAGAAGAGAAGAAAATACTAAGCATTCCATGGATTCACCGTGCGGGTGCCGGACCCATCGCGTTGTAGGAAGGAGGGCTCCGAGAAGCGCTTGGGACTTGCGACCCAAGTGTAGGATTAAAAGGGGCCCCTTTAAAATACATAACGCTCACCTCCACCGTCCGAGCTCCTCCCAATACCTAGCCAAATTAAAAGTGCCTTCAAAGTGCGTTCTAGAAATGAATTAGTAAAAGTACTACTAAATAGCATTTCACACACACACACAAACACAGCTTAACGCTTTGTCCAGCTCAATGCAGGGTAGGCAGAGGGAACCGCAGGAACCGTAGAAACATAGTGTCAAGACACTCCGTTCTTCGGTTTCCACCTTTTCCGAGGCATTACGTGATGAGTGTAATGTAACAACTTTGAGTATTTACCTACAATGTCATGAGGTCAGCCTTCAAAGTCAATGCCACACTAACATCATTCGGACGTCGAGGAGCGAAAATTCACTTGACACCTTGCACAGATTGCATACAAAGTGCGACCGCCCACGTAGTTACATAATAAGGAGACAATACATGCACGTCACGAGACGTGCAATAGCTGAGTAGTGTACATGACTACAAAAATTGAGACAACCTTTTAGTATATTTGATAAAAGTCTAAACAAACCAATGTGTTTTTAATAATAAGGTATAGTTATAGGATCAATTCCCATTCGAGGGAAATAATTATTTACATTTTTATAGAATATAGCAAAGAATAACTTGAAACAACCGTCACTTAAGACACCTTGTCTCGGAAATGAACGGTGGGTAGAAAATCTAATTTCCTTCTCCCTACTTCTATATAAGATAATAAAGAATGAATTAAGAAGATGCCAAGAAGAAGTTCAAAATGGACTATGCTTTCCACCATTCAATATCTCGACAGTAAGAGAAAGGAGTTAACAATCATTAATTTAACTAAGACACGTCTGTACTCTCATGGTTCTAAAACATGTTACGGAAAAATATAAGATTAAAAAAAAGAATAGAGAGTTAAAAATATAACGTCTACTTTATGAACTTCTATATCAGCTAAATTCAACTACGACCCTTAAAAATTAGGTTACAAATAAAAAGTAATAGACTAAAAATAACAACGGTTTCATTTCTGAGACATATTCGAATTCGAAGAACCGACCAATATTTTTTTATAAATACGAGCGGTATACGAATCCTCGCTGTTCGATGCTTTTTTTGGTTCTATACTACCTTCACGCTTTATCCCGCAAAGTGGGGTAGGTAGAGATAACCTAGTGTCAAGACACTGTAAATTGTGCCTCCTTCATCACCTTACTCGTTAAAATACATTCCATGTAATATTTTTTTTTATAGCTTCACGCTTTTATCCCGCATATAGCAGGGTAGGCAGAGGGAACTGCAGGAACCATATGTACCTAGTGTTAAGACACTCCGTTGCTTAGTTCCAGCTTTTTTCGTCCCCGTGTAAAGGAAATATTAAAAAAAGACTTATATATGTACATGCAAGGTGTTACGTGCTGGACTGGCCATTTCATTATCCCACGTACGTACAACATAAGTGAATGTGGTGAGAACGTGGCAATAATATTATGATAACAACGTAACAACCTTCGCCGACCTTCATAAAAACAGTGCCCACTCGGAATTGATCTGACAATACGCATAATGAAAGTAAAACACAACTATATTAGCTTATTATATTATTAGTATAGGACGATATGTTAACAACATAATAGAAACTTAAGATAACAAAAATCTAACTTTACGACCCTCTTTATGGGTTTGACTCCCACTTGTTGAGAACGAATTATTTAACTTGCATTAAATAATTCGTAAACCTGGCAAATAGGCAAAGCAGCGTTGATTTCCGTCACTCAACGAAGAACGTAGTGTCTTAACACTAGGTTTCCATGGTTCCTTCTGATAAAGTGTAAATCTACAAAAAAATAAATTTTGTGAATAGGCTGGAATTTTAAGTAGCGTGTGTTGAGTTGACGAGCTCAACGCCGCACTTTGCCGCAACAGAATTTTAATATAATATTTTTCCAGCTTCACTCTGTTCCATCAGCAGGGACTGAGAATGCACGCTAGGTTCCTATGATTCCCGCAGTTTCCTCTGCCTACCGTGTCATTTGAGGGATAAAGTGTGAAGCTAAAAAAATAGAAAACCTCCGTTCCACGATTAGGACAAAGCAGGCGACATACATTTCTTCAGTAGGTTTCTTCAGTAGGTTTAAGAAAATAATTTTTCCACTTCCCATCTGGTTTCAAAACATAGCACACAAAGCCGTACCGCATATATAATAATAATGCAAAATAAACTTCATTACAAATTTAAGTATTTGTAGCATATAATATAATGCCATTGTTACATAAAATCCCGAAAACAAAACAAAACAGGCTGAAGGAAGCACTAAAGATAAGATGTTAAGACTACATAAAGTTGGTTCCCCCAACTCCACTAACCCAGAACCGCAGGAAACAAGACAAAAGTTACATCCAAACTTGTCAAGATTTAAGAGAGCGTAATTCACAGACCTTCCGCGCTAGCCTACTAAAGTACTCCACTCATTGTGGCGTTATATGAAAAAAAACTTTCGATTCACCGCAATTCACTAAGCTAAGGCAAGCCTTCTCGGCAGATTTAACAATGGCTTACCTGACAAATGTTTAAAAAACGTCTTCAAACACGAAATTGGACCTTATTTTAGGGGAACAGAGAACAATGTGATAGCAAACAGTGTTGTTAACCCCGTAGCTAGAATTGCCTACGTTTTGCGGAATAACCAACTGTAGCGTGTTGAAATAAGGGTCATAAAGCGGAGATGTGGGAGACGAACCGTAACCGCATCAAGTGCACTGATGCGGAAACGTCTTTGTATAATTGAAGAAAAATACTGGGCCAAGCCTGAACTGTAGCGAGAAGTCTATTAGGTACCATCAAGATGTAAATCCTAGGTTAAGCTGGTTCCTTTGATGTAAGACAGAACTTGGCGTTCGTCAAAGGCTTTTGAAGATGAAATAGGTACTTGTTTCGAGATTATTACTTTAGATTTTTATGCTTGGCTTTATACTGAGCGTTTATAAGCATCACCTAAGCCATTAAAATAATAGCTTATTATGAGAAAACTAAATTCAAAAAGTGTTTAAACATTCCAACAAAAAATACATACAAAAATACTACTGAAAGATCTCTCACAAATATTCCGTAATAAATACAAACTAGAATTGTTCGTACGAGGTTGCAACATCCATCAAGTGGTCCATCATCCAGCATTCACACAGATTTGTCATGGCGACGCGCGACTAGATGAGCAACCCGAGACGCGGCCACGACTAATTTAATGCTGACTTTTATATTTTTTACTTTCAAATACCTTTGTGAGAGTTATTTCACATTGAAATGTGATAATATTTTTTTATTGAATGTAATTTAGACGTTCTAGGAATATATATAGATTTGAAATTTTTCATTTATTATTATACATTTAAAATATATAAATAATTTATAGCACACTTTCTATAGAAATGTCATCAAAATAGTATAAACTTGACAATTCCATTAGTGTCGGTCACAAAACTTAGAAAACAGTGAATCATTACTTGATATACTTTAATCTAACTACAAAACCAAGCAATTAGATATATCTAACAAAAAAGAAGAGAATAAAAAATGCGAGACATTTTTCCTTTTCGGCGTCACGCTTTATCTTGCACTGCATAAAGACGAACAAGCGGAGAGAACTAAGTGTAACGCCGCTGGAAGGAGACTTTCCCGCTGAATTCGAGATAATGCGTGTTTAATCGCACTACTTAAAGCTGCGTTTTGTCTTACCGCAGCGGAAAAACAAAAAACATCTCAAATCGCAATCGAATCCGCACTTATCACATACACAAGCAGACACTCCACTCCTACTGCATCACGCAGGCCTCACGTCTAATCAACTATCGCATTACTCGTCTATTGCATATAATTAAAAATCAATACATCGATTACACTTACACGCCCCTACGGAAGCGTATTACGCGTCCCTTCACTAAAGGGGTTAAACTCTTGTGATGAACGATTAGAAGGGCGGGACAGCGCTTTAATTATTAAATCACGTTGTTCAAATAATCATTTTGTAAACGGGTAATGTAAGCCAGTCAGCCAAGCAGTTATTTACCATACAATTTTGCGACGGTGTGGCGCAGAAGCAGAGCGTCTGCCTGTAAACACAATGGTTTATGGGTTCGATTCCTACTCGGGAAAGATGGATTTTTCTATTTCCATTTTCTTCGCTCTGGCAACTAGGCAAAGCGCCGCGTTGAGTTCCGCAACTCAACACGTAATGTCTCGTCTTTCCGCCTGAAAGCGGGAAACGGAGTGACTTTACACTAGGTTCCCACGGCTTCTGCGGTTTCCTCTGTCTACTTTGCTATGTGCGGGATAAAATGTAAAGACTTATAAAAATCCTTAGAAAGTTTAGCTATTTGTCACTTTTTTTAAAGACTTGCCTAACGTTTTACTTATTTTTAAAGAAAAAGAAACACTTAAAAGTAATAGATAACGCATATCGTTATAACAATCTAAATCAATCAAGAATGGTAACGAAACGGAAAGCAAATTTACATATTATGTAAAGTGGAATGGTAAGTATCAGAGCGAAAAACAACAGAACGAGAATACGCCTAATATAGGCATATCCGTGCGCATCGATCGCCAACGCATGAATCTAGTTGACGTAACTTTATTGACAGGGCACCGTTTATACAGAACTTTTGGATTTTGATTTTATAATTATTAATAATTATTTTTAATACAAATATTATAATTCTATAGATTAGTAGCTTCTGGAGTTTTAAATATATGAAATTTCAGCACATAAAATTTTGATTTTGATTTTGTTTTCTTCTTCTAGTTGTAATGGAATAGGCGTTTGTCTTCCATCTCACCTGATGGAAAGTGTATATGAAGTCAAAGGTGATACACGCCCGTCCAAAAGAAACTTGTTCACTCCACTTTCAAAGGCTCCGGGGTTTACTTTTGAGGAAGAATAAATGAGATCAGATTTCACATGACAACTGTCAAGTATAGGTTATTATAATTAATCAATACTATTAATAATAGTATACAAAATACTATTTCAATCAGATATATGGAAGTTATAGATAGTAGATACTTAGGTACGTTTACAGAAAAAAGGCTTTAAGATTTTTATGCAGTTCACTTTTTAAAAATTAACTTAATGAAATCGTTGTACCACATACAATATCACATATATGTATGTATCTAATTGATACATTTTATTTAACAATATAAACACAATTTACACAAGTAGTTAGGAATTTCAAACAAATGTTTTATAATGTCGATTTCTATTCTCATTTTAATAATAAAAATGTTTAATTAATATATAAAGAAAAAAAAAAACACAAAATACAACAAATTTATCCGTCTGTCCATCACTGAGAATAAATATCTATACATATCAATATATCGTAGATTAAATAGTATTATCGGTACAATATAAACGGGGTCTTCTATTAATTCGAGGCTTCCTACTCATAGGCGCACGCGTGGGCGGTAATAGACGCGTCCCATCTAATGGAAATTTGGCAGATATGGCAAAGTTAATTACGAAACTAAAAAATTAAGAAAAGCTTTGGTTCTTGTTTAAGTCGATATATGTGCTTAAATAACTTTTGACGTTAAATAAATAGCTTTTGAAGTCATGGCTTTTTTTATATATATTAAAATGAACCATAAAATAAAAAAAAATGATTACCCCAAGAGCAAATATACAAATAAATATACATATAAACATTGCATATAAAATATATAGTTAATATAATTTACTTTAAAAAAAAGCTCAAAATAAAATGTTTCTTAAACACATTAAACAGTATTCATTCAAATAAAACAATTAGTATCATAGCAATTATATACAACATAGTAAACATGTACGATACATAGACATAAAACCGAGGAAGTTTAATTGCCCGTACCGTTGTTATTGTCTTACGTACTCCAGACCCGCTTAGAAAATGATGAAATGCGTCTAGATTGCAATTTTAACTGATACACACACACACACACACACACACACATATATATATATATATATATATATATATATATATATATATATATATATATATATATATATATATATATATATATATATATATATATATATATATATATATATATATATTGCTGTTGTAAGAAAATATAGTACTGGCAAATCGAATCTATGTATATAATAAAGAATTAACTACATCTGCCGGAATTTGTATGGCGGAGAGGTCCAGGTGTTCTTCTTCCGATCGCCATTGTTAATTTAAAGAAATACTTCATCGAGTGTAGTACTTTACGTATAAAGCGGTTTAAATTACCTTACATTTTTACAAAATGATTTTTTTAAACTAAATATATTATTTAATATATATGATATTTCAAGAGATATATATCAAAATTGTAATTTAGGCCAAGTATTACCCTCAAACTATTTAAAGCTCAGATAAGTTTTAAAACTTACTTTTAAAACTTGAGACTACAGCATCCCGAGAGCGTCCACAGCGTAGATACTTTAACAATTCAAGTACGAGTAGGCAGATTTTTCACATCAGTGTATTTTAAAAATGCAAATTCCAACTCTTTGGAATCACGATTTATTTTTCGTTGCAGCCAGGTTAAAGATTTTTTTAAACCTTAACCTATAACAAATTTAGACAGTGCCTTTCAAATTTCTAAGAGGACGAATTAATTCGAGTAATATTAAGAAGATGCTAAAAGCATGCATCTAATTCTTTTACTTCCTTGCTAATATATGATAGATGTTTAGAGAAATAAACACTTTAAACATAAAAAAAAGAGAATAATCCCACTGATCATCATCATACACGAAGTACCTACATACAAACGGTAAATTTCCAAACAAAACTTAAATTTAAAAAATCTTTAAAATTTCTAAACGTTTCAATAACTATAATTACATACGCAACATTGATCATTGTGGCTTACCGCAAACAGACCTCTGCATGGAAATAGAAACTCGAACTGAACTGTTGTGGGCGCCAATGAGGAATTAAAGGTGCTATTTCCTACTGTCATATTGACATCTAATATGTATTATATTTTGAATTAACCTTTCTTGATTCACGCTGCTTCACGCATTCACGCTCTACTTACAACACCTAATGTTAAGACATTCCGTTCTTAATTACTCTTTAGTTTCTTCATACCTTCCCTAAAATTGACTGTTGACTTTGAAATTTTAAAAGCCGGGAAAACTAAAATAATATAAGTTCTCTCCGTGTAGGAATCAAACTCAAAACCGTTGCGTTTACAGCCAGACGCTGTGCTATTACACTACCACTGACTCATTTCTTTAAATATTGTGCAATTCTTTTTTTTTTTTTTTTTTTTTTTTTTTTAGCTTCACGCTTTATCCCGCACATGGCAGGGTAGGCAGAGGGAACTGCTGGAACTATTAGAACCTAGTGTTAAGACACTCCGTTACTTAGTCCCTGCTTTCTCCGTCTCCACTTTCCGCCGTTTTCGAGGCATTGCGTGTTGAGTGGCGGAACTCAACGCCGCGCTTTGCCTTAGTTGCCAGAGCGAAGAAAATGGAAATAGAAAAATCCATCTTCCCCGACTGGGGATCGAACCCAGAAACTGTCGCGTTAGCCGCTTTACAGGCAGACGTTGCGCCTCTGCGCCACGACGGTTGTGCAATTCAAAACCGATTTATTTCAATAACAGTCATATCCTCAATGTGTTCGGATAAAACTAAACTTTGGCGTTGAGTTACGCAGCTTAGTGTCCAGGCATATAAAGAATGTCATTTGTTTTTTGGAATATCGTTTGGATAACAACCGATATAAACAAAGAGCGACGGTAAATTGTTAGATTATAACAGTACTAAGATTGTATCAAGGTTAAATAAATATTGATACTCTAATGTCAAGTAATATCAATACTAGCACATAGTTGATATTGAGAAGACCGTCGTGGCACAGGATCTGCTTGTGTACGTTTACCGTCTGTGAGTTCGATTCACTACTCAGGGAGAATGAATTATTATAATATTCGTCGATCAGGTCATAAGGCAAAAGCCCGACGTTGAGGGCTCGAAAACGCGAAAAGTAGGGACTAAGCAACGGAGGGTCTTAACACAAGGTTCCTATGGTCGCTGCAGTTCCCTCTGCTTACCCTGCCGTGTGCGGGATAAAGCGTGAAGACATAAAAAAAAATTAAGTACCAATAAACAATAGCTACCCTAAATTGCGATCGACACAATTTGCCCATACCTAAAAGCCTGTCATGCGTCATACATACGAGTACATGTACCAGACCAATTATGACATGTGGGTCAATGAAACGAGAATGCAATTAATACTTACTTGAAGATATTTGGTGACGTTACAATTTCTCTTGTTTTAAATAACATTTGTGCGTACATTCACTTTTGTGTGTTAATGTGACAAAAAAAAATTCGTGTGAAAAATTATTGGAAGTAAAATTAGAATAAAATAAAAAAATAATAATATATCATTATGACATAGTTGAAAAGCAGCCGAAAAGTGTCTAATTGTAAGTGTATGCAACATCTGTGGGTTTTTAAAAATAATCATAATTTTGTCGCTACAGTTAATGGATGTGCCATAAATTAAACCATCTTATTTGCAATTCGATTTAGTATCGATTAAAAATTAAATCATTTGTTAATCGATGAGTTTTATGTTTGCCATGTTATAAAAAAAATAAGATAAAATAATGGAAAGTAAGCACTTTCACAAAATTTTACTTCTTTTCAAATAAGATAATCGATATTGGTATAATTTTCACTTTTACTTATAAATCGTTAACAGTAGCAGAGACATAAATATATCGAAAATAGAAAAGGAAAATGGAATCACTAACATTGATCGGTTCTACAATGTTCATACAGTACATATTAATACGATTATCCTTTGAGGATTTGCTAAATACATTTACCTCATAATGGCATTGGTCTGATACAGTGTTACAGCACAACAACGTTGCATAATTAATTTTAAGCTTTGTATGTAACATTTGTACTAATTAATATTAAGTATAAAGTTAATCTGGTTGAACGCGCCAATCTCATGAACTATCTTATTACTTGTTACAATTACATAGATAGATAGATCATTTTATCGAAAAACGAACGGCTAATTTTAATTAATGATGTTGATTTGATCAGATCTACATCAGAAACTTAGAAAATAGGTTTCGTGTGTTATATAGAACTTTTGGTTGAGGCAGATAAGCCTCAGGTGGCGAAAATGCCGGTATTCATTCAAAAATAAAAGATATATAAAATGGCTGACAACGAAACGGTTAAAACATGTACAAAATGTTTTGGCCAGCTCCAGAAATTACTATTATGCTAGAAAACAAATACCTTACCTTAATTAGTATTAATCAATGAAACAATGTTACTTTAAAAAGTATTTTCCATTATTTCACATAAGATTAAAAACTAAACCATTTACGAAAATTACTACCTCCTTAAAAACCAAGTTTTAAAAATGTTACGATACAGATAATGATTTTCTGACTTTCATATATTGACTATTTCCGATTCATCTGGTTACCAAAAGTATAACAACAAAACAAAATTCCTAAGTCATAAATTTTAATACTCAAACAAACAAACTGGGGAAACTCGGTCGCATTGTATATATTTACATACACCTACTTATCGCATAGATACCTAAATACGGGTAATTGGCCTTATAAATAATATAAATATTAGTCACACAATATTCAGTCTGAAAAGTGTTAAAATTTAAAAAGTAAATAAACTATTTATAGCCAAACTAGGATGAATCTGTGCTACGTTAAACAGACATGTATCATAAATTAAACGAAAAGCTACTAAAAAAACAAACGTTCTCTTACAATTCTCATGTTTTCATATACAGAAGAGAAGAATATACAAAAGAGAAGAATATACAGAAGAGACAGAGGGACGAGAAAATGTACCCAATTGTAAAGAACGACGTTTCCCCAAAGAAGTTTCGTAATTAAGGCAAAATCATATTTAAAGAGGTGCTATTGAGCACCTCTTTAAATTATTTTGACTATGATTTTAAATATGATTTGAATTGAGACTGCTTGGACTATTTGGATTTATACCAGAGATAGAACTTAGTACCAACGGTGTCGTACGCTAAAATAAAGGCACTAAGGTGATATAGACGCAAGAAATAAAAAAGTGGCACATTTTGCTTAAGTTATTAGGATTCTCCGTTGACATCTGCTGGGCAGCTGTACGACATCGTTACGAGATCAAATGTGATAGTAATTTCACTGACTAATTATGACAAGAAACGCATATATATACGTAAGAGATTTAGTTCAAGATTCTGTTTTAAATAGAAATCGAGTGTAATTTGAATGACAAGAGTTAAGTTTATCTTAAGTAAAGATCACTAATATATACAGATCGTAACACCACGTAATGACAAATAACTGTTTTACTCATACAATTTTATGTGGATTCAAATGTCAACAAAAAATTAAAATCAATTAAGTACTGTAATAAAAAAAAAGCTAGTAAGTGAACTAAAAACAGAGTGACTCAACACTCTTTCTGTTTAAAAAAAGAGAAATTCTCGTAAATACTTGCAAAGTTTGCACTAGAAAAAACACACTACCGTCTTTAGTGTAGATTGACAGGTGTAGATGCAACAGCTTTAACTGCCGTCTTAACTGTACTTTTAACCTACAGTATAAATTCATTTATTACGTTTAACTTACATCTGCTTGTTCATTATAATTTTCTATTAATAATTCAATACTTAATAGAAAAACGTATGTACCAACGCTTCTTTCATTCGAATTAAGACATTTTTTTCATAAAATATTAAGCTTATTATTATTTATATACAATTTTATAATATTAGAAGAAAAATCACTTAAGTCTTTGCATTGCACCAAAAAAAAAAAAAAAGAACTAGCTTCCCCTAAATATACTTACAAAAGCTTTACCATAAAAAATAACAATAACCTCATACACACACCAAAGAACTCATTTAACAATAAAATTATACAATCACAATAATTAACACTTGAATTCCACAAACACAATGGATCCTTGTCAACACGTAACACAAATATTAAATGATCTATAGATCATCGAACTATATATTAATATTTAAGATCGATCGATACGTCTGCGTATGCGCAGCGTACGCGGCCAACTAACTATTGAGAGGAAATTGTAAACATGGAACGGAAGTGAGAGGGATGTATGGAGCAAGAAAGAGACAAAAAGTGATTTGTTTATACGATTATAAGACAATGTTTATAAATTTTAACATAGATGAAGTTACTATATCGAAAATTATTGTAGTTACTGTATTGTCTCTAAGAGACATTGCTATAGAAAAAAAATATCTTTTATATAGTAAGGACTACGTACATTACGTTTCTCCACTTTCTGACAAAATTAAGTAAATTTTTCCTTTCCATATGATTTTTTTTATTTTACGACATTTTCACTCGTTTTCACACAATTAAAAGAAAATTCAATATACATGTATATCAAAGGCGATAACATTATTAAAGAAAGGTGACAAAGTATCATAATATCAATGTGAATAAATTTTAATCTCGTACACTTCATATCTAATTAACAGCAACATGTATGGATTAAGGTCAAAAGCTGAAAACAGGTATTAAATTTTGACGTTGGGATAATGTACGGATCAAGTATAGATTGTAGAAAGTGATTAATTTTCCTTAATTTTAAGCAATTATAATTAAAGATTTTAAAATAAACTAGTAATGTATTACTTATAATTAATACTGTCGTGGTGCAGCAGTCTTGGAATCGATTCCTACTCGGAGAGGGAGAATTATTTAATATTTTCTCTCTGGTAATAAGACAAAGCGGAGAGTTGAGTTCTCTCTCAAAACGTACATTGGCTCAAATTCTTGAATAAGTTTTTCATCTTTTAATAAGTAACATAGTGTATTGTGGTTAGTTACAGATTTTGCATTGAAATATATTAAACGCAAACGAGCAACACCGCGTGCGGATAGCTAAATCAATAAATAACTAAAAAACAATATAACTCCACTATAGCACATCTGCATACTCTACTTACATATGACAATGTTTACACCACACAGTGTGAGCCTTTATTGAAATAAATCCCGCGGGAGGAAGTTGTCATGACGTGCGATTTAATATTTGCCAGTTACCACGTCAGTTCAGATTTAAACTTTTAATTAGGGTTAAAACTTTTCAGTTAAGCTTTGTCCACGTACTTTGTTTGATGTCATTTTTTTCATCGTAAGGAAAACTTTTTACTCAAAGATGTACTAAAATCTCAGTGTTTCTTATCGACCGCTTGTTACTAAAACATAAAGCTTATTGTGTCCTTAATATTAAAATCAGTAGATAATAACGTTTCAAGAACAAGGCACCAAGGCATTTTCACTTGGACATATTAAATGCAGCCAATAAACCAAAATTAAAATTTCTATTTGTAATTATTTTTTACATCTTCACGCTTTATTCCGCACATGGCAGGGTAGACAGAAGGACAGACAAAACATGTAAAAGGTGTAATTTTGGTTCGCGTAGTGTACATAGTATATTTATATACATATAGTAAAAACATATTGCAGGGTAGGCAGAGGGTACCATATGAACCTAGTGTTAAGACACTCTGTTGCTTAGTTCCTGCTTTCTCCGTCCCCACTTTCCGCCTTTTTTGAAGCATTGCGTGTTGGGGGGCGGAACTAATAAGCGAAGAAAATGGAAATAGAAAATCTATCTTCCCCGAGTAGGAATCGAACCCTCAAACCGTCCCGTTTACAGGCAGACGCTTACGCCTCTGCGCCACGACGGCCCTCAATATGTATAGAGTAACAATATGTAATTTTATTATTACAAACAGACATATATTAAAATAATTTTTCACTAATATAATTCCAAAAAGCATTACAACACAAAGCACAAAATGTTATTAAAAAAACTTTCACGGACGGTGTAGCGAGAGCGCCTTTATTTCGACCGACACGTCTAAAGTGCCGCGTAATTGAGAAAAAAATGTATTATTAAAAATTCTCACGTACGCTTAGTTGAATTCAACATATATGTGCTATTTTATACAAATGAACTTTGTATATAACCTAAGTTTATAAACTGGTTTTAGCTTCACTCTTTATCCCGCTCGTAGCATGGTAGGCAGAGGGAACCGCAGGTATCATAGGAACTAAGTGTTTAGACACTCCTCGCACTCCACGCTCACTGGCGGATCTCAACGCCATGCTTTGACGAAGGCGAAGAAAATGGTAAAGAACAATAGGTACATCTTCCCCGAGTGGAAATCGATTTTACAACTGTCGTGCTTTCAGTGCCATAGGATTTTTTTATATAATTTATGCGAGCGTAATTAAGACATTTTTGACAAAATCAAATCTTGAACAACCTCTTCTTCAAAAATAGAAACGTGAAATTTAACCGTTACTTAACATGAATATTAGTATGTAATATTTATAAAATTATAAACCACGTGGGCAAAACTACGAACAAACATATAGTTTTTAATAGCACAGAGATGTCAATAACAACTAATTGAGACTATTCTCTACACTCCAACTAAAACTTGCACGCCATCTTTACTTTACCTAAGCTGAAAGAGAGAAGTTTTAAATTATAAATTTTACAAAATATTAATAATAAATATTCGTTAATATGATTAGATACAAATTAAACCTACAATCCCTTACTTTCCAGTAAGAGGTAACATCTACTGAACCAGTCATGAGTTCAGTCATGAGTCATATCGCAATTATCAACTTATACCGATTGAGATATCCCACGGGAACATTTTGATAGACCAGGATACGTGCGTTTCAAATTTAATCTCCATTGTTTAAGTAGTTGAAGCATCGAAGCATAAGAAACGAATAAAAAGTAAACATTTTTCTTTTTTTAATAATTAATGTAAGTAATAAAAATAGAGTTTCACGCAATATCCCGCATAAAGCAAGGCAGACAGAAAGTATCTAGTGATAAGTCATTTCGACCTAGTTTTAAGGCATTGGATTTGAATGACTAAATTCAACGCCACCCCGTGTATTGTGACCAGAACAAAGAAATAAAAGTAAATAATTTCCGACAGGGAATCAAACCCACAATCGTCGCATTTATAGGTAGACGCTAAACTGCGGCGCCAAAACTTACGTTGAGTTCAAAGAACCTGTACCTGCAATATGGCATTTATTTACAACTTCTAGCTTTATTTCGCACAGGGCAGGGTAGGCAAAGGATACCGCAGGAACCATGAGAACCTAGTTAAGGCACTCCGATCCCTCCTTTCCGCCCTATCGAGGTATCGGAGAATCGAACCCACAAACCGTCGCATTTACAGATAGACAGTCCTGGCAATTTAATTATTTATTGCATATCAACTTCAAAAAAGCACGATTCGAACCAGCACCTGTTGTATACGGTCTATTTAAAGCTGAACTTTAAAACAATCAACCTAATCTGTAAAATACAACACCATGTATATAAAAAAATTCATTAAGATAAGCGCAGTGATAACAGTATCACGCCCAAGATTACGTGTTTAGTGCAAATAGTAATTTGTTTCCTCGTGGGTTCAAGTGAGGTCAACTTGAGCTTCTGCAACGTATTGTTTGTGTTAATAACTTTATGCAATGATGCTCCATTGTTTAAGAAAACGTTTTAGTTGAGTGTATTTTTAATTACTTTGTGGTCATTAAGAAGTGATGTAATTATAATAAATGTGTGTGTGTGTGTGTGTGTGTGTGTGTGTGTGTGTGTGTGTGTGTGTGTGTGTGTGTGTGTGTGTGTGTGTGTGTGTGTGTGTGTGTGTGTGTGTGTGTGTGTGTGTGTGTGTGTGTGTGTGTGTGTGTGTGTGTGTGTGTGTGTGTGTGTGTGTGTGTGTGTGTGTGTGTGTGTGCATGTATGTGTGTGTGTGTGCATGTATGTGTGTGTGTATGTATGTTTGTGTGTGGTTTTTAATCTGTATTCCTCCAAAACGGCTATTTTGTTGTAAACACAATTTTTTCTTACATATTTCTTTAGAATCCTAGATACTTTCAAAATACAATTACAGCCAGACACCCGCGTTGCACTCAACGTATATTCAAACGTAATAAAGAAACTAAAGTATAACAAATCATATACCTTTATATTTTAAATATCAAAAAAGCATAAGCATAGTGCGAGTTGAA
Organism: Dione vanillae; assembly: GCA_037178615.1. Lineage (NCBI taxonomy): Eukaryota > Metazoa > Arthropoda > Insecta > Lepidoptera > Nymphalidae > Dione > Dione vanillae. The sequence continues at coordinate 598,586 of JAZFAU010000295.1, read as the reverse complement.
AGCCAAGTTATAATTAAATAACGATTTAATTTACTTTCTCCTGTTATTGATGATATCTTCACTACCGGCAGTAAATTGAGTCATATTTACCTGAAATAAAAAAGAAAACCAATTAATTAAAAGCCACAGACCAAGTAAAAATGAATTATATGGATTATTAATAAATAATATACAAAAAAATTTTCTTTTTTTTAGCTTTATCCCGCATATTGCAGGGTAGGCAGACGGAACTGCAGGAACTATATAAACCTAGTGTTAAGAAGTGTCTTAACAGGAAACGGAGAAAGCAGGAACTAAGCAACGGAGTGCCGTTGCCGTCGTCCTCACTTTCCGCCTTTTTCGAGGCATTGCGTGTTGAGTGGCGGAACTCAACACCGCGCTTTGCCTAGTTTCCAGAGTGAAGAAAATGGAAATAGAAAAATCCATCTTCCCCGATCGGGAATCGAACCCACAAACCGTCGCGTTGACAGGTAGACGCTTAAGCCTCTGCGCCACGACGGCCCTCAATTTCTTTTCCAACACAAAATAACTAAGACGGCAGACAAAAATACATACATTTATCTTTATCTTTTATCTATTTTTAAACTTTATTATCTATGGCTTTGGCTATAGTAACACCTTATTAATAAAATTTTGCGATCACTAATCTAACAAACATCTTTGATACTTGAACCTACCCCTAAACAAGAATATTACTTTACTCTGACAAAGAAAAGCAATTAAGCTTAGCTTAGAGCTTCAGTGTTTGTACACTGAACAACCAATAAAATATATTAAAGCTATAGAAAAAGCTATAAAAGTCAAATAGTAAAGGAATCGTTCATATATATATTTTTTCAATAACGGATATTAAACGTTGTGAGAATTGGGGCGCGCGGACGTATATATACATATACGTGCATATATGCTGTATATGCCAACGAACTAATAAGGGTTTTGACATACTGAGCTTTTATTAGCACGGCTTATTAAAGCTTTCAAATTTATAGCGTAAAAATTGTATTTCCGCAATGTACTATTTATATAGATGCAAACGCAACGTAATATATCAGTTAAAATCCGTGTATGAGCGGCATTTGTCAGTTAGATAGCTGAACTCAACGCTGCAACGCTCTTGTGACATCAAAGCGAATAAAAGAAATCTATTTTATAGCCCGACGTAGGAACCGAACCTACAACCATTGCGTTTACAATCAGCTCTCTCAATACACCAAAACGACTTCAACTATAAAATCATCGAAAATCTAAAAAAAAAAAACATTTCAATTGTAACATAGGCTTCATACAAAAATATATTTCGCAATTTTCCTTCTCGTACATTACCAACAGCGACTCGACGCAAGAAATAGGTGAGCACTGAAAGGACAGCAATTAAAACATTCGAGTCCTTTCAGGGGCTTCAGAAATGCATAGCTATTTACGTCTGCAATTTTCGAAACGAGACTAACCCAGTTACTGGCGTAAGCACGAACGGTGGTAAATGTTAGCATTTGAAGGCTTGAAATGATTTTTTCCCGTTTTACAGTACATTCTAGCTGTGATTCGTGGTTTGCTTCCGTGGTCAAAACGCAATAAAAATAGAATATATATTTATGATATCGACATAATTCTTATGATTTATTAGCCTATGGACTGTCCAGCACAAAAATTATTATTATTATTTTTTTTTAGCTTCACGCTTTATCCCGCACATGGCAGGGTAAGCAGAGGGAACTGCAGGAACCATAAGAACCTAGTGTTAAGACACTCCGTTACTTAGTCCCTGCTTACTCTGTCCCCACTTTACATAAAAATTAAACCACCACCCCACTTTACACAAAAATTATTCTTCAATTTAAACCACTAGTTCCAGATATTAGCCAGTAAAAAACAAAGATCTCTTTTACCTTACTATTAATACAGAAATATAAACTCAATGTTTATTTTCAATGTTATTAGATCTATTATCTACTTAAATAAAGATTTTTGCACTTAAAGTTTGTTAATTCAGTCAGTTTTATATCGAAAGGAGTTTTGTTACTTAATTACTTATAGACCACCAAATGTACAATGAAATTTTAATGGAAAAAGAAATATTTTTATTTATCCAATACTGACGGAAATTGTAGAACGAATCGTGTCTCAACATAAGGCAATCTCTACCCTGCTATATACCTGAACAAACCGTGAAGCTTAAAAACATTTCTATATAAAAAAAAGCTCGCTTAAAACATTTAAAAATCAAACAAAAACAATATCGCTCCAAATCGAAATAGCACAAAACACAAAACTATAATCAACGTACAGACAATAGATCTTTGTCCGCATCACGTCGCGTCGTGTAGATGCAGTTTAAACACGTTCTAAAGCTATCCATTCACGGTGCAACTCGTACAATGTAAGGCAGAGTTAAATATTCACGAATTCACATCTCTTGCGATTTTGCCAGCATATAAAGCTCTTTATATTATTCATATACAATTGATTGATTGGATATTATATTGCAAGTAAGATGTGCCTTAATATAATTGCATAATGAAGAGCAAAGAGTTTTGTCTCTGGTCTGTGCCATAACCTCTTCTTATGTTAGTAATTTTACTAAAAACTTAAAAGCTTTTCAATTGATTACGTTAAAAATAGTTATATTTTGAGTTGAGAATCAAAATCTGGAACATGTAGATCTAGAGCAATCTAGATGGAGTAAAAAAAATAGTAAATAACTATGAACTCACTATTGCGCTCTTGTGGACAATAAATAAAGGTAGTTTGTACCGAATAGAAACTTTCCTGTGATATTTTAAAAAAAAAATTCACTTCAAAGTATATTTTTAAATCAATGTATTAGAGAAAATAGCATTAGTTTTAGAAAAGCTAATTGTATATTATGCTAAAATATTATATACTATTTTTTTAAATATAAAATTAATAAATTAATAATAATATTTATAAGGTTAATAATAATAATTTCATAATTTCCGCCTGTAACGCGACGGTTTCTGGGTTCGATTCTCAGTCGGGGAAGATGAATTTTTCTATTTCCATTTTCTTCGCTCTGGCAAACTAGGCAAAGCGCGGCGTTGAGTTCGGAAAGGTGGAAAGCGGGGACGAAGTAGGCAGGGACTTAAGCAACGGAGTGTCTTAACACTAGGTTCCCACGTTTCCTGCAGTTCCCTCTGCCTACCCTGCCATGTGCGGGATAAAGCGTGAAGCTAAAAAAACAAATAAAATATATATTTATTGCTAACCTAACAAATATAAAAACTATATTTTCTATACAAAACTCTGCTAAATTATAATTTATTACAACAACAACTACTAAAAGCACTATTAAACGTCAGATCCACCTTTGGATTCTGCAAAGTTTGAAATATTATTGCCTCCATTGTCCAAACGAGACAGTCTATTCGAGGGCCGACAGTGAGAACACCTCGAGCGATTTTCCGATGAGTTGCCATTCTAACGTATTTTTTGCTTACAAAACGACTGAACTACACAAGTGTCTACTACGGCTTACAGATATGAAGCTTTGCTTGAAAGCTTCGCTCACGCTCGTTACGGTAAGAGGATTAGATTTTTCTGTGTTTTATAAAGCTTTTTTTATACAACTATTATTAAACATGCATACACTTACTATTTTATAAAAATAGTGCTGCAAAGTGTTTCTGTTTACTTTCCGTTATGATATTAGGTAATAAGTAGACGTCAGCTTCAACCATATAAAATGTATATAAATTCTTTCTCTATAATAAATACATGTTATAACTATAAACAAAGGCTATTTTGCGCCATGGTTGTAGGTTCGATACATACAAGTAGATGTGTAATTTACATTTTGATGCTTTGGGCCTGACTATCCTTGGGTTAAATTTACTTATAATTTCACTATTAAAGTATATAAATATTTTCCTTATATCCTTTCTTTAGCTTCATGCTTCATCCTCACGGCAGGATAGTCAGATGAACCTAGTGTTAAGAAATTCCGTTCCATGTTTTTAACATTGCGTGTTAAGTGGCGAAACTAAACGACCGCCTTAGCCTTGTAGCCAGAGCGAAGAAAATGAAAAAATAAAAATCCTTCTTGCCAATATAGGAATCGAACCCACAAACTGTCTAACGTTTAACTGCAGACTACGCCTCTGCGCCAGGCCTGCGCCTCTGTCTTATCCTCCTTACAAACTATTTATTAGATACCTAAAACTGTAATTCCTTAGACGAATTGATGATGAATTGATCTTTTTAAAGAAAACTATTAAATAGTTTTGTTTAAAAAAATCAAATTACGAAAATATTTTATTTATAACCAAGCGGAAACCAAACTCAAACTAACCAAACGCTTCTTGAACAACTTCTATCCTTCAATCCCTATTTAAAACCCCACTAACATAAAATAACACATACATACATACTTATAGTTTCATAACTAAACCAGACGTGGTACAATAAGACCAAACAGTTGGTATAAACTTGGCCGGCTTCACGATTTTCCAGATGATTTATTAAGACACATCTTATATGGCGTTGTATTATATTACCCCGGGACATCTGTTTAGATGGCATATTTTATCAAGGTATTAAGGACAACGGTTTCCTCTTGATTTAACTAGGTGGCGGTAGTGTTTGTAAGGGAGCTTCACATCAGATTAGACAGAGGAACCAAGTGTTAAGACACTACGTTAAGCACTCTACAATCAATTTACGAGACATGTCACGGAACTCAACGCCGCGCTTACTTTCTTACTAAAGAACATAGTTTATTCTCACATATGGGAATTATATTTTAGTATATAATAATGTAAAATAAATAAGTATTCAAAAATGTAAATTATTGCACTAATCTAAGTACAGAAGAATAGCGTTTCCGTGTAAACGTGAAACGTGACGTTTTATGGGTTCGATTCCCGATCAGGGAGAATAAAATATTTTCATTTTAGTAACAGTGCAAAGCGCGGCGATAATCTCTGCCACTCAACACGCAATCCTTCGAAAAGCGTAAAGTGGGACACAGAGTGTCTTAACACTAGGTTTTCTCTGCCTACCCTACCGTGTGCGCGACACAGCAATAAGTCACAACACACAGCAATTTGTATGTGTTAGGTACATTTAATTTCAATTTTTAGTTTCTCGTCTCTCAGTCATTAGTAGTACTGTAAATGTAAGATACGCTTGTTGTATTCACCTATAATTTGATACTGTGTTCTTAGCTTAACAATTTTTATTGATATTTTTAGTAGAAGACAGGATTTTTGGAACTGGAAAAGCGCGCGCATATGCCATGTGTCAAATATCAAGCAAACCCAAATGGCTTACGTATAGAATTTGTTTCATCAATTTTCGAAGAAACTGTTCAAGTTCAACATCTGCTATATTTTTCACCAATCAGCCTTTCCTTGGAGACAATCAGATTCAAGACAGAGACAAGAAGATCAAAAACTTTGCTTCTCTAATTGTCCGCAATTAAAACGCTTCCATAAATAATATATTGATTATAATGATCAATTAACATATATAACTATGTAAAAAAAATAAATATAAAAAATACACAGACAAAAAATTATCCAGATAACAAAATAATCTAAATACCGATACATTTAATAAAATAATTAATCCATCAACCCACGCATTTCGCACCTGTTAAAGCAAACAAGCCACTTCCTTTACTTATGAATCACTATTATTATACGATATGTATTACACATATATATATACATACATACATACATATGTACATACATACATACAACATCGAGATAGTACATTGGCCTATAAACATCTACCTGCTCAAAAGTAAAACTGAACGACACATAACAGCAATTTGCATGTATATATTATACAAATAAAGATGACAAATGAAAAATAGTACAATTCCACTATATATGCAAGAGTTCACTTACGCATATAAATTGGTCGGTTAATACATGTAACAATAATATCCGGACGGATGAGTCTATTAAATCATATAGACGTGGTCAGGGCCCTAACTGTAAATGAGAAGTTTAAAGTACAAACTTAAGCGTTTTAATTATTTCATATATTGATATATATAAAAAAACAAAATAATGACATAGTAACCATTTACTTTTAAATCAGTTAATAAGAAAAAAGAAGGAACACCTTGCTTTATTTCTAATTTATTCATATCATCTATGAGCGACGGTTATGGGTTCGACATCAGTGCTTGAAAATGAGTTAATTTCATATTCCTGCTCTAAGACAAAATGGTCCTACGGAACGCGGGGAACTGAACGTTTTGATAACAGCTAGGTTCTCCTATTATCTTCTTTCAGAGAATATCAAAACTTTATCAGCGTAAATATAAATATTTCACACTAGACCTCGTTAATTTAGAACTCTAGGATATATTTTACAAAAAAAAAAAGAAGTTAGCTGTGGCGCAGTGGTACATCTTTTGACTTTAATCCCGTTTATTGTGACTTCGATAGCTACGAGAAAAGACACATTTTCATTTCTAGCTTTGAGTCTCAATCACAATACTGGAGAACAGAGAGTCTTGACACTACGTTCACATATATGGACAAAACCACGTCAAATATACAAATAAAAAAAAATCACAAAAGTCTTTGAATTGGACCATACATAAGTTTAACTATCGAGCATTGGACGTTGTTCGCGAAAAAAATAAGCCGAACATTTAATGTACTGAATTAAATATTGCACACCATAAAATTACAAACTGATAAGATCGATTTAATTATACTTATTTGATGACTTTAGTCTTTGCAGAACTGGTAAGTAATGTACCTTTCTATTATATAGTATACAGTAAATACCATAAATATTTTTTTTTAGCTTTACGCTTTATCCCGCACATAACAGTGTAGGGAGAGGGGACCGCAGGAACCATAGGAACCTAGTATTAAGACACTCCATTCCCTGCTTTCCGCTTTTTTTGAGGCATTGTGAGTCGAATGGCGAAATTCAACACTGCGCTTGCTTCGAGCTTGCCAGAGCAAAGAAAATGGAAATGAAAAATCTATTTTCCTCGAGTAGGGATTAAGCTTACAAGCCGTTGTTTTAATAAAATTAATCAACGATGTATACTATGTGCTTTTTCAAGCAACTCAATATATAATGCGGTTTTCACGCAGAGACGCGATAAATATACGACAATATCAGACAAAATGTACGACCAATATTCAGCTAACTGGGATTAGAATACGCACTGATCGTTCATGTCCTAACACCGCTCTTTCCCTTCGCATAATATATAAATCCATACATTATCGTCCACTACCATTATGATATGTAAAAAACCCATTGTACTATATATTAGGAAATGAAACTCCATTTCCGAGTTGTCATCGAAGTTTTTGCAAAGCAATTCATCAAAGTGTCCCTATAAAGACGTTGTTGTCAACAGCGCGCCGGTGACAAATGAAGTGAGAACTGTTTCTATTATTACTGATACTTGTGAAGAGAATTAACCTCTAGGTATACTTTTAGGCAAGCGATGGAGTAATGCGGGCCGTCGGGGCGCAGACGCACAGCGTCTGCCCGTAAACGCGACGGATTGTAGGTTCGGTTCCCACTCATTTTAACTCATTTTCATTTTTTTCACTCTGGCAACAAGGTTAAGCGCAGCGTTAAGTTCTGCACAACTCAACCGCAGTGCCTCAAAAGGCTGAAAAAATTGCTGTCTTTTGTCATTGTGAGATAAATGAATAACCGTATAATACTTTTATAATATAATACTTAACAACAAACATAAATTATTAATAACATTTTTTTTATGAACATGAACACTTTATAACTTTTTTAATAGTTTTAATTTTTTACTATAATAACAACAAAATTAATATCATATAATAACTTATTAAAAATATGAAGGCATTAAAGCCTAATAAATAGCTGAACCTTAAACACTTCCTGGAAAGTGGAAAACGGAGTGTCTCTACACTATGTTCCTTCTCTCCTCATATAAAATAAAAAATAAAAAAAAGTAAGCGCTGTACAAGTATATTATATATGATATAATTTACAGTCAATATATGGAAAAACGAAAACCATGGGGGCAAATCCACGAGCGCAAAGCAAAGTTAGCTTCTATATTTCTTGCTGGTTGAATATTTTGAATTTCAAATTATAATAAAAAAAAGATTAGATGAAAGCTCTATGCCTCGGTACTACAAAAGCTGCGAGTCTTGACCTTTTATTTTAAACTTGTATTTGTTTATTTCGTACTCATGAAGGGAATAAAAAAAGTATACTTATATACATGTATGTATTCAAAATGCGTATGTACAATCATCATAATTGAAATTGTATATCAATATTATTTTGCGTGAGTCTATCTGAGCGATTGTCTAACGTTAAACTGTGACTCGACGGTTATGAGTTCAATTCACTCTCGAGGGGATGAACTTAATTCATTCCTTCAGTTCTAGTAATAGGACAAAGCGCGGCGTTGCGATTCACCACCGAAACGAGACCATATGTTAACACTAGGTTTTCTCTACTTAACTTAATTTACTGAAAATCAAGAGTCTCAGCTAGTAAAAAGTATAAAATAAACCAACAAGCCCTTTAAAAGACAACTAATTTGCTTACCTAAGGCTTTAAACACACATAATTTACTTTAGCTGACTGTTTTACTCTGGAAACAACTGACAGACGTCCCTCCAGACATAAATGTCAGTAGCGGCATACATCATTTTGAGTAATGGTGATCGGTCTAATGTCATGAACTGCTAACCTCTTACAATACGTTCAAAGTAAAAGTATAAATAAATAAGAAACGACAAGCTTTCTTAAGAAAGTTTTCTGGGATATATACTTACAGTAAATAAATATAAAATGATTTTTCATTTTTGTGATTTTTTATATTATTAATTAAATAATTTGAACGAATTAAACGCGCCTATTAGATTTCACATTTTACGGACATCTGACAACAACAGACAGATCCGAAAGGCTGTAAGACGCCCTAGGATTTTATATTGATTTCTTATTTGGATTTTAGACATTTGTCTTACGAGGCGTAAGGCGAGGGGCCTTTTGATATATAAATAAGATATATGAAGCAAAAAAGAGGGGTAAGAGAGGTAAGAAGAGGTCTCGGAATGAAACATCGTAAACACAGAATAAAAGAGCATGTTTGAAGAGGTTAATGACAGTGGACGAGGCAAAAGAGGTATGCAGGGACCTCAGCGTTTGGCGCTTCGTTCTTATTTGGATTGCAAAAATTACAAAAATAACAAAAATATCATATAACCATAACGAAAAAATATATATATCAATATAATTATCTTTTAAATTTTATTTTTAATCTACTCTAAACATTATAGAGATGACGAAGAAGAAGAAAAAGACAAAAATTGACGGGCGATGATAAAACTAAGCTCTCTAATTATATTATGAAACAAAACACAATGTTATTTAAAGGGAGATGTCAAAGTCGAGCTTTGCATGGGAGAAATAAATTTAAACCCAATTTTATGTGTTTCATACACACAATATATCTAAGCCTAAGTTAAACTGTAAAACGAACTATAAAATTGCTTATTTTAAACAATTTTATAAACAAAGTATTGAGGTCAAAATAAAAATCTTTGGCGCACATGTTGTAGTTAAATATTAACAAGCAAAAATCTACAGCATCTGGTTTTCTTTTGAGCCAACCTTTTTGTATTGTTTGTATCATATATATTTAAAATAACGTAGTATAATTTAATAAAACAAGATTTTCATTGAGATATATATATATATATATATATATATATATATATATATATATATATATATATATATATATATATATATATATATATGTATATATATATATATATGTATATATATATATATATTTTAGCTTTACGCTTTATCCCTCTCATAGCAGAGTAGGCAGAGGGAACCGCTGAAACCACGGGCGCCTACTGTTAAGACACTCCGACCCCCGTTTTCCGCCTTTCCTAAGAATTGCGTGCTGAGTGGCACCAAAGCGAGGAAGATGGAAATGAAAAACTCCATCGTCCCGGAGTGGAAATCGAACCCACAAAACCGCGTCTGCACCACGACGGCTTATTATTTGAGGTTATCGAGACCAAGGGTAACATAAATGAAATACAAATGACCATTTGTCATAGTTCTACTATTCATTTCAACAATACATAGTATGTATGCATTACATACTATAAGCCCTGCTAAAAAAAGACCTAATTTAGCCATCTATATGTCAACAGTCAACATTCACACATAAAAAACAAGTGCCGAAACTAACCACAACGCGCCTTACAACTTTTAATAGCAAAGTATTCTCATAAGCGCTGTAAGAACTATTCTTTGGGACGTGACGAACGAGCTATAAAAACACCCTTCGACTGCAAACAAACTGTTTAGTAACCTTTCCTGTACACATACCTACCCTACATATTGTTAACAGTTTCACTTTTAATCGTTATAAAGAAGCTTTTTTCTATGAAGGAAGGAAAATGTGAAATTAGCAAAGTGAATTGTGCTCAACTGGCACGCTCGAAACGCCATTAGCGCAGAACAGAACAGAAGAAGTTACATTCTAGCTATCTTATTTTACTAATAGTTACATTAACTACTCGAAGAAGACATTTAAAAAATATACAAGACACGGGTTCAAATCCCGCTTCGTTCAAGTTTTAATGGTACAGCTAAACACTTTTAAAATGATAATAATTGTTAATAAATTGTTATTCAAAATACCCTACATAGGTTTTCAATAGGAAAATATTATTAAATATAGTTTTTTTTATAGTTTTGGGTACACAATCACATCAAGCAACTAATAATGACATTTATATTAAACTCTTTTGAATGCAAAAAAAATACACAAATCGTCGAATAACCGAAGAGTTAAGGATATCTACGTATTGATATAGCAAATTAATAGCAAAAATGTATAGTAGACTCCCGTATAACGCGAGTAATATGTTACGCGTTGTATGAAATCGCGTTATAGGAAATCGCGCTGAACGAGAAAAAAGTTGTATAGCGCGAATGACGTATTTCAAAAAAAATTATTAAAACAAATCTACGTTTATTTTGTTTCATATGCAAATGTACATATAGAAAAAAAATATTTTAAAAATTAATTCATTATATCAAGTGTCAATATAGAAATGTATATGTAATTAAATTGACAAAGCAATATAAACTACTTCGTTGAAACACAAAAAGATATAAAAACACGAGTGCATAAAAATGAAATATATGTACAGTGTTATACGGGAATCGCGTTATATGAATAATATGGTGGCACTTTTTTTAACGCGTTGTATGAAATCGCGTTGTATAAACTTGCGTTATACGGGAGTCCACTGTATTTGCAAATTCCATCAATATTTGCCTGTAACACGAGCTTCGATCATTAATCCTATAACACCCCCTTTATACACAAGGGATGAATGACAAATCCTATTCAGAAAGGCTTATTGTCTACACGAATAATGAAGTTGAAGTCAATCTACCGCTGAACAGCCTTGAATTGTAGAAATCTAAGACAGTCATAAATCAAGAACGCCCTTTGTTACTGCAACTTATTTGACAGGTTTTAATATTAATATAGTGCCCTCAAAACTTTGTGCTGGTTCAACAGATTTTTTATGTAGTAAGTTCGAGCGTTTTTCGTTTAGTCTTTTAAACAAGTTCTCTAACCGATCGGTAATTATTTCCGACAATTTGAAATTAATACATTCATAGATACATACATAACTTAACGCTTTATCACTAGCGGAGTAGTCAGAGAGAACGGAGCGCCAAACGCTGCGGTCCCTGCGTACCTCTTTCGCTTAAACCACTATCATTAACTTCCCCTTACCTCTTTCACCACTCACTTTTACTTCGTATATCATTTTTACTATCGTTTCATGACTCAGTCTTTCCAATTGCCGAAACCATCTGAGCAAGTTCTTCTCCATACTCATTTAAAATTATATTTTTTGTAAAACCTAATAGCTCAGTAAATTGTAATCAATATTCTAAAAACAATGTGTAAATATTCCTCGTATTTAATTTCGTTTCGTTAAAAGTACGTACTAAAGTATGACAGTAATGTTGGATAAATAATTAATTGATATTAATGCGAGGTTGACATCTCTTAGCGATAATTTTCTTGACAAAATTTCGCCTCAACAAATGTATTACAAAATAATCTTATAGAACACTAAAAACAACATACGTTTTATAAAATAAAAGACAAACGGCTAACAGCTCTCTCTATTGCCCTTGTCACTCGTTTCCAAACGAGGTGGCTCGTGTGTCAAAACCTACTGACGTAAGACATGATGGGAAAGCACGTTGGCCAAATTTGAAATAAAATTTCAAATATTTCCACAAAGTCTTTTAACATTACAAAATACTATAATATTACATCTACTAAGAAATCATCAGTTAATTAGAACATATTTTCAAAGGATCTTTGTGATTTTTAACAATTTTATGACGTAAATCAATATTTTTTTTTATGGGAAAGACAAGGCAAACGAGCGGTTGGGTTACCTGATGGTAAGTGATCACCAACGCCCACGGCCCTGTTGAGCGTTGCCCGCCTTTCATTAATATGTCGCCGTTTTAGCAAACTTGGGAGCGTGTGATTGTTTTGGGGTCAAATCCTTCTTTCAACAGCAATATATTATTAGGAGACTCCATTACTTGATTTTCTCGGAGTGAAGATCGATCCCAAAACCATCGTGATTACAGTTAAAAGCTATCGTACTGCGCCACTAGGGTCTTAGATTATATGTAATCAATGTAACTAAATGGAAAGTGGAAAAAAAACAAATATATAAAATAATTAATTAACAAATACCTGAAGAAAACGCTACGACATCATCATTTGCATATAAAACGTTATCTGTACTTACATATAGGCGACTCCCAATAAATTGATACTATATAACTATAGTCAGTTTCCGCAACATGATCGTACATCCAGAAACAATGGCCATGGCATCGCATATATATATATATATATATATATATATATATATATATATATATATATATATATATATATATATATATATATATATATATATATATATATATATATATATATATATATATATATATATATATATTGTTAGCAATAAAAATATCACCGGTATCACAATACCGGTCACGTCACGTGTTCTACTGTTGTAAAGCTATAAAACAGCATGACAAGGGAGGGAGCAGTCACGTGAGGGTAAGTGACGCTGTGTCCTCCTGCCGACCGATCCTGGCAGGGGTTCCCCAAGGCAGTACGCTGTCACCGACGCTCTACGCTGCCTACACCGATGACATCCCGGTGGGTCAGGACGCCATGCTGGCACTTTATGCCGATGACATAGCGCTCCTGACCAAGTCCATGAACGTCAAACATGCAGCCACCAAGCTCCAGAGAGCATTGGATCTCCTGCCAGACTGGCTGGCGGAGTGGAGGCTTGCACTTAATGTGGCGAAGACGCAGGCCATCGTCTTTGGGAGACAACTCCAGAAGCCTCCTCCGCTGGTACTGCACAGCACCGAAATCCCCTGGAACCACAGCGCCACTTACCTGGGGGTAGTCATAGATAGGAACCTGTCTATGACCGGCCAGGTCAAGAAGGCGCGCAACGCAGCCAGAGCCGCCCTAAACCTGCTGCGACCAATCTTCCGTTCTCGCCTCCCCATCCGGACAAAGCTGAACATCTATAAGGCATACGTCAGGCCACACCTGACTTACGCTGCACCGGCCTGGTATGCACTCACCAGCCCGCGCCAAAGAGACTTACTGCGCACACTGCAGAGCACCAGCCTGAGGCGCGTGGTCGGGGCCCCTCGATACGTGAGAAACGCCACAATTGAGCGTGATCTCCGTGTCGAGAGCCTCGAGGACCACGTATTCAGCCTGGCAGCCCGAATGTTCCACCGCGCCGATGTCTCAGACTTTCCTCATATTCGAGACATCGCACCATGGCACACTCGCCCCCCGGATGCTCCCAGAAGACGACTCCCTAGGGACTTGCTCCCTCCCCCCTCCGACTCCTGAGCTGCTGCTGAGGTCGCTGGTCGTCTAGCTGGGCCTCCTCTGAACAGAGGTCTCACTCGGCTGGACTGACCGCCCTTAGCAGCTTTATAGCTCATCCCTCCCCTGAATATCCACTTCCCCTATCCTTCCCATCAAGGATAACTCCACGGGCTAAGACCCAAAAATAAAAGACGCACCCATGGTCATGGGTGCCGTGAGACACTACGGCCAGAGGGCAGAGCCCTGAAGCCGTGTCCCCTCTCCCTCCGCGGGGGTTGAGAGAGATGATAACTTGACTTGGAGCGATCACTTTCTTTTGAGCACTCGGAACGAACAGACGTTAACGAGACCTCTTTTGTGTTTACTAGAATATAATTGCTAGAACATTATTATAAGGTTTTATTTGTTTATTTAAAGATTTTCTAATGAGAGAGTTAATAATTTTATTTTTATTATTTAACTTTAATTGTTAAATTGATTAAAAATGAGAAGTGTTTCTATTTGAAGTAGATTTATTTTTTTTTAATTTAATTATTAGCTTTCTGCTAAGATCAGAAGTGGGATCTGGCTCCATAGCTAGATTTCCTTTTGGTTTGGCATTCTGACTAGGGCTCATTAACTGTGCCTGACTGACATGTCGAGCACAAATAAGAGACAACGAGGTAAAAATACTAATGACATACTAATATAAGGTTTGAAACAGCAGTTGCAGGCAATTCTAGATCGTCTTAATGCATTGGAAGATATGTCCAGTAATGGGCGTTTAAGCAATGCTGTGGCTTCTGGATCAGGTACTGTTGATTTGTTGCCTGTTATATTATCAACATCTGGTGACCCGGAGTCACAAAGACAACCAGCATCACCACTGCCGCGTCCTACTGAGGTATCCGACATTGCTAATCTGGACATGTCCATGCAGCCGGGATCATCGGTATCCTCCGATACCATTGTGAGTGAGGTGACCGACAGGATTGTTAACGCCATCAACTTAATCCCGGTAAGATCCACCCATATTTATATTTTATATCTCAAATTTTGACCCGCAATATAATGATATACATGCATGGTGTGATGAAGTCGATCACGTACGTATTCTTAATAAATGGGATGATAGAGACTGTTTTTCTCGTATTGGTAATTGTCTTAAGGGGACACGAAATTATGGTTAAACGAGTGGGTTACAAGTAATTGTACGTGGTTTAACTTTAAGGCCTTGTGCTCTCGTAAAGTGGACATCGCAAATATATTGTTTGAAGTAATAAGTACTAATTCCGATAGCTATCTTACATATGCCGAATTTGCGAGGCGATCATTATTATGTTTAAAAATTGTTAATGGTTTAAGTATTGAATTATTAGTGGCAATTATAATAAGGGGTTTACTTGACCCTCAAATACGCGCTGCCGCCACTAACGCCAAACTTATACTTGATTTATTATACTGAGCCATTGAGATTATTCAAGGGCATCGCGAAATGTCTGATTATAAAGTTAATTACGTTAATACGTGTAAAACGGAATATAGTGATACAAGAAGTAAATGTTTGGTGGCTTTGGTCATAAGCAATATAAATGTTCGAAACGTTTTAAACTAAATAACAATAATGGGAATGTATTCGTATGTAACCTTCCGTCAACTACCCTCAATAATACAAATAATATGCAAAATAAAAGATCTTTGCACTTTCTGTAAAAAGATAGGCCATAAAGTTGTTTTACAAAACAACATGTTGAAGCTCAGGGTAAACTTAATGTAAATTTTTGTCGTGAAGTTGTTGATAAAAGGAGGAAAAATAATATTTGCGCGGTCGTTCTACAAAGCGTTCCCGTTGATATTTTAATAGATAGATAGGGGGTCTACAATTTCTTTAATATCGGAATCTATCATAAAATATTTTAAATGTCACAAGACGTCTTGTTTTCGTATTTTACGTAGTATTGGAAGTCAAAAAGTAGAGTCGTGTTTTTCGACCGTGTTGACTGTAGAATTTCCAGAAATTACTTTAGAAATCGATTTTCATATTATTGCTGACTGTTACATGAATACGCCTATAATAATAGGTACGGACGTTTTAAGCAGGGATGGGGTTATTTACACGCGATCAAAAGGCAGACAATGTTTGACACGTATACAAAATGTATTTAATATTGAAACAACAAAATCTGATGATATTATAAAAACACCTTTGGTTGGCACTGACAAAGACCGTCTTTCGTCAATTGTTAATGAATTCTCGGAACATTTTATTACTGGCACCGCCACGAGTACGGTCAAAACTGGATCTATGTTTCTACGCTTATCCAATAATTCCGCTATAGTTTATAGACCTTATAAACTCTCTCACGAAGAAAAATTGTGTGTTAGACAAATTATTAAAGAACTTCTATCTAAAGGTATTTATTATAAGAGAATCAGAATCAGCATACTCTAGTCCAATCCTTTTGGTTAAAAAACAAGACGACACAGACAGAATGTGTGTTGACTTTAGGGCATTGAATGTAATAACTGTAAAAGACCGTTACCCTCTACCACTTATTGACGATCACATAGACAGACTAGGTAAAATTAAATTTTTTACAAGCCTTGATATGGCCACTGGGTTCCATCAAATACCAATGAGTAGTGAATGTATTCATTTGACGGGGTTTGTTACCCTAGATGGACACTACGAATATTTAAAAATACGGTTTGGCTAACGCCCCAGTTGTTTATCAACGCATTATCTGAAATACATTACTACCTTTTATTGAATAAAATCGCGTCTTAGTATACATTGATAACGTACTCATACCTAGTTTAACTATCAATGAGGTTTTAGATACTTTACGGGATGTTTTAAAAGTTTTAACTTCAGCTGGGTTTTCGCTCAATTTAAAAAAAAATGTTCAAATGAAGTTGAATATTTAGGCAGAACGATTGGAAATGTCAGGTTAGACCGAGCGCTTATAAAGTTGAGTCGAATCAAAATTCGTTCCCCAGTTCCAACTAACGTTAAACAGGTTAGGCAATTCCTGGGACTAGCAGGAGGGTATTTAAGACGGTATATTACTGGGTATTCAATAAAAACAGCTTGCTTATCTCAACTTTTACGCAAGGGTTTAAAGTTCGAATGGGGTAACGATCAAGAAAATGCTCGTCATGACATCGTATCGCGTCTTACTAATGAACCGGTTTTGCATATTTTCGACTCTTCTTTGTCAACAGAAGTTAATATCAATTCACGTTAGGGTACGGGGCTGTCTTGCTTCGGACTCGTATGGACGGTCGCAAGACTGCTGATGCATATTTTAGCAAAGTTACACTTGGTGCAGAGTCGAGCTACCAATCATATGGGTTAGAAGCATTGGCAGTGGTCAAGGCATTGCAACACTTTAGGCATTACCTTATAGGTATTTACTTCAAAGTAGTAACAGATTGTAATGCCTTAAAACACGCTCAACGAAAGAAAGATCTATTACCGAGAGTAGCTCGATGGTGGATCTATCTTCAAGATTTCGATTTTGAATTAGAGTATCGTAAGGGAGCAGCATTAGCACATGCTGACTATTTTGGGGAACTTGATTCATTATGTAAAACATATTGATTTGCTTTACTATAAGTATAATTCTGTGGGTAAAGATGTAAAGTTAGTTTGTTATATACCAAAAGGACATAGTCTTAGTTTATTACGTATATTTCACGATGAACATGAGTATATCGGTGTGATGTTTTATGGAAATTACAACTTACATTAAATATTTCAATACAAAAATCAACTAAATGCTCTCTTTTAAATCTGTTAACAGGTACCGAGGCCACAACACTAGTGCTACGTTCCATTATGCGAGACATAGCGCTTGAAGGGACAAGCCCTAATCGTGAGTCGTTGCGTGAATAGGCTCGACAACAAGCCAGTAAATCTCTGGAAAGTAATAGAACCCTCCAGGATTACCGCACAAACAAGACTCGAGTTGCGCCTCGTACGTTTAATATCGGTGACACTGTATTTGTGTTGAAGACCAGTCAATCGACAGGCAAACTGGATGGTTGGTATGCGGGGTCAATATAAAGTGGAAAAAGTTTTACCTCATGGGAGGTATAAGTTGAAATTTCTAGCCGGCTCGTATGGTAAAACCACGCAAGCTGCAGCTGAATACATGATTATGTGGCAAGGAGAATGGCCCCCTGGTACTTGTACATCATTCTTCGAAAATAAACATTCAAAGACATGTTGAGACCTCTGTCTTTAAGCATCCTGAGGGCTCTGCTTAGATATTACAATTATTAGTTTTATGGTAAAGAGCATTCTGAGGGCTCTGCTCTGGGTAGACATGCTGAGGCCTCTGTCTCGTTGCATCCTGAGGGCTCTGCAACAGTTCCTTAGTTTTATGGTAAAGAGCATCCTGAGGGCTCTGCTCTGGGTAGACATGCTGAGGCCTCTGTCTCGTTGCATCCTGAGGGCTCTGCAACAGTTCATTAGTTTTATGGTAAAGAGCATCCTGAGGGCTCTGCTCTGGGTAGACATGCTGAGGCCTCTGTCTCGTTGCATCCTGAGGGCTCTGCAACAGTTCATTAGTTTTATGGTAAAGAGCATCCTGAGGGCTCTGTTCTGGGTAGACATGCTGAGGCCTGTCTCGTTGCATCCTGAGGGCTCTGCAACAGTTGTTTTATATGCACATAAAAATTTATTATTTAGCATCCTGAGGGCTCTGCTAACATTTGATTGCAATATGTTTGTTTATTGAAAATTTTCATAATACAACGATGTTTTTGCTGAGAATGAGGAGTTCGTAGATCAAACGATGTGCTATACCAAACGGGCGAGGACGCGCCGCCGTCAGGATAGGCCGTGTTAGCAATAAAAATATCACCGGTTTTGTCACGTCACGTGTTCTACTGTTGTAAAGCTATAAAACAGCATGACAAGGGAGGGAGCAGTCACTTTCTTTTGAGCACTCGGAACGAACAGACGTGGACGAGACCTTTTTTGTGTTTAATAGAATATAATTGCTAGAACATTTATATAAGCTTTTATTTGTTGATTTAAAGATATTCTAATGAGAGAGTTAATAATTTTATTTTTATTATTTAACTTTAATTGTTAAATTGATTATAAATGAGAAGTGTTTCTATTTGGAGTAGATTTATTTTTTTTTAATTTAATTATTAGCTTTTTGCTAAGAATATATATATATATATATATATATATATATATATATATATATATATATATATATATATATATATATATATATATATATATATATATATATATATATATATATATATATATATATATATATATATGTATATATGTATGTATATATATATATGTATGTATATATATGTATGTATATGTATATATGTATGTATATATATATGTATGTATATATATATATGTATGTGTATATATATATATATATATATATATATATATATATATATATATATATATATATATATATATATATATATATATACATACATACATATATATATATATATATATATATATATATATATATATATATATATATATATATATAGGTAAATGATATGCAAAAATTTATAGGTGAGTTTTATTTGTACATACATAGTGCGTAGGCGGTATGTGGGTTCGATTCACACTTAGGTAACATTAATTTTTTCGTTTTCATTTCCTTCGCTCTGGCAACTAGGGAAACTACGTCGTTGAGTTCCGCCACTCAAATACACAATATCTCAAAAAAAAGGCAAAAAGTGAGAAACGGAGTGTTTTAACACTAGGTTCCCACGGCTCCTGCGGTTCCTTCTGCCTGCCCTGCTATTTGCGGGATAAAGCGTGAAGCTAAAAAATATATATGTAAGTATGCAGAGTTTTTAACGTTGTATGCCTGTACACGACGTATTTACTCATTGGCATAATTATGATAAGAATGAACACTCTATGACAAGATTTAACTAATTTTTACTAATATATTTTATATAAGACAATGAGATGAGAAACTAGAGAACAATGATGATTGATTTTGAACTTTTGGGAAACAAAAGAACTTAAGGATCGTCATGGCGCAGAGGCGCAACGTCTGCCTGTAACGCGACGGTTTCTGGATTTGATTACCACACGAGGAAGATGGATTTTTCTATTTCCATTTTCTTCGCTCTCGCAACTAGGCAAAGAGCGGCGTTGAGTTCCGCCATTCAACACACAATGCCTCGAAAAAGGCGGAAAGCGGGGACGGAGAAAGCAGAGACTAAGTAACGGAGTGTCTTAACATTAGGTTCGTATGGTTCCTGCAGTTTCCTCTGCCTACCTTGCCATGGGCGGGATAAAGCGTGAAGCGAAAAAAAATAACTTAAACATCACAATCATCATAAAGTAAAATAAACAAGTTCCTACTTCGATCTAATTAGCAATCTTATATTTGATTAGTACACAAAGTAAAAGTAGAGATAAACGAAATATCTCGAAAGTTACTTAACCTCACTAGAACTATCTAATAATCATCAGTAATTTCAAGAATATTCCTCAAAGACAGCACAAGTAGAATGATTTCACATTTGTTTAAGTATAGAGAGGAGCTAATGTTAAAGAGCCCCTTAAGCCACACACCATTTCTAAGTCCAAAGCAGAACAGTGCTTGCATCGGCACAAAATACTTAGAATCTATCTTTATCTCGCCTGGTCGCAGATACGAATCAAAATAAATATAATACGTATACTTAACGCATATATACATTTAAAAACTAACCAAATATAATTTAAGAGCAGACGCCCAAAATACACACAATTAAGTAAAAAAAGCTTTCAGCAATTATTAACTATGACTATTTTATATCACCAAAAGCCGTTTAAATCCCTATTTAGGCTAAAACTTAAAATAAAATGCATACAATAAATCCATCAATACAATTCGTGCAAAAATAACGTGACATTTAAAAACTATTTTAAGCGTCGCATCGACGAGTTTTGTTCAAATACGCCATTACGGGAGCAAGTTCTGAAAACGACGGATATTTTTTTCATACATACATCTCATATGGAGAAGGCAAGTTTGTATTCCTTAACTATGGGAAATAAAACCAGATATAGTCTAAAAACTTAACAACCTTGATATTTAAAAGTAAGATACAAAATATGTTTGCCATTTCATATGTTATGGATAAATGTGAGAAAATCCAGTGTAGATAACGACAAATACACAATAAGACTCTAGTTCAATTATCACCCTTGAATATAAAATAAATAAAAAAGTAAAATAAATATAAAAAAATGACTAATAATGAGTAAATATAAAACGTCAAACGTTAATTATATAATAGTACTGTGAACAATAAACGCAGAAAAATGTTATAACACGCTAAGACTAAGTCTTTTTTTCTAAGATTGAGACGTTGTTCCTCTTAAAACTTGAACAAAAAAACTCAACCAATTCAGTAAATATAGATACAAAAAAAGAAGTAAATATAATGGAGTACAATTAATAAAACCCTCATTTCAATAAACTATTTCAACATATATAAAAATAAATAAAAATATTTCAACATATACTTACTTAAGTAATTTTAAAATAAAAAAAAAAAACACAGCTAGCACAGTAGCTTTTAGGGCAGAGACTAAAAACAAATCTTAACTCGCGCCACTGTTGAGCACTTGTTTTAAAGA
Source organism: Dione vanillae (assembly GCA_037178615.1). Lineage (NCBI taxonomy): Eukaryota > Metazoa > Arthropoda > Insecta > Lepidoptera > Nymphalidae > Dione > Dione vanillae. The sequence goes on along the minus strand of JAZFAU010000295.1, from coordinate 577,008 downwards.
GAACATACATAATATTCAAGTATTTTTATATCGTAATAAATTATGTTATACACAAATGTGACAAACAAGTGCCATCATATGACATATATTTTTTTACTTCTTAAGATAAATTGCAATTTTTATTTATGCCGTCTAAAATAAGTACTAGTTGTCTCTACGATTTCTCTGCCTTGTTATATGCTTGAGCGAAACGAGTTGATTCCGTTCACGTGTCTTAATATGTATATAAGATACTTATTTATAAGATTTTTAAAAGTCCCTAAACTAAATAAATGATATACGTTTAAAAATCTACAATTACTACAATATTCACACAACTCCAACCAACAGATAATGCTAAATAAATTATAAACCATAAAATATTTTATCTGTGATTATCAACAAAAATATTTGATAAAATTATTTCACTTTACGATAGCCACAACGTCCAGAACAAACCGTAATCCATGTACTATAACAAAAGTTTACTGTTTTTCATTCGCAAACTAAACAGAGAAATAACTGGATTCCTTTAAGGCGTTTAACAGTAATGTTGGCGTCGACTTTTTGCATCGACCAGTGCTCAGAGCTCGTGCGTCACACTTAGTCATCACGCATTCCTGGAAACCGATTCAATGTTGAGAGCTTTTAGTACTCTTCAGAAATAGGCATTGTATTTGTAGTCCAAATATACTTTTATATTATTAAAAAAAAAACAGATTCACGCTTCATATAATAAGGTAGGTAAAAATCCCGTAGGCCTAAATAGCATAGTGTTAAGACACTCTGTTCCAGCTTTCCGCCTTTCCAGGCATTGCGCGTTGAGTGCTGGAACTTAATGCCGCGCTTATTGCCAGAACGAAGAAAATGAAATGATATCATTCTTCCGAGTGGGAATGGAACCCCCGTCGACCGAACCGTCGCGTTCATATTCAAACATTGTGCTTCTATATGCCAAGGCGGTCCTCTTAACGGATCTTTCTTGTATTTTTTTTAAATAACAAAAAATATATATACATATGTAGGAGAAGAATAAAATGCCTAAATATATACCTACTTAACAAAAAGAAATAAAGTTATCAAATTATTTCTCAAACGGAAATAGTGCGCGAAAGTAAAATATAATATATATAATTTTGCTCATAGAACATAATTAGCTTGTTGTAAACACAATAAAACTGTAACATTATCGTCAAGTCTTCCTAATACATTATTAACTTTTCTCAGCTAGACTACGACGTGCGCCAGACCGCATTTGCAATAAAGCTGCTAACTTTGAGGCAAACAAAATGAAGAGTTAAAGTCATAGGTATATATCTATAATACCGTGATATATATTTGTAAATATGTTGTATTTTACATTTCACAGATTAATTATCATTAATATGGCAAAAATATCTCGAAGGTATTACTTGAAATAAAAAACAAAATAACTTTATAAATTTACGTACACTTATTTCACACTAATAAAACTTGACATACCTAGAAAATCACTAAGATCCATCTTTCAACACGCTTAAACCATTTACTTTATTCTCCTTTAACGAAAATACAAAAATAGACTTTTCAGGTATAAAAATAGAGTCTAGAATTGAACTAGAACACTACATCCTCATCGACACTGAGTGACATGAGTCACGATTGAAATAGTGTTGGAGAATGACGGATATGGCAACTTACGCAGGTAACAAAGAAATACTTTAAGTATATCACTGATTAAATCATTTATAATGTCATTTCCTCATCTTGTACGTAATATTCCAGCATCTTGTTATTCATAGTAATAATATTTGAGAACCGCCTTGGCGTAGAGGCGCAGTGTTTGCCTGCAATCGTGACAGTTTGTGGGTTCGATTCCCACTGGGGAAGCTGGATTATTTTATTTCCATTTTCTTCGCTCTGGCACCGAGGCAAGCGAGACGCTGAGTTCCGCAATTCAACACGCTACGCCTCAAAAGAAAGGCGAAAAGTAGAAAACGGAGTTTTTTAACACTAGGCTAGATAGGAATCTACCCATCTTCTTCAAATCAAAACCAGTAACAAAGAAAGAGAAAATATAAGAGAAAAAGAAAAAAGCAGAAAGAAGTATGTTCAGAGTCAATTATAATTAATGAAAACTAGATTATTAATACTTTTTTTTACGTCAGGGTAGGTAGCGGAAACTGCAGGAACCTTAGCAGCCTAGTGTTAAGACACTCCATTGCTTAGTCCCTGCGTTCTCCGTCCCCGCTTTCTTTTTATAAATAAGTAGATAATATACAGTTAAGGACCTCTTTTAAAAAAGAAGGTAGTCTTAGCAAGCGAGGAAAATGGAAATGAGTATATCCATCGTCCCCTCATGAGAATAGAACCGACAAACCGTCGCGTTTACAGGCAAACGCTACGCCTCTGTGCCGCGACGATTCTTAAAACTTTATCATAATAATTACAAGATGGCATATAGTATCGAGCCCCGCCTAAAGGGTCGGTCACCACCATCCCCCCGCCAACACCCCCACCGCACAGCGCACTGCAATGAGGTCGCGGCCTATTTCACTTTATTATATTGGGAGTGCGCTTTTGCAATACGCTGACGTATCTATACAATGACATGGAATTAATTATGATATTAATTTATAACTACTGGGTTACCCGCATACAAGCGCTTTGTATTATTAGCCTAACATTTTTTTAGAATGGTAAAGTTATAAGTATTTTTTGTTAAAAGAGAGTATTGACGGAAAACGCGCGCAAATGTTTTAAAGCATATCCAATTTACATCCACATAGTGAAGAATTTTAATCTATTTTTTTAAAATAATATAAGTACAAAGTCTTAGCCTATGAGAAGTGTTATTCTGTCTCACAATAGTAGTGAAGTTAGTGTCAAGACACTGTTCTTTCTTTACTCTGCATGTCGTTGAGCTGCATTACTTTTCTTATCAGATCAAAATGAAATGGTAGATACAAAAATATATATTCAAAACCCTACAATATATATAATATATAACCTTATAACGTGACCCTATATAATTACAGGCATCAAAAATAATCCCTATAAAAACACATAGCAAACAGGTTTACATTATTCGTATAGACTAATACTTTTATCATCACTTAGGTATTTATCGAGCCTTGCAAGTTTATTACTTCTCTAACGCAAAGCCTCTATGAAGCGAGCTTCCCACACAAATTTCTTTATACATATATAAAAGCTTGTAGAAAAACATGTATTCATTGAACGTGAAATATCTACGCGAGGGCGTGGAAAATATTCTTTATGAACACACGACACGTCTATTCTAGATAATTGCAAAATTTCAAAGAGCATGTAAGTAATAATAAATGTATTATTAATACAGACATATCTACACACTTATTTATTTTTTTATGTTTTCACGTTTTATCCTGCACATTACAGGGTAGGTAGAAGGAGCTGCAGGAACCATAGATATCTAGTGTTAAGACACGCCGTTGCTTAGTCCCTGCTTTCCGCCTATTTTGAGGCATTGCGTGTTGGGTGGCGGAGCTCAACGCCGTTTTTTGCCTAGATTCCAGAACAAAGAAAATGGAAATAGAAAAATCCATCTTCACCTCACGAGAATCGAACCCACAATCCGTCGCGTTTACAGGTAGACGCTACGCCTCTTCGCCACGACCGTCCTTAACATACTTACTTAAAAATATTTTCTTTTAAATTTTTAAACTTAGACAGCTTAATAAAATGTAATAGAATTAGTAAGCTAAAAAAACTCGATATATTCTAAAGAGAATCAAACCTACTACCATTGAATGTACAATTTCTTTCATTAGTCACAAGGTACTAAAGCATCAACTCGTCTACTCTATATAATAGAATGTATGCATACCTTATCGATCGAACAGTAGCTCGAGTGTTACTTAAATAACAAATCACTATACACTATCAGCAGAATTACATGCACTGATATTAATGACTGATGTCAGTCAGTGAGAGATAATTCAATTCTACTGATAAATTCTTTATTTTTATTATGAAGTCCAAGAGAAATCTTAGCATAAGATTTTTTTAACACATCGACATTAGTGGCGGAACTCAACACCATGTTTCTCCACTTTATTAACAGGATCGATCCAACGAAAATATTTATTTTATTAATTTTAAATATTAGAAGTCGCTTTTATAGGCTTCATTAGTATGTGGGTATGTGAGTAACTCTCCGTGGCTTATATAGACTGTCAGTATATCCTACGGGGACGGAGAAAGCAGGGGCTAAACAACGGAGTGTCTTAACACTAGGTTCCCACGGTCCCTGCAGTTCCCTCTGCATACCCTGCCTTGTGCGGGATAAAGCGTGAAGCTTAAAAAAAAAAAAAGTATATCCTACAGCCTCTAACCAGAACAGGTCGTGGGTTCAAACCCCGTCCACTAAAGTGAAAAAGAAAAACTATTTTTTTAGTTTATTCTTTTAATTACAAATTGCCTGAGTGAGAATCGAATCAAAGGCCCATAGACAATCTTCATATAATAAAAAAAGTTAACCTTCATACCTCGATATAGCAAACGTACGCATATTAAGTTCTGCGGTTAATATCAATGGCATGGCATTACAACAATGTTAGATAGCAAAATTAACTTGACATCTTGCTATTAATAGAAATGCGAAGCGATTGTAGGTTTGTTGATAAGCACATAACACATTAACTTATGTGACTTACACAATCAGTGTCACTTATACAAGTCTATGTAATATTTATTCAGCGAGGCGCAGAAGCTCATCGTCTGTCTGTGTCTGTATACGCGATGGTTTGTGGGTTCGATTTCCATACGGCAAGAATGGATTTTAATTTTCCATTTTCTTCGCTCTGGCAACTAGGCAAGTGCGGCGTTAAGTTCCGCCACTTAAAACGTAATGCTCCGAAAATCTTTCTTTACTTCTTCTTTTTTTTGTTCTTGCGGCCCCATCTGCCTAGCCTGCTATGTGCTAAATAAAAAGCAAATATTTACAAGTAGATAACGATATATTTTTATTAAAGCTTTTCTATTTCATTCCGTAAGTGCAGTGTTAAGACATTCCGTTCCTGCCGGTCCGTTCCTCATATATATATAAACACACATATGCATATATAATGACAATAATGAACGGTAAGTATTGCCTAACTTACTGACATAACTATGCCAAGGCGACAAATAGAATTCATATGAATCTGTCGAAGCCTCAAACTTATAGTGCCTTTTAAACATTACATAATAAAAAACCAAAAGAATAGAAGACACATTTTATAGAGATAAAAATGATTATAATTAAATATCGACAAAAACAATACGGGGAATACAAAAACTCCGAGCGGGAATCGAACCCACTAACACTAAGTCAAGTCATGTTTCAGTAGCCTAAAATAGATATATTATAAGGTAATAAAAGCATAGAGAATAACAAAAAAGAATAATATATTTCTTCATTTTTATCTTGTAAAGCAGAAATTGAATTAAATTACCTCTGTATTTTCTAAGGAAAGAATTTACTAAACTCCATCCCTTAACTAATTTAATATCGACTTAACTAGGGTGTGAAATATTCCTATTAAATTCAACGTCTAGGTCAAATACAGGCTACTACTTAGGTATATCTAATCTCTTGGCTTTAAGCTTTAATCTCTAAAGCTGAAGCTTTTAATATAAAGCACAGTAGTATCCGATTACAATATACTAAATTTCCTTAGAACATATAAATTAAAATTTTATAATTTAGATAAATTATTTTAGAAAAATGTATATAGGTATATTTTTATGTAAGCTACATAGGTCTTAGATATAATTATTATGTAGAATCTATTAACAAAATTATTAATTATTAATAGTTGTTGTCCAGTTTTGTGAGTTTTCCATAAATATATTATATATAAATATATTTATATTAATACTATTTCTTTCTTTATACATATAACACAAGTAAATTACTTAAATTTTCACTGAAAAAAAGAAAGAAAATCCCAGAACAAAACGCCATAAACAAGAGTGAATGACCCTCACAATCGTGAGGAAGCCTCGATAAGGTTTAGAATACGCTCAAAGATAAGATCAGATTACAAAAGCTACCCGGCAGGAAAGACAGTGAAAGATACGGAAGAAGCGATACCTACATATACTTGCTTGGATTCGACAAAATATATAGGTTCTTTTATTATATAAGCTGTTTTAATTATAAAACAAAGAAATTATGCCTGCACATGACAGGGTACTGCAGGAACAATAGGAACCTAGTGTTAAGACACTCCGTTGCTTAGTCCCTGCTTTCTCCGTCCCCGCTTTCCGCCTGTTTCGAGACATTGCGTATTGAGTGGTGGAACTCAACGCCGCTTTTACCTAGTTGCCGAAGCGAAGAAAATGGAAATAGGAAAATTCATCTTCCCCGAATGGCAATCGAACCCACTAACGTTTACATGTAGACACTACGCCTCTGGGCCAACAGTTTCCTCTGCCTACCCTGCCACGTGCGGGCAACAGGATAAAAGCCAAAAAACAACAGATATTACGATAAAGAATACTGAAGCTGTGGTCACATTTGTATCAGGCACGTATGAAGATCTCATTAGTCACATATAACCCTTGGCATTTCTCTTCGATCAAGGAGGGCGGGTGGGAATCGGCTAATACTAGCTAAGCTCATCTAAGCTACATAAATACATACTAAAAATAGATTGATTATTAATATACAGAACTTCACCATATAACCCATAAGGAGCTCATCGTAGGTTACTCGTCATGGATATCGTAAGGTAGTACTAAGTTACAATTTCTCCAAATTCTTACGGAAATAGGACAAACTGAGATTTCACGTTACGACAATATTATCTTTGACGTATATCTTTATGATTTTTTGTCTTCACGCTTTAGGCAGGGTAGGCAGAGGGAACTGCAGGAACCTTAGGAACCTAGTGTTAAGACACTCCGTTGCTTAGTTCCTGCTTTCCGCCGTTTTTGAGGCATTGCGTGTGGGGTTGCGAGTGGCGGAACTCAACGCTCTTTAAGATAGACCTATATATTTGGTTTAATTTTGAACATAAAGATAAATCACTCCGCTCTCTTGGACAAGAGTCCTATATCACCTATTCTCCAAAATAGAGAGAAGAGATTATTTTTGATGGTTTTTAAAGTGTTAATCCACACTGAGGATAGAAAAAATACTTAAAGAAAACATATAAAAATTTGAACGCAGCGGGACTCGAACCCGCGCCCTCCTGCGAACCGTGCAGTTTTTTTTATATGTTTTCTTTAAGTATTTTTTCTATCCTCAGTGTGGATTAACACTTTAAAAACCATCAAAAATATTTAATAAAAATAGCATTCTCTCTCGCCAAACGATTATTCTTTGTAATGGTCTTTGGGTAGCGGAAATTTGTAAAAATCTCCCTACAGAGATGCTAACAACGATATAAGTTGTATAAAAGCATATAAGAATTTCAACGCGGCGTGATGTAGAACGCATGGCTCAGTGGTGAGAGCGCCTGCACGGTTCGCAGGAGGGCGCGGGTTCGAGTCCCGCTGCGTTCAAAAAATTTTTATATGTTTTCTTTAAGTATTTTTAGAGAGAAGAGAACAGAGTAATTTCCATTGATATTTAAATTAAAAAAAAATAAAACCCAGTCATGTACTTAACATTTGGTAATACAGAGTAACCAAATATTTAGAGGATATTATGATAACCTTTCAACTATTTAGCCGGTACCGTCAAAACTAATTTATATGTGCGGTCTGCGGGTGGAGGCAATTAACAACAATTATTATTAAAGTTTTCATTAATTACGCGACGACCTTTCTCATAACTGTTTTATTGTTTTTTTACTTGCTTCACCTACCATTTCTACAATGAAAATAATTCCACTGTATGTGGTTAGTTTAATGTATCATTAAACGTATTAAAACATAAGGTTTTAAAAGGTCGTCCCACTACCTAACCAAATTCGAATCGATTCTACTAGTGCCGCCTTCGAAGTACGTTCTATAAAAGAGTTAGTGATTGTTCTAGACAGGCCGAGATATTTTAACAAACTATAGAGAGATTTTATATTATACCTCTCGCTCCGACTTCAACTGCGAGTTAAAGCTAAGCTAACTTAAGTGAGAGAAAGCTGGACACTCCTACAATTACAAACATTAATAATGAACAAACAATTTGTGTCCGTCACAAGTCAAGTTATAATTGATCTTATAATAGTATATTACAAAACTAAACTAAGCAAAAAAGGCACGAGCGTAGCGTAGTAGTATTATTAAAAAAAATACCTTGGATAGGAATCGTACCCACAAGCTACGATTCAAGAGTGAAATTTTGAGACATCAACACTAGTACAAGTGCCCAGAAATACTTTAAATCAACACTTCTAATTTAAGCATGCAATGGAGTTATTAAGATTAGGTGATTGCATGACCTCTACGACTTGAAGGACGATTAAAAAATTATGACATGGCTGTTCATTATAATCATTCAACAACAAATTAAAAGCGAAGCGAAGCAAGAGGATAATGATAATGAGTGATAATAATATCACCACTGTCACTATTCTTTTCATTTCATATGCTCTCCGAGGAGTCCTCATGCTTTTTACATGCTTTTTCCCGTAACTTTTATAATGTGTTTCCTAAAGTTAACCGAGGTCTCCCCGTAACTCTCTTACCAGTCACTTTTGCTTCACTCTTTTGTGGAGACTTTTTAATTGTACTAAAAGTTCTTACCACTAATTTATTATAACTTAATTATTGACTTAACAGACGTGTGTCTGTAGTATATACGAAAATCAACGTACATTCGTACATTTTATGATATTATAATGGTATTGAAATTCATGTTTAAGTAATTTTTAAAATCAGTAAAACCGAGGACCGTCGTGGCGCAGAGGCGCAACGTAACGCGACGGTTACTGGGTTCGATCCCCAGTCGGAGAAGATGGATTTTTCTATTTCCATTTTCTTCGCTCTGGTAAACTAGGCAAAGCGCGGCGTTGAGTTCCGCCACTCAACACGCAATGCCTCGAAAACGGCGGAAAGGGGGGACGGAGAAAGCAGGGACTGAACAACGGAGTGTCTTAACACTAGGTTCTCACGGTCCCTGCAGTTCCCTCTGCCTACCCTGCCTTGTGCGGGATAAAGCGTGAAGCTAAAAAAAAAAAAAAAAGTAAAACCTATTTGTAATGTAAAGTTCTTTTGATATTATTTTCGAATTTTGAACAGAAATGTCAGCTATTAAATAAAAAAACAGGACCTAATTACTTGCATAAAGTTGATCTCTTCTGTATTAACTGTAGTACGAGAATAAACCAACCTATATATACTCAGTACTATCTGTCCGTCAACTCCAAAAAAATGCGAACACTCACCCATCGCGAAAGCTTGAAAATTTTTTTAAAAAGAACCCTTATGTATCTTAACAGCAAAAGATATAGATATAATCTTAAGCTTAAACTATAGTCGTACTGTCATAATACGACTAGAATAAAGAAATGAGGACCGTCGTGGCGCAGAGGCGCAACGTCTGCCTGTAACGCGACGGTTACTGGGTTCGATCCCCAGTCGGAGAAGATGGATTTTTCTATTTCCATTTTCTTCGCTCTGGCATCTAAGGCAAAGCGCGGCGTTGAGTTCCGCCACTCAACACGCAATGCCTCGAAAACGGCGGAAAGTGGGGACGGAGTAAGCAGGGACTAAGTAACGGAGTGTCTTAACACTAGGTTCTTATATAGTTCCTGCAGTTCCCTCTGCCTACCCTGCCATGTGCGGGATAAAAGCGTGAAGCTAAAAAAAAAAAAAAAAAAAAAAAAAAAAAAAAAAAAATAAAGAATTGAAGACATGACGGAATTCCAAATGAGGGTAGCTCGGTTTTAATATTTATTATGTCAGTCCATTTAAAATTCAATTAAGTAAATGAAATAATAAAAAACGAAGTAAAACTCCTTCATATAGCAGAGAAGATTGTCGCTGGAACATACTGTTCGTAGGTATAGTAGGTTCATCGTGTATACAATTGCATTTTCTGTGGCGAAACTTAACACCGCTACAGTCTGCCTATATATATCTAATGACAGTAAGAATAGCCTACAATCAAATGAATCAAATTCACAACTATCGTAAGACATTGCCTTATTGCGGCGCGATGGCCTTATCACAAATGCTTCATAGTAAAAAACGTAGAGAAAATAGTTCAGCTGTATTCAATACCAAGGCAAATGTTACTAAATATATAAGTATCAATATATATTAATATATTTATTTTTCATTCTGGAAAAATAAAGAAGAAAGATTGACCACTAGCCCTATTTTCATCAGAACGATTAATAGCCTATGCAAATAAAATAAAAAAAAAACTTGCCAACAGATTAAAAATAAATGCTTCAATGTTTATATTATTATAAAAGCAATTGCGTCATACGACATTTAAAGTAAATAGCAAAACAGCATTTCTAGTAAAACTGGTTTATATATGCAATAAATATATATTATATGTCGACAGCTACAGATCTTAATGATGATATTACACAATACATTTAATATATATTATGCTGTAATTTTTTATTGCCTATGATTTTTATGATTCTTTTTTCTACCACAAGGTCCACCTTTTTAGAGTCAAGTATAACCCACTACAGAATAATGGAGTCAGTTAATAATTTTCAAAGAAAACAATATTTTTACTCTTTATGGTAATCAATAGGGCAGGCTATTGCCTAGCAGTGGATATCTCTTCGTTAAAATGATGATAAAAATTCTGTTAAAAACTTTGATAAATCACAGCATCGAAATGAAGACTTAAAGAATTTTTCATATTTACTTTTGCAAATGTATTTTTTTTATTTATATATACAAAAAATAAAATATTCGTCTTATAAAACCAAAAATAATTAAATGCTCAAAATTATAAGTAAAATAATAAAGTGACTTAGTAGGCTAGTGACTTCATATAGCATATAGAAATACATAAGGTTATTATAAGTATACATTTTTTATTATTTAATTATATAGTTATCAATACTTACAGTGCAGTACTAAGTTAGACATACGGCTTTTTACAAAGATGGATGTGATATTGCCAAAAAGTTTATCATAAAACCTTATGAACTCTTCTCTTTTTATTTCATAAATATCAATAACTAAATATTGTTAGTTATGCAATTATTAATATTAAGGCATAATCAAGAACATAAATTTAAAATATTTATGTAATGCAACACAATATTCATATAATTTTTTTATACATTTTTTTTTAATAACAGTTAATTATGTAATGGCTTAAAAGTATAACATATAACACAATAGGTTGTAATTCAATAAAATAATTACCACTAAAAGCTTAATTATACCATTCCCATTAGGGAAAACAAAAATATTACAAATTGTACTTCCAGTACAAAATTGAAAGACTTTATTTAATACACTAGCTTAATTAATTAGCTATACTCAGAAATTACTCTGACAGTTACTTGTTTTTAACTTGTATTAGTCGTACTTACTTCGTTAAAAAAAAATCCTAATTGAATTCAACTTAATTTTTCAGCAAAGTAAAAATTATATTTATTTATTTATATATAAAAAAATACATTATTATTTAGACAATTAATCACAACTAGTTCAAATGTATTTAAATCTTTTGGTTATTTTTTTTAAACAAGGATAATGAAAGAAAAGTAAAAAACCAGCCAAATTATATATAAATATAATATAATATTTTAACTTTTAAAATGAATCACCAAAGTTACACCTAAGTTGGAAATATTTGTAAAATTCTTCAGATTCAATGAATCATGACATATTACTATGTTATATATACTCATACCTATATTTAGATTTTATTTAATCAGATTACACAATGTTATAATAAGACATTATCTAATAAATTATCTATATTATTATGTTGTAATGAAACCAATGCCTAATATGTTTTTTTTTAATTAAAAACTTGTTCTGTCAACTAATATTTTTAAATTATTAAAATATGTAAAATAACAATATATACTTTTTTTTTAATTTCATAATTAAAGGCATATTTTATTTATTTTTATTATAAAGTAATTAAATCAGTAGTTATTTGCGTCGAAATGCATTTCCGAGTCCGCATTTTCATTTCACATGGGCGGGGTATTACTCATATGCTCGAATCATCCCTTTAGGGGAGTAAAATCACCCTATTCTTAGAAACACGCGTCTCTATATTAATATATAAATTGCTGGATTCAAGGTCAAACAAAAACAAACGAAAATAATACTATACCGACGTGTGGGGCAACTCGGGGCTTAGAAGTTTAAAAAATCAATAACAGCCGCAATTAGATGTTTTTCTGAATGAACTCAGTTTCCATACATAGTTTTAGCAATATTTTTCCTAGCTTTTCATTCATGAAAAAATAAATTATCAAGTATTAGGCTCCGTAGAGGTGTTTACATTAATATCGGACGGAATATCTTAACGTGTATAAGATGTAGCATAAATATTCCCGTTTTATATTTAGATCGACGCGTGTAAGATATTATTTATTTGTTTTCCATAAGCCTCGCGAAGGTTTGATGAACTATGTTATACGTACCTCATTTTGTAGCTCTATATCCTTTGTCGTGATTAATCCTTATGCACTTTTGCTGGCACGCAACAATTGTTCACTTATAAACTGCATATTTTCACAGACACAATCCGACATTTCTGCATTATCGACTCGAGTACACCGTAGCTGGAATAGGGGTAGCCATTTTTGTCAAAAACCAATTTTAGTTTTACGTTAAGTCTTCGATTTCGGAAAACGGACAGCAAGGGACGCGAGCACTGCGCGAAGACAACGAGTGAATTAAAATATATTCATATCAGGTCACACACCTCTCATATATTGTATTGACGTTCAGCTCAAAAAATATTCGCAAGTTTACTACAGCTGAAGCTTTGAATACAAAGATAAACGTGTAGTGGGGGCCGAAGCTTTTTTACAATACAACGTGTGCGATTCCGTCCATATCCGGAAATAAAATTAACATTTTCGCCCTTATTTAGCGAACGTCCTTACTCGGTCGTGTTATACGCTACGCTCATCAACGACCAATCACCTTTGAGTTACTTATTTGTTCCTCTCAAATTGGAACAAGTAGCGGCATCTAGCAACACAGCTCAGTATTTAAGCGAGTGCAGTTAACAATTTTTTACTGGTACGAATATTTTTGGTAATTGGTAAGAATATTTTTATGCAATGATCTTGATTTAAATTTATATGTTGTGCAAATGTAAACTTACACAAAAAAGGTAAAAGTTCATATGTCTTCTTAATAGTAATTAGGTATTTGATGTAGCCTAACGTCTCATTGGATACTAGAAAAATATTATTACAGAATAGTAATAATATTTTAGGTCAGCAATGTAAAAAAATCAATCAACATGGCAACATTACAAATTGACATATTGACTCATGGTTTGACAGACGCGTATTACTGAAACGACCAAACTGTTTTTCTTTTTATAAACAATTCCTTTTTCGAAAACGCAAAGAGAATGGTGGGCGCGATGCCTGTTAATATAATACCAAAATTTTGTAACGGTGCCATGGACAGCCACAATGCGGGCGACGATTGTGATAGCCAAGTGTTTATCGGGAGTCGGGTCAAAATCAATGATGACTACGGCACAATAAAGTATATTGGGGAAGTGCAGGGATACAAGGGAATTTGGTATGGTGTGGAGTGGGATAACGCTGAGAGAGGAAAACATGATGGCAGTGTCGATGAAATCCAATATTTTAAGACCACCAAACCCAATGCAGGTTCCTTTATTCGTCCCAACAAGATTGCCCCTTTTAAAACTTGTGCTGAAGCTATCAGAAGATATTATGGTGATAGGGAGGTAAGATAAATTAAAAATATTTATGATCATATTTTTTTAAATTGTCTTTCATTGAGTCACACACCTACTCATGTTGGCTTGCCTGAGTAAGCTTAAGGCCATATTTGAAATAATAAACAAGGTCTTATGTTAGTAAACAAATCAATCAGGTTTAATTAATGACTGAATTTTAATATAATAATTTTATTTGCATTTTTTGGCATATATATGTCATAAAAATATATATTTTTATGAACAAAAACATATCCATTCAATGACTTTGATAATATTTATACTTATTTATTAATGGAAAACAGAAACAATATAACTATATAGGAAAACATATCATTATTGTTTACTGATCAAATGTATTAATACAACATGTTTATTTATAATGACCTCCTTGGTCATAAAATATTGTTGACTAAGTATTGTTATTTAAATCTCTTTGTCTTGGCCTACTTTGTGTACCTTACTGTCACAATGTATGTGTAACTTAATATTGAATAAAAAATAAGTAGTAACAGTGAATTTAAACATTAAAATAATAATTAATTTGGGTTTATTATTCTTTAAACTTTTTTATTATATATAATTGTTACTATACACAAATGTTCTTAAGTAAAAAGGGAAATAAGTAATTAAATGCTTTCACTAGACTAGTAAACTAATATGTGTGTATGATTGTTATCAACTTGAAACATATTTATGAACAATTTCTTTGTAATTGTTGAATTTTTTTAATTTCATAAAATGAAATATTGTATTTATTTTTACTGAAATTAATAAAAAATATTTTTTGTAAAAATAAATAATATGTTAAATATTCATAGGATGAAACTGTAGCTGCTCATCGGAGGACTGTCATCAATGAGTGGAAAAGAGAAATGGGTGCTCCATTCATAGAGATGGTTGGCTTTGAGAAGATACACCAGAAACAGTGAGTATATTATGCATATGCTTCATAAAGCTAGAAACATGTGAGTGAAGTAAGAAAACTTTGTGTCAATTGGCAGAAGTAAACACTGCATTTTGTTTTATGAGTTTTAAAAAACACAAATATTATATTTACAATAAATTTCATTTATAATATTGTATATTTATAATTTTATGAATAGCTCTCTATCAATTTTCTTTTTTATGTTAAATATTGCCAAAGGGAAAATTTAATCTGTTTGCATGTTTTGCATAATATGAATCTACCTCATATTTTCATATTGTCCATTTTCTATTCATATATATTAATTAATAAAAAGCATAAAAAAATCATTATTTGAAAGTTATCCTTAATTAATGTTAACAAGTAATTGTTATTTAGTAACAAAGAATTTTATTTATTTAATCTACCAGAAAAACTTTTATTTGCTAATGTATATGTTTGATCAAATATAAAAAGCATATTATTTTATAATTTCAATTCTAGAAAATTCGACCGCCTTCTAGAAGTGTGTGTTCATGATCAAAATATATCTAAAGCTGGTAATGTAGCAGCGCTGTGCCCCAATGTAAGGAGCTTGGATGTATCACAAAATTTGTTTTCTAACTGGAGGGAGATTATACAGCTGTCTTCACAATTACCAGATCTAAGAGAGCTTGATGTGAGGTATGTAAAGACCAAAGGAAAATTTATACAAAGTTATAAAAATATTTCTAACAATTATCTACACTATACTATATTTATTTGCAAAAAAATATCATATTTACGTATATTGCTTAATAGTTGTTTGAATTTAATACCATTCTTTGTCCATCAGAATGGGCGAATAATTATAATTATTTTTTAACTGAAGATGAACCAAAGCTTTTGCTGTTATAGTCATTTAATAATTCATTTTATACATGACAATGAAAAATAATATTACAAAATTTTAAATTTGCCTGCAACTCTTAAAATACCTGATTCCCAAAATAAATTAGATTTATTGTATTATTTTTTACTTTCATAAATATACTTTTTTACAGTAAAAATCGCATGGCAATTGACATGCCAGAGGAAACATTAAAACAGCTCTCAATCAATTTCAATAATCTGGAAAAACTGAATATATCTGTATGTGATTATGAATGGTCTGACATCCTTGCTTTATCCCATCTTTGGCCTAATATTGATGAACTTATAGCAGCTTATAATATAATAAAAAAAATAACACCACCAAAGGTCACTTTACACACCCTGACTGTCATACGTTTGGATGGAAACCCAATAGATTCTTGGAAGGAAATATTAAATCTTGGCATGTTAAAGAACCTAAAAGTTTTAAGTTTGAACGATTGTGTCATAGAGGAAATTAGGTTTAACGATGATTCGACTAATGGAAAAGTGAATGCGTTTGAAAATTTGGAGATTTTATTCCTCAACAGAAATAAGATTAATAATGTAAGTATGATTTATTTCATAATATTTAATACCAAGTAGTATTAAGATATTCTAAAAAAAAACAGTGAAACTGTTGAATATTTAGACATTTTGTTACATTTTAACTAATAAAGATAAATTTACGTTATATATTTTCCATGCTCGCGTATGACGTCATATCATGGCAGTCACTTATTTTAATATACATTTTAAAACTAATTCACATTTTTTTTTCAATACAAATGTCATTTTATTTTCAGTGGCGATCATTAAGCGAACTAAATAAACTGAAATCACTGAAACGCCTCTACTTCCTAAGGAATCCCATACAGGACAGCGAGGACTATGACACTGGATCACAGATGGTTATTGCTAAAATTGGTAATTTGCAGGTAATTTTATTTTGTATACTATATAATTATATACAATATATTATACAATTCGTCTTCGTCTTTTATTTATTAAAAGGAATTAATCGGTTCGATTTCTATTTGAGTGTCACATAAGAAATCATATGCTAGCAATTTCTATGACATAATATTTGATGTTTCAAATATGGATGGAAGTCGGAGAATGGAGTGTTTTGACACTAAAGTCTATAAGCTTGGATACAGCATATTTCTTAAAATATATTTACTATTCAATTTCAGGAACTTAACGGCTCATTCATAACAAGAGAACTCCGTCGCGGCGCTGAATATGATTATATGAAGCGTTATGGCGCTGAATGGAAATTGGTACAATCTGATCCGCAGAAGAAATTAGCATTTGATACAGAACATTGCAGGTTTCAAGAACTTATCGATAGTGAGTAGTAGTTTTTTTATTTATTATTTATTGTTTCGAGAACTGTCGTGGCGCAGAGGCGAGCGTCTGCTTGTAAGCGCAAAGATAGTGGGTTCAATTCCCATTTGGGAAAGATGGATTATTCTATTTCCATTTTCTTCGCTCTGGCAAATAGGTAAAGCGCAGCGTTGAGTTCTGCCACTCAGTATGCAATGTCTCGGAAAAGGCAGAAATCGGGGAACAGAATCACTTAACACTAGGTTCCCAAGGTTCCTGCGATTTTCTCCGCCTGTAAATATGATTTTCCCTAAACTAACTCACTAGCTAAAACTGATAAAATCATTCGAAATATTAAAATAAGAAATCACAATGAATAAGAAATAACAAGTTGTCAATAATACTTGATTTACCATAGTAGTGGTAAAAATAATATCTTATATACAAATATACTTTTAATTGACACTTGTACTTATGATCGCCACACTCAGTTAATATACATTCAACTCTACAACAAAAACAATAATAATAATAATATTGTTTTTTTTTTTCAGAATATGGTATCCCAGACGACAGCCTACTAGTCAAACAGCCAAAAACTATGACACTCACTTCACAATTACTAGAAATAACATTACGCGATGAAAATGGAAAAGTTCTAAAAAAGAAATTCCCTTCTACAATGGCAGTACAAAAATTAGTAACTTTGGCTCAAAGATTGTTTAAAGGCAACACTGGATTTCCATATCTATATTTATTAGATGATCAAATGCAAGGTGCAGAGATTGCATTGGATAATACTATGAAAGATTTGGCATATTATTCAATTCAAAATGATGATATAATACTTATTAGATTCAGATAATATTTTTTATAATGGCAACATTAAATACTGTTATATATTTACGCTGAGTCTGCACATTGATTTTCATTATTAAAGGAAACTTGATAATTGTTAATATATAAATATATACAAAAAGTATTATTATACATTGTCAAATTAGAAATATTTTTTTTTTTCTTTTTCTTTTTTTCATGAAGAAAATTCTATATACGCTTAAAATGGTGTGTAGAACTGGTTATTTTAATTGGCGTGAATATTATATCCTCAAATATTGTGCTATTGAAAGAGTTTAGCTTTGTAAATAACCTTCACAAATTGTACCTGTATTTATTGCGATTTGTTTTGACAAATAAAATATGTCCACTATGTATTTTGAAAAGCTTTGAATTTTATTTATCCTATTCTTTATACAGCTAATTTTATTTAAATATTTTTTAATTTTATTTAAATATATTTAATAAAACGCACTCAAGTCATCACTGAAAAAAGGTTAAATGTTAAGACAATAATTTAACATAGTATAAGTATTAATACCTTAAATTTACCTTTCTTAGATGACATAATTTTGTAAATAGATGAATAAAATATCTTAATTGTTGTAAGTGGTTACATTATGTCTTATATAAGAATTGCAAACAAAATGAAACATTGAGCATACCATCTGTGACCTTGCGGCGAACCTTCAATTAATACAATGAAATATATTATGTATCTGAAATTCGACTTTAAAAGTTATTATTGTAATTAATTACAAAGTAGTACTATAGTTTATTATAGTTTAAAAATAGTTTTTCATTTTATTTGATTTATGTTTTTTTCTTGCTCTTTCACTAACTGCTATACTCCTAATTTCCGCGCGCTAAATTATTCTTTTTAAAATTATAGTAATTTGACATAACATTAAAAAATGTCAGATTTATTTTAATTTTATTTTTAAATAGTCAAATTAATTTAGAAGTGTAGAATTTTAAAGGAAAAATACAAATAAGTATGATAATATATAATTTAAATTTATTAATAATGCCTGTATTGATAATATTGTAGGTAAACGCACTGGCCACATCGTACTCGATCGCCATTGGTAACCGTTGTGGCAACAAAAAAGTTATGTTTACGAAAACCGTGAATGGCGGCTGCCGAGAAATTTGAAGTTAGATACTTCAATTGTCATGTAAAAAGTCTAATTTAGTGTTTAATTTAGTATTTTAGTTTGATATAATGGGTAATTGTGTTCGTTTATGCCGTCGCCGTCGAATACGTCGTCATATTGTATTAATTCTGATCGGCCTGGACAACGCGGGTAAAACAAAAACTGTGAATAATTTAGCTGGAGAAAAAGATGATAAAGTATTGCCGACTGTTGGGTTTAAAGCTGTAAATCTTATACATAAAGATACGCCTGTTACTATTTACGATTTAGGCGGCGGGCCTCAATTTCGACAAATATGGCCACAATATTATAGCGAAGTGCACGGTGTTATATTTGTTATCGATTCAAGTGATTTTTCACGGTTAGACGAATGTAAAACTGTTTTAGAGGAGGTTTTATCACACGACAAAATATCTGGTGAGTTACCTAGCAACTTTATCATTTTGTTTTTTAATTAAATTTCCTTATCAGCTTTACATTATGGTAATAAATAACTGATCTGTGTAAACAATGTAAAGTATAAATTAATTAATAAAAGTACATGTATATAAATGTTTATAATAAAAAACGTGAGTTGACTTATCATAAATTACTTAATAAATATTAATTTTACATACACATTTCTATAATTAATTTATACTTTTATAATTTTTTACTAAAAACTTTTGCTAATAAACCTTGAAATAGGTAAACCAGTTCTAGTGCTAGCTAATAAGCAAGATAAAAATGGCGCTCTCGACGACATCGACGTCGTGGAGAAACTTAATATTGAGCCGTTAGTTAACAGGTACGTGTCCAATAAATTATATTTAAACTAACTAAGATATATTTTTATTTACAAATGACATATAAGTAACTCCACTTTTGGTTTAAAAAAAAACTTTGTCCAATTTTTAACAAAATACAAATGCAATACTTTCTATTTTTCAGCAAAATAAAAGTTTTTAATAAATATCTATAACAGTATTAGCAAAAATAAATGGGAACCTTAGAGGGAGTTTAATACTGGAGTCCCCCACCCTACGAGATGACAGAACTAAACGTCACACTTTGTCTTCTTACTAAATCAACAAAATATAACAATTTACAGCCCGATTGGGAATTGAACCCACAACCGTCACGTTAACACTCGCTTGCCGCTATGTCACAACGTCCCCATAGTATAAAAATAAAAAAATAAAATTCGAAATTGATTCGAAGCGCCAACGACGATTTAGGCGAAGTGTTCCAAAAAGAATATCTAATATTTCATATAATAATAAGACTACCTTAATTTAAATAGTAAATTGTTTTAAGGTGTCTGGTCTAGCAGAATAAGAATGACGTAGTTGAGTTCCGCAAGACCGCAGCTCAACACTGTCTTTGATTATTTCGATTTTTACATATATAAAAAAAGTAAATTATTATTTTATGTTTTGTCTGTATGTCTGTACGATTTTGTAATTCATTAATCATTAATGTAAATTTACTATTTTTTTAATATCATTGTTAAGAAAATAATGTTAAATTTACATAAATCAGTTTTTTTCTAATAGCGTCTGTATCAACGCTACAGTTTGGATTCCATTACTACTTGGAGAGGATCGATTATTTGAATTTCATTTTCTTTGCTCTGGTAGCTATGTAAAGCGCGGAGTTGAGTTCCGCCACTCAACAATTCCAACGCATTGGCAGAAAGCGGTTAACGGAGTGTCTTAACACTACGTATCTACAGTTCCGTCTGCCTGCTACGATTTACGAGCAGTACAAAGCGTGAAGCTAATAAAAAAATCTTTTCTTTGAAATAGTAGATGTTTTTAGATTTTTAATTTTCTTTTTAGCTTCACGCTTTATCCCTCATATTGCAGGTTAGGCAGAGGGAACTGTAGTAATTATAGGAACCGTTGCTTAGTCCCTGATTTCTCTGACCCAGCTCTCCGCCTTTTTCAAGACATTGCGTGTTGAGTGGCGGAATTGCGCGAAAACGCTTTGCCTAGTTTTCAGAGCGAAGAAAATGAAAATAGAAAAATACATCTTCCCCGAGTAGGAATCGAACCTTCGTCGCGTTTAGAGGCAGACGCTTAGCCTCTGCGCTACGACGGCGACAATTTATAATTAAAAAATATTAAAAATACAATTATTTTAATTACAATTTTAGATACAGATGTCCAACTCTAGTAGAATCTTACAGCGCCAGCCCGTACGATACTAAATCTAAGAAGGCTAAAATAGACCCAGGTCTTAAGAAAGGCTATCACTGGCTCCTCGACTATATAGTAAAACGTTACGGCGATATAAACTTGCGTGTACAGACGGACATACACGCGGAACTGGAGAGACGCAGACGTATGATTAGCAAATCTTCTAACAGAGCTTCTCAAACTTTCATAGCTGAAAGTGACGAAATAGCAACGCAAACTGGCTTTGAGAATCCTAACTTTAGAATGAACAAATCGGAAACGGAAAATCTAGATAATACTGGAGTCATTATAGTGAAACCGATAAAACCTAACAGCATAGATTCAACAATTACTATAGAGAGTGTAGAAAACGATACTACTATAGAGACTAATACGAGTGGCGCTAAACCAAAATTGTCACCGCTTTTTGGTAGAGCAAGTAACTCTACTGTGGAAAGTGTGAAGATTGAACTGGAGCCGAGAAATGAGTTTAGGAAACTGTCACCCATTGTAAGGAAGAAGGGATGTCAACCATATTGACTTTAAGAATCGACCGCAATCTAGCCCTACTTATAGGAATAAGGTAATGTTAGAAAAAATAACATCGAAATATTATATATTCACGGCGTTTAGTTCCGCCACTCTACACGCGATGTCTCGAACAGGTGGGAAACAGGGAACGGAGTGTTTAAAACATTAGGTTTTCACGGTTCCCGCGGTTTTCTCTGCATACCCTGCTATGAGCGGGATAAAGCGTGAAGCTATTATTCTTTATTCAGTAAGTCCATTTAAAGCTCTTTGAAATTGTCCATTTACTTTGAAGTGTCAGTAGTGTCAGTTAAAAAAGCTACCACTGGCTTGAAAAACAAGTTCTGCTGAGAAGAGTATGTATGGAACTAAAGGAGCTTTTTAATTATTTTTTTTAGCTTCACGCTTTATCCCGCACATGGCAGGGTAGACAGAGGGATCTGCAGGAACCGTGGGAACAGTTAGTGTTAAGACACTCCGTTGCTTAGTTCCTGCTTTCTCCGTCCCTAAAATTGCTCCTCCAAATTTCATTTAGAAATGATTTTGTAATAGTCATATACTTCACAGTGACTTGACACTATGTTTCCTCTGTACATATTTCTGAGACATATATGGGATTATTATAATTTAAAAACTTCGAAAAACTTTCTTTTTTCAACGCCATTTTTGTTTTCATCTCCACTTGTAGACATCGCAATCAAGTCAAAACACGTCCATCCAAGAAACGAAAGAGTCTACACTGGACGAGAATCGAATCTGGATACCGGATTTGAAACATCGTGTCTTGATAACTGACGCGGAACTGGCACAGAACCACAGGGAGATTATTTTGACTGAACGAGGTATACTATTAATGAATATGATTGTAGACCACTTGGTTTATAGCGCTAGTTGAAGATATTTGATGCGATTTTTTGGATATGGGGTAGCTTTTTTGTTATATTATTTTATTAAATTATTGTAATTTATATATAGGGATAGAAATATCTTAAAATATTGTAATATTTTGCTGTTGTGTGTTTATTTAGTTTTTTATTAAAAGCCGTAGTGATATAATCGCGACTTAATTCTTAATTAAGGACCGTTGTGGCGCAGTGTCTGCCTGTAAACGCGACGGTTTGTGGGTTCGATTCCCACTCGGGAAAGGTTTCTTCTATTTCATATTCTTATTTTTTCTTCGCTCTGAAAACTAGACAAAGTGTGGCGTTGAGGTCCGCCACTCAACATACAATGCCTTAAAAAAGATGGAAAGCGGGGACTAAACAACGGGGAATGTCTTTCACTCACGCACTCGGTTTCTTATTTTTATGATTTTTAAAGTGTTAATCCACATTAAGGACAGAAATAATACTTTAAGAAAACATATAAAAAGTTGAACAGAGCGGGACTCAAGCCCGCGCCCTTTTGCGAATCGTGCCAGCGCTCTGACCACTGAGCCATGCGTTCTTCATTTTCTTCATCACGCTGCGTCGATATTCTTACATGCGCGATGAAGAACGTATGGCTTAGTGGTGAGAGCGTTTGTACCGTTCGCAAGAGTGGGTTCGAGTCTCGCTGCGTTCAAATTTTCACATATTTTCTTTAAGTACTAGATTTCTTCAAAATTTTACTATTATTTTTTTATTTCCACTTCCCCTGTATATCGTAATATAACATATATGTATGTATATAACACAGAACACACGAACAAGTCGCTGTCCGACCTGGTGTCATCGTCGCTGCCGGCGGCGCGGCCGGCCTCCGCCTCGCAGATGGTGCGGAGGCAGCTGGAGCTGTGCGGCCAGCACAAGAGGCGGCTGAGCCTGCGCTGTGAGTGTTTATTGTGTTAAGTAACTTGTTTATTAAGTTATTTATGTTTGTGGGTTCGATTCCCGTGAAGGGAATTACTTTGAGGGGGGGTGAGGTCATTTTCTTCGCTTTGGTAACTAGGCAAAATGCAGTGTTGGATGTCTTAAGCTAGGTTTGTGTTTATTATTATTGTAGTTTACACAAGAACCGTATGTAAGTATTTATATATGGGATAGCTTGTAGGTTCGATTCCTATGAGGGGAAGATGGATTTTTTTGATCCTATTTCCATTTTCTTCGCTTTGGCAACTAGGCAAAATGCGGCGTTGAGCGTACTCTGCTATGTCCGGAGTGAAGCGTGAAGCTTTTTAAAAAAAGTATATGCAAAAATCTTCGGAATAAACCCCGAAATGTGGTAGTTGTCAAAGAAATATATGGCTTCTCTTGTTTCAATTAATCAAATCGTATGAAAAATCTTTTTATCTACTGCAATTTTGGCTTTGTAATGGAGGACAAGAAATGGCGAAAGAAACTTCTCAGCACATCTTTTTAAATAACAATTTTTATATTACAAGAATTATATTTTAAATATTCAAATTTCTACTAAATTCTAGATATGCAACGTAACAAAACTAGCCCCGACCGCACTTCCATGCTCATTTACGAGCCGAAAGCGCAGCGACACCTTGATAAGGGAGATTTTGAAATAACTGCCGTTAATACTAAATAATATATATACATATATTATTATAAATATATAAAAGATATATATTATTGAACTGTTGCAAAATTTTTTGTATTTGTAGTCTATTGTATTAGATTTATAACGGCAAAGTGCTTTGGTTTTTTATTTAAAGTAGTCATTTAATTAAGCAAAATGAAAATTTTCAATAATATATATTTTATATAGCACTGTATAGTGCTATAGATTCAGTGGATAGTAAATTAATATATATGTTATTAACATATTGTTTTATGTTATATATATTATAACATGATATATGATATATATATATATATATATATATATATATATATATATATATATATATATATATATATATATATATATATATATTTGTTCATTAAACAAGTGATATACCTACCGGTTAGGTATTCTTTTTATTTTTCTTTTTGATTTTTTTCAAAATGCCAAATTTGTAAGTTTAATAAAAATTACGATTATTTTATAATAAAATAAAACAAATTGCTATATGTTCAAAATGCATCACCATTAAACAAATAAATAAAATTATTAATATATCTTCTTAAGCGAGCTGCTAATATATGAATATCTATATATACTAAAAGTCTTTTATCTTAACTCATAGTTTGTAACTAAGAATTGTATTTGGAAACAAAACATATTAAAATTTACAGTAAATTACACCAAAATGGTTAATGTAATGTAGTTAGTATGTAGCTTATACCAGGGTTTCCCAAACTTTTTTTGGGGGGGAGTTTTTTGAGGGAGTTTCTCCCAAGTTACAATCCTAAGGGCGTCATGGTGCAAAGTAATTTGAGAAACCCTGTACTCTGTAGTCTTTTGTCTATAGTTGAATTATTTCAATAGAAAAAATAGCCTTTTAAATTTAAAGCAGTTCCTGAGATAAATGTGTTAAAATAAACCTAAAATATTAGCTATTTTGAATGACACAGGGTAAAAAATGTGATTACATATTTTTTTATCTATACTAAAGAAAGTAAATTTTGGGTTTTCTTTTGATTTGAAGTATTGCCATATTCAAAATATTCTTGGAATTATAAAAAAATTAATGGTGATTTACTTTATATATTAAATCTTTATTTTTTTTTTGTTGGAACATTTATTTATTTAGATAAAAGTATGTATAAGATTCGCTTTATATAGAAATGTTTAGGTTTAATTGATTTTTTTGTTACATTTAAGTAATTTATAAAGATAATTCTAAATACATAATATAAAGACAATATTTTTTATATAGATTTAATAAACACTTTATGAAAAATTCATAGTAAATTTGCTTCATTGTTATTTCTAGTTATAAATAAAGGAGAAACGAGAATTTATTATTAAATTATTTAAATTTAAATAATATATAAAAGTTACTAAAGAGACCATAATATTGTCTTAATAAGGTATTCGTTAAGAATTCTTATATATAGAGAAGTAGCTAGTTTTGTATTTTGTCTATGATTATTAATAAATGATTATAAATAGTATTTTTGTTAGTTTTATTTTGATCTATATCTATTAAATATATTTACACTTTATGTGCTTTAGTAAGGTAAGTAGAAGAGACTTAGGACCAATTTAACAAGGTACGGTTAAAGTTCCAGTTAGTTAATGGTATCTATCAGGTAGAGGTTGATAGTTTATACAGGCATTTATCTGCCAGATAGATCTATCTGAAACCTGTGATATCAATGTTTGTGCTCTATCTGATAGACAAAGAGAGAAGAAACTGCTTAGTATTCCATGGATTCACCGTGCAGGTGTCCATCGCGTTGTAGGAAGAGGAGCTCCGATCAGCGCTTGGGACTTGCGACCCAAGTGTAGGTTTAAAGGGACCCTTTAAAGTGCATTAACGTTCACCTTCACTGTCCGAGCTCCTCCCACTACCGACACCAAATTCGAAATGATTCTGCTAATGCCGCCTTTGAAGTACGTTCTAGAAATGTATTAGTAATAGTTCTAGACAGGCCGAGATCTTTTAGCAAGCTAAAGAGAGATTTCGCTATTATACCTCTCGCTCCTACTTCTACCGCGTATGAATTTACTCTAAACCTATTCCTGATCAGTTCGTTAGTAAGCTCGAAATATTTATTTAGTTAAAAGTTATGACTTTTAGGGATATTTGTTCTCCACAG
The DNA here is from genome assembly GCA_037178615.1 of Dione vanillae. Taxonomy (NCBI): domain Eukaryota; kingdom Metazoa; phylum Arthropoda; class Insecta; order Lepidoptera; family Nymphalidae; genus Dione; species Dione vanillae. Next base: position 550,765 of record JAZFAU010000295.1, on the reverse strand, counting down.
AACTGTAAGTTCTACCAGTACTACGCGTTTTATAATATAATTCCAAGTAGATACTATAAAGGTATGTTTAAGGATTTTTAGGTAAATTTTAAAATTCTACTAACATTATTAACGATTCTCATCAAATATTTATAAAGGGTAGCGAAAGAAAACAAAATAATACTACTTATATATATATTTACTTTTATTTTATACAAATACTTTAGACAGTTACAATCGGCAGTGACGCGCTGTCTGCACCTTGTAGTGCTATGTATATACACACTTTGTTGACAAATTTAGATTAATAAATTAATAAATAACTAATTTTAACTTAAGTGTATGGGACATTTTGGTTTTTGTACTTAACATATAAATAACATACAAAACAATTAAAAAGAATCATAAATAGTCGATTTTGGATACATTAATTATAAGTTTTCAAAAAAATGAAAAAAGTTACAAATAAGACAATTACCAGATTTTTTTAAATTACTTTTTTAATATATAAAATTAAAAAGTAAACATATAAATAACAGTTGTTTATATAAAATCAAATCTGTATTATGTACGTATGTTTTTAAAAACATAGTATATAAGCCAATACAATATATATTTGATATGGAAAGATATATAAGTTACTTAAGTGACTTGTGCCGCACTCAAAGACGTCAATTAATATTTAAATAAAATTAAATCAGATTTAAACAAATATTGGTCTTTACTAAAGAAATATAATTTTGTTTTAAAACGAATGCAAAAAAATATTTGAGTGCAAATACCAATATATAAAATCCTATCAAAAATTCATACAAAAAAAAGATAGACAAAAATTTTTTATTTTAGACTAGAGAATAACCTGGAAACCATAGAACTAATTATTTTATAAGTTATTTACCTTTTATTATAAAACAAAGTGTAAGAAAAATTAACTATGATCCTAAACACTTCTATGTTCAACCGTACACAAGTGCAACTTTCAGTTACCTCATTTAATTTAATATATTAGAATTTAGTTTAATTTTTGTTTTATACAATAATTTTTATACAATAGTTGCCAGAATGTACATGTAACAATATCGCATTGGTTAAAATGGTTTAAATGCAGTTTTAGAGAGAGTTGTTATATCCCTCCGCTCTTGGCTCTCTGTTTTCCGCCAGGTATCACGATATTAAGTTTAATCTCACTATAGTGAAGAAATGACGAAGAAGATGCTGTGCCACTGCAGCTTTAGAAGTAAATACTGTATTTTTTCATAGAGGCCATTTTCATTTAAAAAAGCGATATAAATTTGTTTTGCAATTTTGATAGAAAACAAAGATATTTTATTTACTATGATATAAAATAAGGTATAATTTCATACAGTGGTCATGTTGAAATACTTTCATTATATAATTATAAATAAATTGCTTATATATATATATATATATATATATATATATATATATATATATATATATATATATATATATATATATATATATATATATATATATAAGCATAATATATATGTTTCACATACCAAGAAGTAACAATATTTTTCCTAAACATATAATTGCCTAGATTCTTCCTAAAACAAATGTACTAGAGATCTCATTCATATAGTTTATATATAAAACTTATATGTATAAAAAAATCACTTTAAATTGAAATGACTTCAACAAAACACACGTAAAAAAAACTAAATGAATTATTTCCGTCACTTTAGTAGTTTCTTAACTTCTAGATCTTTTAAATAAAACCATTTAACCGTTTATCGCGTATATTGACATTTCACTCTCACCGTGACCACGTACTTATGCGAAACGCCGGGTATTCAAAAAAAGTCAGAAATACTCGATTAATCCTGTTAAATTGTTTTATTTAAAATGTATAAAAATCACGAAAAATCAAAGATCTTATTCTAGTTCTTTTATCATATATTTCTAAAGAAAAACTAACAAGGTCTTTAAAGTATGGGTTAAAAGGTAAAAAACGCCTCGCATTTAAACATACCGGTCGGAATGATACGAACCAAAGACTGTCACTTATGTGACAATGTAAATCGAATGTGATAAAAATATCGATATTACAAATCGATATCGAAAACGTAATCAAGAAAGCTTTACTTTAAGATTTATATATTTTTTTTAAATCTCTAAATAATTAAGCGATAGTGTTTAGACTCTCTGTTTCACACGTTCCGCTCAATTCAAAGAATATACGTATTGCGTTGGGGAACTCAACGCCACGCTTTATCTTTTTAGTAGGACGAAGGTTTTAAATATATTTTTCGAATCGAACTTATAACCGGTAAGTTACAATTCGTCGGTTAATTTATTTAACGGTGCTAAAGTTTGTATCTAAAAATTGTATTTTTATGCCATTTTTGTACAAAACGCAACGGTTAAATAAAATTAATAATTTGTAAGAAAACACCAATTGTAATTTTTTAATAATTTAACAAAAAAAATATTTATATGGACTTTATTTTGTATCTGTACTTACAAAAAGAACAGCACGTTATAAGTTAAATAACAAAAGTTTGGATATAACCTTTAAATTAAAAATTTTAAAATAAAAGAATTTTCCTAGGGATGACATATGCTAGATTTTCTAATTGAGCTAGTCTAATTTTCGTCTAAAATCGTATAAAAATCTATTGACTATTTTTATGTCACTGTTTCAGACTTAGGTACTTGTAAATAAAAAAAAATAAAAAAAAAATTTATAACTGGTAAGCATATTTTACTATTACTTATACATCATTAGATAAAAGATAAATTAGTGACTTAGTCAATCTATTCCCTAAATACACTAAAATAAATATATAAAAACCTTTTTTTCAATACAACAAAGACAAAAATCTGGATTTGAAGTCACACTAAATTCACACATTCAAGCATCTAAGTCTGACAGTTATAATAATATAGCTAAAATCTATTTCTTTTAAATACTTTTTAATTTCCTACTTAAATTACAACATAAAATATTTCTATAATAAATATGTCTAATCACGCGCCATTTTGCCAAAAATAATTAGCTGCTACAGATAAAAAAAAACATAGGAAAAGGCATTTTAATAAATAATATAATTAAAAAAAATGTACATGAAATATTTACATTTTTTTAAATCAATTTATTAATTACTTATTCTATAGGGCACAGAGTTAATGACACGTCACTAAAGAAATGGCTTTTTATACTCTATAGATGCCTTTTGACACTAAATCTAATTTAAAAATAACATTACAGATAATAAAATAATCGTGATGTAAAAATTAATCGATTAAAAAATCGATTTTTTTAAATATTTTTTGATAATATCCAGAGATCCGTCATTTGAATATAATCTATGTATATATTTAAAAAAAAATAAATATATAATTATAATACGTGTGCGTTAATAAATGTATTATAAATATAAAAGCCTCCTGACTTAGTTCATATTTAGGAACTTTTAAGGAGTATTATGGATTTAAAAAAAAAGGAAAATTACAACATAATATTTTCTTAATATCCTTTTTTTACGTAATTAACTTAAATTACATATAATATGAGATCTTTATACTAAAAATTTATACCTAATAAATGCTATATATGTATATATGTACAATTTTGATACCATTTTTGAGAAAGATAATGAATTCAAATGGGATTTTCAATTTAAAAACCGAAAAAAAAATTATAAATCCAAAATATGGTTAAATTCACGAATATTGGGAATGTAAAAAACAAAACGCATACTAGATTTTCTAAACATAAAAAATAACTATTTTGTGATAATCTTCCAACATATACAACTCTAGCTAGGAATGTTACACAAAAAAAAGACAGTCTAAAACGCTTTAAAATCTACATTTCCGCCTAAAAACTACCTAGAATTTTACCTAGAACTATGGTGTATAGACGAGTCGTCATCAGCAAAACTAGCTCTATTCCTCCTCTCACACCGTTTCTGATGCTGTCTTATAAACGCACTGAGACGATTTAGAAGAAACTGTTTATCGTGACCTTCCAAAACCAACTGGTTCTTCAGAACTTCCACCATATGTCGATTCGCCGCTGCAACCGCCCAGTAGTAATAGAGGAAAAACAATAATATCGCGAACTGCCGGCACCGCGAACGTGGACGTTCCTAACAGGAATATAAGTTCGCGAACCACGAACGGGAACCTCTCGAACGTGTCCACTACGAACCGCCACACTGTGTCGTAGCCTCTGAACGGCCCACAGTTCCAAGATGGCGTCATTTCCGCTATGGAATACGCGACCGGAAGTATCGAAATGACGAAACCGAGAAGCAAGACCGACATGAACAACGATTTCGATTTAGACGCTTTATATACAATAGGCGATGGCGTACAATTGGTTAGACACGAAAACTTTTTTATATAGAAAATTAAGAAACAGAATATGGTTCCTATGATTGGTAAGAAGGGGCAGAAAAACGCGCCCATCCAAATGATCGTTTGCGTGTAAACTATGTCCAGGACATGTTTCGGAAGATAAAAGTCTTGAATGCCGATTATTTTTAAACATCGACTATGGCTGTGCCTCGCTATGAACGCGCGCGGTAGATTTATGAAGAACGTCATAAAGAATTGCAATGCGAAGTCTGTTAAAATCAACTTATACAGCTGTTGCCCTACATACTGTCTCCCAACACTCTAACCGGAAGTCCTCTTCGAAAACCGAGCATCTTTGACTATCAGGATCCGATATTTGCATATAAATCTGACTTAGAAGTACCGCTAGAGATGAAAGACGAAGCAAAACTGTTCTCAATAGTGTTATTATGATATCAGTTCGCCGGCGTGTACGATTCGAATTGTATTAAATAACCGAAAACGCCCGGAATTATTATATTTAACGCGACAATCGTTATAAACGGTAGAAATTCTAATAGCATGTTACGAAACTGCCATATAGTGTAGGCACCCACTATGTTGACATCTGTACGGTTGGCAGACTCCCTCTCGTTTATTTCGTTCAATTTGTCCATGGATTCGTTAAAAATGAAGTAAATCAAAATGCCTGAACCAATTAATATTATGAAAACTAAAATATTTATTAAAATACGCTTCAGATATATTAAAATTTGAAATTCTCTAGTACGCAACTGTTTCTCCTCCTTGTACCTTTCTTCTTCCAGACAACCCTTGATCTCGTTGTAAAGCGCTTTATGCTTGATTTTAGCCGATTTCTCGTTTTGTATAGCAAAAATCCCAACCACCGAACACTAAATTGCAATACATATAGAATTGCCCCTCGTTTTCAACCAAACGCTCTTTAAAACCTTTGGCGGCCGCTTTAACTATCGCCATAAGCGAGAAAAACGTCCAAGTTATCGGAATCAATATGTACGCCAATGGCATGTTGTAATACATATTAGATTTCCACAATTTGGGTAAGAAATACGAATAAATTTGATCACTATACACGCCATAGAACAATATAGTTCTCTCCATCCATCCAGTGCCTTGGATGAAGTCCAAAACAACGTTATTATTTTGCGTCAAATTCCTTTCTAAATACGCTTGAGCGCAACACGTCGTGGAATTTTCTATATAAACATCACACTTAACCGTAGTCTCGTCTAACAAAAGCGTCGGTAAAATTAGAAATAGAATGACCAAAATCGATATAATAGTGTTAAGAAATAACAGCCATCTTAGAAATAGAAAGTACGACACAACACCTGTGCCGAACTTCCCTTCGATTTCACGCAATGATGTCTGCCACAGTTCCAACTTCCCTATGATTTCCGTAAATCTTATACTGAACCGGTGCCACACTTTCCTTTGACGCCATTGCAATTGTTCTAAGCCTTGTAGTCTTAACTTTGTTGCGTTCTGTAAGAAAGAAATGTTAACTAAATTATTATTTATAAGGGGCCGTTCAAGTTACGTAAACACTACTAAGGTCTTTTGGTTGGCTTATTTTGAATGACATAGGTAGGGGGATCTAAATGATGATTACGTCATCGGTAATTTTTCTTTTTTTTATAAGAATGGCAACATTCACAAATAATATTATAACATAATAATTATAAATTAAAAATAGAACAATATATAAATTGAAAAATGTTTACGGGGTTTATTGGGGGGTTAATAATTGTAATAAATCTGCATTAGTATTACGTAAAATACTTGAATGGCCCCTAAAATATATTGTTTTTTAGATTATGTTTTGGTAAATCTATGAATAAAAGTTTAATTTAAAGTGTTTCTTATTAGGTAATGATGTATAACGCAAGTTGTAACACTATGACTTGGCACTTATTTAGTAAAAGAAAAGTCTTAAAAAGTATACCTTTTTCTTTACTTTTATTTACATAGAGCCAGGAGCTTTAAGTATTATAATAAATTTGAAAATCACTGGCCTATTACATGTCAGACTTAAAGTATTATATTAATGCTTATTAATTTGTATTATTTTAATTTGTACTAGTTTTGGCTGGAAGAAATCTACTATAAAGATAAGTTCACTAAAAGTCCACAAGTTGTCAACTTTTTGTATCTTTATTTTCACGTTTGTATGTTAGTGTATTAAATAATATGGTATGTCGTGGGAATGTAATATTAAGACACTCCGTTGCTTAGTCCCTGCTTACTCCGTCCCCGCTTTCTGTCTTTTTCAAGGCATTGCGTGTTGAGTGGCGGAACTCAACGCCGCGGTTTGCCTAGTTTGCCAGAGCGAAGAAAATGGAAATAGAAAAATCCATCTTCCTCGAAATAAAAAATATATTCACTCTAAGAGTGAATCGAACCCAATAGCTGTCGCGTTTACAAATAGATACGGCGCCTCTGCACCACAACGGTCCTCACGTAAATTACATATTAAAATATGTTTATTAAATATTTAGAAAAATAATTCATTTTTCCCGAGTAGGAATTGAACCTATAATCGTTATTTTGGTTTATTTCTAAAATGTTTCTATAAAATGATAACTAAAAGTTGTATAATACATTGTAAGTGCTATCCAAGTATGGTCTATCTCATAAAAAATCATTTTTTCAATTAGCAGTTCCTGAGATTAGCGCATACAACCGAAGATACATTTTTTAATAATAATTAAAACAGTTTCATAATATCAATTATTATGTATTTTACCTGTAATCTCGCTTTAATTTCCAATTTCTGATGCATCGGCACAGGCATGGCTTTGATTTGCATGATCTCTTCCCAGGTGCGCTCTTCGTTTGATAAGTTTTCTAGAACAAAAGAAGATGTTTTATTAGCTTAACACTTATTTATTATTATTAGTATTGGCTTTATTATTTACTAAGACACGTTTTCAAAATTTTTAAAATGGTAGCAAAGTTAAAAATCTAGATGAAAAATATGCTTCTCTAAGAGTCCGCAATTAATTAATATAAAATATTGAAACTTTCAATGCTAAACTTGTTTTATACTATTTGTTTAATTTACTAATCCCATCTTTCTTTATTCTAATGTAAGTACACTAATTTCAGCTCATTTATTGTGGGTTCAACTCCTCAAGTTTTTGGTGATAGCTCAAAGTTTATGAAAGTGGAAAACTGAGTGTATTAACACTGGAGTCTAGTGTTAACCTGGGGTCTTTTATATGTAGAATAAAGGGTTCAATTATAAAATAAAAAACACGTCTTTGTTTTTCAGAAGGAATCGAATCTTCTTCTATCAATAGCATTAAGCTTTTAAACCTTAAGAAAATGTTAAATGTTCATCAAAAATAATAGACGCCTAATTTTAAAAAGTATTGTATTATATTAAAACTTTTGCATTAATAAACGACAAAATTTTATAAAATTCCAAAAAAAAACACATACCATTATTACCAACAGCACAAATTTTAACTGACTCCATATTTAAAATACACACAAAACAAAAAAGAACAAAAGCAAATATGACGTTTCTTATTTAAATTGTCAAAATATAGATAATAAAAAAATAGAAAAAAAAATTACTACCACAGATTAAACATAAATACAGCCTAACACTAATAATAATAAAAAAATAATCAAACAAAAAAAAGACGAGCTTAGAGTGAAGTTAGATAAGAAACGAAACTGTGTGTAACGAATGACTAATTGATTGTACGCGTGTGAACAAAAGAAATTAGTACAACCGTCTTGCTTTTGAAATTCTGTTAATAAATATTCAGTAAAATTGTGAGGTTCATAATTGGTGTAAAATTAAAAAAAAACAAGGTCTTTGAGGCCGTCGTAGCGACAGTCAAGCTGTAAATTCAAAGGTGGTGGGTTCGATTTCCAAGACGGTATAACGAATTATATTATTGTATATTATTATAAAGTGCGGCGTTGATTTCCGCCACTCAACGCACAATGTCTCAAAATTGGATGAATATTTAGAAACAGAATGTTTTGGCACTATTATTCTCTTATTAATAGTCAATGCACTGCTTTTATTAAAGAAAAAATAACTAATTTACTACATATTATGAATGTTATAGCTTAAAATACAAAGTATATATTAAATTAAACGACTAACTTGAAAAACAAAACGATATACAGGGTGTTCATTATCCAAAAAATAGAGAAAAAACTCTTTCTTCTCCGTACAATGTTCTGAAATAGATAAAAAATTTAAAAAAAAATGGAAAACCACTTACCAGATAAATCGGGTAGCATAGACAAGTGGATGTCCCGACTTTGCGTCGTCCTAGCGTAAGTGGACTGTCGCCTCTCATTTTGGGAACGAGCACGCTTTGCTGTGGTCGCTGTGAAGTATAGATGGTTATGTTAAAAGGGGATGAATTTGAACTTAGTACCATCGGGTCAGAATTTTGAATTAAATTAATTATATAGTATATTAATTAGCTACGTGATCGTCCTGGCTTTGCACAGACGGGTGTTAATTTTTAAATAATTTTGGTATATATAGGGCAATTTCGTATATATATAAAGACAAATTTGGTATATATACACATTATACTCCTTCTCCCCTCATTTTACAATAAAAATGTAGATAGATAGATAAGATAGGTATATGGAGACACCTTAAGCCCCATAAAGTAACAGAGGCTATAATAATACATGGGGTTTAAGGTCCCTCCATTACTTTTTATCGGTGCAGTAGTTTATGAGTTTATTCAATACAAACAAGTAAAAGAACAAACTTACAATTTTTTTTTAATTTTGTATAAAGCAATCTAAGAAGTTCTGCAAGGTGACGCAAAAACGCTGGAAACTCTCAAGATGTTCGCCAATATATTTAAGTATTTACACGTAGCTCTTTCTATCTACCTAAGAATATATTTTATATTTATATTTTTATATCTTTTTTTATATCTTTCTATATTTTTTCTACCAACACCTTGCACTACCTCTTTATATATTTTTACTCTAAACATAAATAATTACTATTCCTAGCCTGTTTAGAATAAAGCGACCTAGCAAGTTTTGCAAGCTGACGCAAACATACTGAAAGAGGTTCGTCAAGAATAAAGTGTATTTATATTTAGTTGTTACCTACACCTTGCACTACCTTTACTCTAAATATTAATACTCGCGGACCGTCGTGGCGCAGAGGCGCAACGTCTGCCTGTCACGCGACGGTTTCTGGGTTCGATCCCCAGTAGGGGAAGATAGATTTTTCTATTTCCATTTTCTTCGCTCTGGCAAACTAGGCAAAGCGCGGCGTTCACCGCCACTCAACACGCAATGCCTCAGAAAAGGCGGAAAGTGGGGACGGAGAAAGCAGGGACTGAGCAACGGAGTGTCTTTACACTAGGTTCCCACGGTCCCTGCAGTTCCCTCTGCCTACCCTGCCATGTGCGGGATAAAGCGTGAAGCTAAAATAAACAAAACTCTAAATACTTACTATTCCTAGCCTGTTTGGAAGGTAGCAAAGTGGCAAGTTTAGCTGCATCAGCTCGCTGCAGGTTCTCGAAGAGATCCTGCTCCCCTCCCGGGTAGAGTTCCTGATAGAACTCGCCACCTGCTTCCTCCCAACCCTCGTGGCGTTTTGAACGCTTGTTCTTACCACCCGACATGGTTTATGGCATTTTTTCTGTAAATAACAGGCAAATAGAAGTTCTTATTAAGAAATTAAAGAATTATTTTATATATTATTATATACAATATTTAAGAAACACTGTTTCCAATCTTGTCATGTCAAAAATTACATAGAGAAACTCAATATATATATATGTATATAAGCGAGGCAAGGAGTGCCTTAACACTAGGTTCCTGCGGTTCTCTCTGCCTACCCTGCGACGTGACGATACACTACACACGAATACAAGAAACTGTGTACAAAGCACAATGAAATTGAAGTGATAGTAAAACAACTTTGTTACGAGAAGTAGATAAGGTTCGTAATTTTAACTTAATTATAATAATAAACAATAAATTAAGGATTGATAAGTATATCGACCAACACAATGATTACCTACAATATGACAAATTCGAGATGAAACCCTAAATATTACTATAGCTCTCTAAGTTTATGTCAATTGTCAAAAATACTGTGTGAAGAATAAAAAAAATAATCAAGGAATCATGGTCTGCGTTCAAGTACCTAATATATTTTATAGAGAAATGCAAACAAAGTAAAAAGTAATTTCTATATATAGATATTCTACAAACATATCTTAATTAAGAATGAAAATAAGTGTGACGGTTGCGGGTTCGATTCCCACGGCATATCTTAACACTATGTTCCCTCTGCCTTCCCTGCTATAATCTAGAAAAAACATGAAGCTATATACATAACACAGGAACAGAGTGTCTTAACACTAGGTTCCTATGGTTCCAGCAGTTCCCTTTGCCTACTCTGCTATGGGAATAAAGCATTAAGCCATATGTATATATAGTATGATAGTAAAAATTAAGAGATAATTGGCCTTTTATTTTAAAAGGGAATTAAATGCCCGAAGTAGATATATAAGATTATTTTTTTACTATATGTTCACCGTTTTTACCTATACTTCGAAAGTATATGTAGAAATGGTGAACATATAGTAAAAAAAAATAATCTTTCTCGATTAATTCACTACACAAAAAAGTTACCTGTAGTACTCGAAAATAACGCGCACAACCAATCAAAGTTAATTAATAAATAATTCTACAACTCACGAATTTAATTTCACAAAAACCCAACACTTACTAAAAAAAGCTATTGTAGCACAATTTTACACAATACTATATAATAATAAATAGTATATATAGTTATGTGTATATGTCTGTATGTACAAGGTAAATGTTTACTTTGCAGGAAAAGTGGATTAAATGACGCGTTTAATTTCCTATGAAACGATTCGTATCCGTTTTATCTATGAAAGATATTGCCGCTATCTGGTACTTTAGGGCTGTGCTACTATTAATTATCATTATACAAAATTAAAATATTTTTCTATACAAAATCAATAATGAAAAAACTTTTTTTAGCTTCACGCTTTATCCCGCACAGGGCAGAGTAGGGTAGGCAGAAGGAACTGCATAGGAACCTAGTATTAAAACACTCCGTTCCCTGCTTTCCGTTCAAGGCATTCCGTGTTGAGTAGCGAAACTCAACGCCGCGCTTGCCTAGTTGCCACAGCGAAGAAAATAGAAATAGAAAAATCCATCGCCGAAAATAGAAATAGAAAAGCCATCCCCGAGTGGGAATCGAACCCATAAACCTGACTGCCTGCCTGCCTTTGCGCCGCGACGGTCCTCAATTTTTATATTTTTCTATATTATTAACATAACATACCAGTGACAAAGTGTCTATATAACACTATTCCTGTTGGGTTACCTTTTGTAAACATTTATAAATAAATAAATATAATAATAAATAGAAGAGCATTTATTACAAGCTTGTAAACGCGGTTTGTGGGTTCGATTCTCGCTCAGGGCTGATGGATTATTTCAATATTCTTCGTTCTGGCAATAAATAAAGCGTGGCGTTGGCCTCCATCACTTAGTACGCAATACCGCGAAAGGCGGAGTGTTAACGGAGTATCTAAACACTATTTTTCTCTTGCTTACATTTACTTATGCCTACTCTGCACTGTGTTGGACACAAAATAGAACAGACGTAGACATCAAAATATATCATTGAAAAGTTTCACTGTACGTCTTTTGAACACATTATATACAAAACGTAAATAACTTGAAAATTTCTATAAAAAGCTGTCGCTACACAGTGCAATATCTTAGACGAAGCGCGGCGTTAAGATCCACCACTATCCGCATATTTCAAAAAATTAAGCGTAACTCCGAGAGTGCCTTAACACTAAGTTCCCTCCGCCTTTCCTTCTGCGGGATAGAGCATGAAGCTTTACAACCAAAGAAAGTTCAAAACCGACTAAAATATTTCAGTTGAAACGAACTATATAAATACGTTTTTTAATTAGAGCACTGTACATAATAGATACTTATAACTACGATATGCAAAGTTGATGGATATATTGACCTATATTATTCACCCAGTTACCTATTTAATATGATTTCTCTGTAAAACTGTGATAGAATGTGGTCGATAAGAGGTATTATTTTTCATATGTTTTCAAAGATAGAAATAGATTGAGATATAGCTTATACATTGAGATAGTGGGTTCAAATCTTAGACAAAGGAAGAGAATATTGAGGAAATTGATATAGAAAAATATGATTTTTATTTTCATTATAATTCATTATAATTTCGAATATAAGATAAAAATAATGTATAAAATATATTATTTTTGATAATATTTTAACTCTAAGAAATGCAGATTTTAATATATAAAAATAAACTAAGTAAAGGACAATTATGAAACAACCCTATAAACAGACCTAACAGCAATTAACACATTGTCAGATACAGATAAAAATATATACTGGAAACGAGAAGTAGTTAGTCATATTTAAATAATAACATCAAAACATATATAGATGTAATATGGTCTAATTTCGACAGAGATTCTGCATAATTCGCTTACTTTTCAATTATATAAATCTCTTAATAATAATATTATAGAGTAGTTCCTCCATGTTGCATGCAACAACTCTGATTGACATAATTTATTGCTTTTATAACCTTTATCTTCTAAAACTACCTTCTTTTTAAAACAGGTATAACCCAAATAATTACATGTATTTTCTGTGAATTACAAAATGATTATATACTTTTTTTATCACTACACATTTCTCAATGTTCAAAGAAAATTTAGCAATAACATACACAAAGACTTTTTTCAAAAAAAAGGCATTTAATAAAAAGTTTCTTTTTAAACGTATTATAAGCAAAATTATCTTATTTTTTAGCTTCACGCTTTATCCTGCATATGGCAGGGTAGGAAGAGGCAAATGCAGGGACCGTGGGAACCTAGTGTTACGACACTCCGTTTGCTTAGTCCCTGCTTTCTGTCCCCGTTTTCCGTCTTTTTTTGAGGCATTGGGTGTTGAGTGGCAGAACTCAACGCCACGCTTTGCCTAGTAAATTATCTTTAGATAAATAACAATGATTACATAGATAAATGTGTACTTTCCCACAATTAACTTCAAATATAAACGGGGATATTAGATTTATTGATAAATGTATTGGGTGTTTTGATAAATTTATCTAATCAGTATAGTTGGTTATTATTAATATTATTAATAAAGAAAATATATTATTCCAACTTTTACTCAAACTTTTATATATGTTGTCAAATTACAGTGTTTTAACGATGCCAGTTAAGAATAAATCAAAAGTCATTACAATAATTTCACACTAAATATTAATATTATATTACAATTACATGTCTTGTTCATTTGGTGTATATACTCAAGAGTAAAGTTTATATAATGTGTGCTTTCCTAACTTCCTCAAGTGCCCTCGGTTTTGTCTGCATTTTCAGAAACAAGGCAAATTATGTAGATTCCATACACAAGTTATAATCACTCATCTTTTGGGAAAGTAATATACTTAAATAAAAGTATATAGCAGAAGTATTTAGATTTCAAATGCAAGATACAAATATCAAAAAATATAAAAAAAAGAATAAAGTATATATACAGTATATGAAAATATTAGTGTATTATTAGATATTTCTATATATATTGTAAAATGAAACAGTGGTAAAATTAATCTTGAAGTAACTTCATCAGAATCGGTAAAAGATATTATCCTTTTTGCTAATGGAGTTTGAATACAGCTCATCCTGTCATTAGTCATACCAATTGAGGTTTACAATTCTTTATTTATTTGATGTCACTACAGGTCTGAATGTACAGGAAAAAAATAATAACTACATCCTGTCGATTTAATTGTACGTTTAACTAAATATTGGTCACAGCTTCTGTTAGAAAATCTTTCTTTTTAAATTTTATGCTATTTTTAGATGTTCTGTTTTTTGTTAGCATTGGCATTGAGGCCTGTACTACGGAAGCGAATTTAAAAAAAATAGCATATACTTTCACAAATATTCACAGCTTTTCACGGTAATTCAGTTATGTTTACAATATTATGTATACTAAGAAATATATGTTGGAACACATTGCTTGTTCAATATTTATTTACAAAAGAAAGTGTTTTTACTTACCTCAGATATGGACGGCGAAAACGTACAATAAAGTTACGTCACATTACAGTGTTTTTAATAATGTAGGACATTATTTTCACTTTAATTCACAGAATTTCTATACCATGATTTTTTAATGAACATGTATTCAGACCAAAATAATCCTCTTCTCAAGGAGTGGTGCCACACGTTCTGAAATGAGTGTTGTTATAATTAATGACACGAACACAAAAAAATATTTTAATTATATATTTTTAAGGAAATACATATGATTCCACATTTATATACTATTAAAATATATGTATTAAAAAACAATTTGAAACCTTTAATAATGCATTCTCGTAAATTATATAATAAACTTACATACGAGGCATTTCCGAACGCATCTTCATAATCACGAATGCTGGTGAGCTGTCATTTGGGTTTATTATTGTTTTACCTACTTATCACCTGTAATGAGGACATCAGTACTTTCAAAAAGAGCTTTAACATATACTTTTAAAAAGGATTTAAATTGAATTTTCTTCATAATAAATATATTTATAACTAAACATGCTGTATTTTGCATCTAGCATTACGAATAGAAATCATTTTAAAATGTTCTTTTCCCTTATAAATCTCTGCGAATCGAATGATAATGTATTTTTCTCGTGGAAATTAGATGAAATCGAGCTGTAGACCGACAATTGAATTTCCCTAGATATCCGTCAAAAAACGACGACTGTCTATCGCTCGCGTAAACAAATCTCTGAGGAAATTTCCTCCATGCAATATCCGGTGACATTTCCATAGGCTGGTTTTCGCGGCAATTTAGACGAAGACCAATAAGAGTCGCGCAAATAAACGATCTGGCCAATCAGGATAGTTTGACGTGAGCACAGATTAAGAGATGGCCAATCTCACATCCGGTGTCTGACGCAGTGACATCCTGCGCGAAAAGCCCGGGAATAGGCCAAAGGCGGGCTGACACCTGCGCAGCATCCCCTCGTCGCTCTAAGATCACATCTCGCGAAAAGTAATGATTATTTCGGTCGTTTAGTTCCGCGTATTCCCGTCGCGGCGCTACACGTCCACCGGGAGTGGGACGGTGTATGTACCTCAATATAGTCCGGTTAAAACGTAATTTTAGCATTGGAAATTGAAAAATTGCGGATGTATCGATACAAGTGTGCCAAAAGCGTCTACTGAACGTTATTTGATTTGCTTAAATCGTTTATGATTCGTGCGTGGTAATTCTAAATCAGTTGTAACGTAGTCTGCCGTCGTCCATTAGGCCGAGTGATAATCGTGGATTTTGTAGACAAAATCGACTTTGTGTAGTTAATGTAGTGCCGTATAAAATGTGCTTATTATTATTGAGGATATGCCAGCGTAGAAATTGGCGGATCTCCAAATTACGATGCATACGAGGTCGCGACACTCCTTAGGATAGTACTATAGACGTATGTTGTTCAAAGGGACTTGGTGATACTATGAACACATCGCAAATTGACAATAAGCTACTAGAAAGATGTTAAATAGCCCATACAGGCGGAAGTCGACCGCTACGAGCGGCACACACCGGAAGAACATCTGAAATCTAAACGTACTCCCTAATGGCGCTGGCTAAGTTCCTCCTACTCATTGCCACAATCGCGGTGGTCAGCGCCGATTACAATGAGATCCAGACGAAAAATAAAACGAAAGAAGCCGTGGCGGCGAAAAAGGAGCAAAAAACTAGAATCGCCGTTCCCGATCCGGTGCGTGGGTCGTTCCATAAACTGAGCTCGCTAATGAACAAGACGGAAGATAGGACAACACGGCGCAGGAAGCAGAACATAAATAAAATATTAAAAATTAGCAGAAACCATGACATGCTGAACGACAACGAGGGGGCTATTGCGATCAGCCAAAAAACAATGTCCGACAACGATACAAATACGTTAAAGGATAAAATAATAGCACTTAAACCAAAAGACATTAGTCCGTTCGATGCGAATCATTATAAAAACACGTATATCCCACAAGTTACTGGAGTGTTTTGTGATTTCGAGAACCATACCGGTTCAGTGGACATGTGTATGTGGGAATGGAATAAGACGGTCTCGAGTAATAATTTAGGGTTCCAGGTGATGACTGCGGCTGATTTGGTGATGATGAACGAGACCTCCAAAGGTGTTAAGTTCACAGGACCTCCTTATGACGCTGATAAAAAGAAAGATGGTAAGATTTTTTTTTTAGACATAAATACTTTGCATGTCTGGTCTTTTCAGACAAATACGATTTAGTGTGCGTTCAGGTTTTTGAGTACGTTTCTTAATATATTATCAAAATTGGCGGACGTGAAAATAAGAAAGTAGAGTGACGTATTCTTATTTTTTCTATTTTATATACTTTATATTATCTCTATACTCTATTCCGAATTATGAAATTTAAGAAAAACGCGCATATTTATTTGTTTATATAATGGAAAAAAAAAAACTGGCCGGTAAAAATATAAACCTGAAAAAAAAAAAACAATATTCATATCATACAGCACGGTAGAACAATAAAAGCGTTGTTTATTTTGAACGCGCTCTCAATTAATACGCTAAGTGTAAAACGTATTTTTAACTTCCAAGAGTTAATACGAGTTATTGTTATAAAATAAAAATACAAAGTAACAGATGTTAAACAAGTTGTTATTTTGAAAATAGAGAACGTTTCATATTAAATCTGTTTTTTTTTAAATATAGTCCGTTAAGCAGGATATAACAGTAAAAATTAGTTTCTCTTTCAAAAAATACTACGTATAATAGGAAAATACACCCAACCGGGAATCAAACCTACATTCATTTCACTAACTGTTAAATATTCAAAGATGGCCTTAATAGAAATAATATTTTTTATAAGTTATCTTATACATTTACCATTTATTAGATTGATTTAAGCTAAAGATGGATTTTTATATTTCCATTTTCTTCGCTCTGGAAACTAGGCTAAGCGCGGCGTTGATTTCCGCTACACACTTTCACGCCTCGAAAAAGGCCGAAAGTGGGGACGGAGAAAGCAGGGACTAAGCAACGGGGTGTCTTAACACTAGGTTCAATTGGTTCCCTCTGCCCTGCCCAGCAATATGGGGGATAAAGCGTGACGCTAAAAAAAATAAAAAAAATGGAAGTCAACTACAATTCTCATTAAGACGAGCAATCACTAATTTGATTTAGATTTCTTAAATGATATACATGTGAAAAACTTTTTAGTCTCCTTTCTTTTTGTTTTGTATAACACTCAAAAAATCTATACCGTCGATGTTAATTATCTGTGTCTAGTACGTATATTTTTTTTGAGAACAAACGCTTTAAAAGCCTAATAACCTACACTGGAAGCAAAAGTGATAAGAGAGATAAGGGGAGACCTCGAGTGATTTTAAAATTTGTACAAAGCACGAGGACTTTCCGGAGAACATGTATGAAGAGGTTAATGACAGTGGACGAGGCGAAAGAGGTATGCAGGGACCGCAGCGTTTGGCGCTCCGTTCATTCTGACTACCCCGCTAGGGATAGAGCGTGAAGTTAACGGAACCTACTTAAGTGACAGATCCGAGCTCGGGAGGGTAAATTATTTCAATTCCTACCTCTGGTAAACAGGTAAGGTGACAAGTAAAACGAATTAAACTAAACTGATATAAAGTGAAAACTTACTAACATACTTACTAGGTATATGATAGACATATATTCAGTAAGTATGTAATAAGCATGTAATAAATTTAGCCAAATTTAGCTTTAATGCCTTATTTAGCTTCTAATTAGTGAACTGAAAATATAATCGTATTTTTTGGTGGTTTTTATTATATTAAATAGGTGATCTTTAAATTATTATTACAATATGTCCTGACGCTGCAGAGCGTTTGAATGTAAACACGTCAGTCATTGGTTCGATTCTCACTCGGAGGAATGAATTTTTGTATTTACCGAGCTCTAACAAGACAAAGAGCGGCGTTTATGCAATATATCTAAAAATGGTGGGGTAATTGTCTTAACACAAGGTTCCCAGTTCAAGGTTCCAAGGTTAACATAAGATTCCTGTTTCCTTGCGACATGCGGGAAAAAGCGTGAAAGTGATTTTTTATTAATTACATAAATAATGAACAGTTTAGATTTCTTCACAGGCTTCACAGGCTTCTTCCTCGGCTTGTCTCACAATTGCACATTCCTAGATTTATTCGCAATTATATTTTTATTGATGAATATTAATAAGCTTTTTAATTAAATAATTAAAAAAAGTGTCGGTTCTTACGTTCCATATATTTTTATAAGTATTAATCAACAAGAAAACCTTTCTAATTTTTTATTATAAAAAGGAAATTCTTTATATAAATAAAGCGGGGACGAAGAAAGCAGGGACTAAGCAACGGAGTGTCTTAACACTAGGTTTATATGGTTCCTGCAGTTCCTTCTGCCTACCCTGCAATATACGGGATAAAGTGTGAAGCTAAAAAAAACTTTTAATCTTAATGTATGTATGTATGTATTGCATTTAGAAATTTGTAGTGTATGTTCAAGGAAGAGAAAAAGTTATGTGATATTAATGTTGTGGTTCGAATGATAAAACCTTCCCAGAATTCTCTACATGTTCCTAACTATATACATATATTTTTAATTTTATATGTTTTTATTATGTTATCATAGCATTATGTAGGGGAAGAGGTCGTATAGCTTAGTGGTTTTCCATGTTTGCGAGAGCCGGTTCAATACCTAGATTAAAACTTATGATATATATTTTCTAAAATTATATTTTTTGAAGTTTTGTTAATTCTGTTCAATTCTTCTAATGGCGTTAAGAACCTGTCAATGGAGTATAACTCACTTTGCCCATATGTCATCTGTCATATAAAACGTTTACTTTGTTATTGAAGTTTGAAGTGTTTTTTTTACTGTTTTTTAACCGTAAGATCCCCTTTGTGTTTTCTCCATACAACGTGACACGTGGCACTGGCGAAGTGATTTCTGCTGACTGACATTGCCAGAAGGTAATAATTTTCTTATATAGTATGATTTTATTTTCGATCTTCTATCGAAGCGTCGTACTCCTATCGAAGAACGCTTAATTCCATCATAGTACAAGTTCCACAATATAGCCAATAGTACGAAAGTGTCCACCCTTCGGTTTCGCTTTTTATTATAAAATATATACATACATATTTATCCTAGTTCCCTCAGCCTACCCTATCCCGCTCATAAGGTAGGCAAAGGTAATGGCAGGAAACGTGTGGACGTAGTGTTAAGACACTCCGTTGTCCACTCCGTCACCGCCACATGTTGATTGGCGGTGCTAAACACCGCACTTGCCTAGGTGCACTAGCGAAGAAAATGGAAATTAAATAAACCATTCTCCCTGAGTCAAACTCACAGTTACAGTTGACAGGCATACTGCGCCACGACGGTCCTTCTTGCAAAGTTTAATATGAAAAATTATATCTTATACAATTCTATAAATATTCTACTATACGGGTATTCTAATAAGGAGTTCCAACGTATGATGTAGTTCATAGAAATGTTTATAGAAAAGAAAATATCAGGTATATAACGTTTAGTAGAGCTGGCAATTACTACATAGTACAACACAGAGTTGCTTCTCACTGTCTGTCCTTATGTATTCATAGTTAGAGGCGAGTTGAGACGATTTGTGGGTTCGATTCCCGCTCGTAGATAGATTATTTAATTTTCAATTTATTCGCTCTGGCAACTAAGCAAGCGCGGTGTCAAGCTCCGCCACTCAACACGAAAAGCCTCGACAGGAGCAAAAGCGGGCAACCGGAGTGTCTTAAAACTAGGTTTCAGTGGTTCTTTCTGCCTACAAAATAATTATGGATATAAAAAATTAGTGTTTAATTTAAGTTCATTTTGAGACTTTTTACATTATATACCCTATTTTACTATACATATACTTTTAAAATTATTGAAAACCACACTCAAACTTCTAACGCACTTTAACGCTTCTATTGTTGGGTCATTTTGTTTTATGCTTTAAAAAGATAGATAAGATGTAGGTATGGATAAGTTTTAAATACACAGCAACTAAATTGAAATTTCTTAGTACAGCTTACACGAGTATTGCATAGAAAGAGATAGAAATAAAAGTTCAAAGTTCAGATAGTATTTTAATGGGTTAGTGCGAGCGAGACGACGATAGTTATCTTTTTATTGGGAAAAACATATTTTATTTGGATATTTTTCTTCTTTTATAGCGAGCAGCTATGTGATATGTTAATGAGTTGTCAATTTGCATCTATTAAACTATATAATAATTATATATATTATGTGTATGACAGCCCAGATCTTTTTTAAATATATAGAAAGGAACATATTAAATTAATATAAAATATTTCCATGCACAGGAATTCAATCTACTAACATCACATACTGTCCCCGATACCTTTGTAACCGTGCCATATGGGAGTTTCTTAATGAATTGCAATAGATAGTAGAATTTGTCATGGCTTCCCATTTTTACTGGGATTCGTTTTTTTTCTTCTACAATATGCGGGATAAAGCGTGAAGCTAAAAAATCCTATCGATACTAAAGAAATTAACATCTAAAAAATGGTTGCCTGTAAAGTGGGTTTTACGGGCGAAAATTTTACGTGACAACGTCTTTTTCTCGGTAGAATATTTATTGATATGAATAATAATTATAATATAAATTGCACAAATTTTAACTATAGAAAATATATTTTGTTTACTAAAACATTGTACATGTGTCAAGTGATACGCGCGGCGGACCGATCATAGTTCGGTGACAGTTGACACATCGTTACGTTACCTTTTTCATAAGTGACTCCGAGCCGCAACCTAATTTAAGACGTTGTCACGTCAAAAAATTAAAATATATCAGGCATATATAGAAACATATAGATTTACTTAGCTTAGCTTAGTTACGTTTACTTTCAGTTCACAAGTTGACATTTTTATTGAAATATTTTTTTTTTAATTAAAAACTATGTTTAAAGCGATACATAGCTTCTTACTTGCTTGGATTTATGTAATGGGGTCGTTGTGCAAAATATATTTTTTTTGAAACGGTTGGTCAAATACTATGGTAATCCAAGCCGCAATCCAGAGATGGAAAGTAGATAGTAAAATCTTAACACTAGATTGTCTCTTGTGGTTTAAGAAGCTTATTTCCAAAAAGAACATAGTTCGCTTACAAAGGAAATTTTTGAATTTATAACACAATTAAGATATTACAAATAATAAATAGTAGTGACATTAAACAACATCAGTGAAATCATCTAATATGTGGGTTCTTAATCGTTTTTTAAATATATTAAAAGATTTTGAATTTACAACATGTTGAGGTAAAGAGTTATACAGCTGTGCTCCTTCAAATGAGATAGTTTTTATGCCGTACTTGGTTCGAGTTTTAGGTGTTTCTAGTTTATATCTGTTCCTTGTGTGGTAAGAAGGGGTTTTGGTTTTAAATGTAATTTGTGAATGAGTAAGGTTTGTTAATATTTAACGAATCAGTATGCATAATTTATATTTATACATTTGTTTAATAAATAAAATTTTAGTTGTTTTATATAAATCTTTGGTAGGTGTATAATAATCCATATGAAATAAGACCTTGATAAGTTTATTTTGAGAGTGGCGCAGAGGAGCAACGTTTGCCTGTAATGCGCTACGGTTTCTGGGTTCGATCCCCAGTCGGGGAAGATGGATTTTTCTATTTCCATTTTCTTCGCTCTGGCAACTAAGGCAAAGCGCGGCGTTGAGTTCCGCCACTCAACACGCAATGCCTCGAAAAACGGTGGAAAGCGGGGACGAAGTAAGTAGGGACTAAGTAACGGAGTGTCTTAACACTAGGTTCGTATGGTTCCTGCAGTTTCCTCTGCCTACCCTGCCATGTGCGGGATAAAAAAAAATATGTAATAATATACAAATTATACTAAACAAGTTAAGTGTTAAGGAAGTCGTGAGGGACCAATTTAACTCAATTGACTTTATTATGCTCACTTGAGGGACGAGCTTGTACTTGCTTTGTTTTTGTACTTAACTTATTATATTGTAGCACAATGACAGTTTGTTGTTTATTACGAAAGAGAAAGAGAGAATCCTAAAATGTATTATATCTAACGCGTGAAAACAAATTTAATATATGTGTATATAAAAAGAGCATTTTGGCTCAGTGGAATAGTATCTGAGTGAAATCTGTTAAGCCGAGTGAAGCTCTGGCCCTTAATGTATCATACTGTCTAAAATTTGGCCGAAAAGCGTACAACTAAGTGTCTTAACACTATTTCTCTCTATATATTCTGCCATATGCGAAATAATTTTATCATGTAAAAACAATCATATTTGCAATATATTAAAGCCATAAGTAGTTCAATGTACTTAATATAAAATGTAGTTTTAAATTCACTTATAGTCTTAATTAAACAATAAGTAAGAAACAGTGTCTGCCTCTCTACCTCTCTGTAATTTTTTTTGCCTCCACGCTATATACCGTGCATAGCAGTGTAGGCAGAGGTAATCATAGGGTCAAGAAACCCAGTGTTAAAACACTCAGCCCTTCGCTCTTAAATTGTCTACGTATGAATCACCATATTGTTCTACATAACGAATTGATTAACAAACTTCTATTCATATGAATGAACGTTACTTCTATAGACTAAGTTCAATGCATCTACTTCATTCGTTCTTATTGTACTCGCGTCGCACGCGTCACAAATAGAGTCAGTCGTTCAATGAATGCATGGTATGTAAAGTGCTATTTTAGTTCTAACAATGTGAAAGCTTAGTGTGAGCTTTCTAGCGCCATTTTAGGTTATGTTTGTATTATCATTATTAGAATATTATTAATATTATAATTAAATAATAGATTTAAAATAAAAATTGACTTTCTAGGTCGTTTCGATAGCTAATTTTCACTGGTTTAACTTGGTATATAATTTCGTTTATATTTAAACTCTTATGTCCATAATGTATTGAAAAGACCTTAATTAAACTTTCGGGAGACTTTTTAGGGTGGTTTTAAAAAAGACTTAATTTATTAATCTAGTTGTTAATTAAACCAATTAATTATAATTTATCGCTTACATGCAGTACCTAATGTTGCAAACGAGTGGCTAATATAACGTTTTATATTTTTTATGTCAATTTAAAATTTAACTAATAAAAATGTAGAAAAGGGAAACGTCATCCAAGCCACATTCATATAATGAATAGTCCCTGAATGATCTTAGTGAAATTATTGATAGTAACTTTTTTTAAAAGAAAAACCAACGACTATTTGGAATATCAGATTAGAGAAACTCATAATAATGACTTTTCTGACATTTTGACGAATTCCAGAATTTGGACCAAGATTTAGTTAAACGAGTAATTGCAAGATAACCCTACGAGTCAGTAAAAAATCGTTGAGGATGCAAAGATCAAATCCACCAAATCCTGTCCAAATCAAATCATGGCCACTAACGAAATAGAGATTCCATCATAGTAAAAAACACCCCCACAAAGTGTGATGGGTCTTAAAATCACCTAGCACTTTAGCTCCAGGAAAAAGAACGAAGAAAGATGTAGAATATAAGGAGAAAGGAAGGAAATGTTAAAGGCTCTCACAGCAACAGCTTTAATCTGTTGACTTCGAGAATGGAGAGGGATACGGGTATAACAAGAGTAGTACTGGATGAGAATAGCACTACCTCCATATCCGTCATTACTGTCCTCCCTTTACTTTGAAAGAGTCGTCAGGTAACAGTCAGGTCTCTGAAAGAGCAAAAAACGAGGAACCAAATTATAATATTAGGCCGAAACTTTTATTTTTGTTCTGTAGGAAATTCAGCGATGCCATTATTAAGGACTTTTTTGAAATTTTGGACGGCAAAAGAATATTTGAATTATCTCTATGAGGTAGCAGGCATTGTGCTACAGATAGATCTTATCTGTAGCACAATGCCTGCTACCTCATAGAGATAATTCAAATTCTGGGAATACCTGTCATACCTCTTAGATCTGCACTGAGATCTTACATGTCTAGAATGACAACAATTAAAACATTGCATTTGTAAGATTTAACGAGCAGAGAGGAATTATAGAAAAAGGTGGGGCTCTAGACAACCCTTATCTACAAAAAGTAACAACAACCGACCGTGTTGGAATCCTTCCCTTCACTAGCATTCTTCCTATTCAATCTGCTTGTTTTCAACATTAATCCAGAATCAGAGAGGTGTTTCTCTTCCGTTGATTAAAGAATTCATAGGGATTTACTCAAAATTTGCAATATAATCGCTGCAGAAGCAACGTTTTTAATACCGACATTGGTGATACTACTAGGATTAACTTTATTTCTGTGTAGAAACTAACCAAACCTGATGGCTCCTATATTGGCAGCAGGGTCAGGTCTGAAGTCCCTTTGTGAGAATCTATGTAGGATTTAGGACTTTCAAAAAGGGTTGAGTAAACATATAAATTTCTCGATATTTGGGTCTATGGTTGGTCTTTGAAAGAGAAACTTCACCTTGTCTTTTTTTTGCTTCTGTAGACTTCGCAAATAACACATCGCATATAATTCCAACTGGGGGATGAGGGAGAACACAAATACTCAATACAACCACTCACCTCATTAGTACGGAATCACTCTAGTAAAATGGAAAGGAGAAACACGACGGTAGTAAAAAGTCATAACCAAAACCAACGTCACCGAAGTCCTTAATAGAATCCATAGAAAGCACAATGTACATGAAAATAAGAGAAGCTTGGCGCTGCGGTGCAGCATCCGATTGTAAATGCGAGCGATAAATGTGAGTTCGAATCCCACTTTGGGGCACGAGCCAATTTCATATCTGTTTGTTTTAATTTTATTTATATGCTACATAACAAAAGATATAGAAAATATATAAGAATAATAAACATGGGTGCAAGAAACCTTTGAATGAAAGACATTCCACGCATTACTAATACTAATCCGCAACGAAGAGATACACAGAATGATAGGCACCAGCGAGGATGTCACAGTGAGAATGAAGAAGAACGTGCTCAGATGGTTTGCACACGTCGAAAGAATGAGTGATGAAATTAATAAAAATGATATATGAAGCAAAAGTGAGTGGTAAGAGAGGTTAAAGGAAACCTCGGTTGACTTTTGAAAACAAAATATCAAAGATACTGAAGGTAGGTCACGAAAAAAAGCATGAGGACTCCTCATAGAGTACGTATGAAGAGGTTATTGGCAGCGGCTGAGGCTAAAAAGGTATGCAGGGACCGCAGCGTTTAACACTATGTTCTCTTTGACGTCCCCGCTAGGCATTGAGCGTTAAATTATGTTGCCAAGCCATGCGCAGACTTGAAAATTTAATGGAGAAAAAGGAGAGTCTTTATCTCCGCCTACCCTGCTAATTCAGAGAGTCTCGATAAGCTAATAATAAAGAAGCTGTCATACAAAATTGAGTTTTATACGCTTCTATTAAAACACATTATTCATATGTAAGTAATAGTGGTATAATTGTCAACGGAGGTATTTTAATTCGTTTATTATGAAAAAAAAGAAGATATTTTTTATCTGTTCTGTAATATTTTATAAATGAATATCATTTTTATTTTATATTTTGGTTATGACCAATAGAACAGTGCTTGAATGGAGAAGCGATGGTAGCGGGTTTCAATCCTTTTCGGGAAATTTAATTATTTAATTTATTATACTTCATTTTTATGTAGATAAAACACGATGTTAAGATACGCTTTTTCACTTTTACCGAGTAGGCGGAAAAAAAACTTGTGTTAAGTCACTCCGTTACGAGTTTTAAGTCAAATTCATGGTGTAATATTGCGAAACTTAACGCCGCTTTTTTAACCAATCGTAAAAGATATTGGGGAAATTATAACAGATGATTCATGAAAAGTCTGGCAGGTATTCTTAGTGATGAGACTTGATGATCCATGCACAATTTTTCACCAATTTCGAGAAATGGCGAGCGTACTACTTGTTATTGTACAATTTTATTTCAATTAATTATCTTAACGATTGAAGACAATGCGCAGCGTGGAATCTCGCTACTCAACTCACAATGCGTCTAAAGGCGGAAAGTGGGGGAACGGGGCGTCTTAACACTAGCTTCCTACGTTTCTACTACCCTCCTACGATTTCTACTACCTACAATTCCAAATGCGAGATAAAGCGTGAAAAGTAAAAAAAAAACCTAGTACCCAAATGCCTCGATGTAAGTGTAATACTTATGACATATCTTTAAAAAGCGCGTCTACCTCCACTTTAAAGCTCGGCAACTCACCTGTAACACCTCTGGTGTTATACGAGGCCGTGAGCATCGATGGTCACTTACCATCAGATGACTCGAACGCTTATCTTGTCTCGTCGTATCAAAAAATATATTTTGCTATGAAAAACAATTCAATTACTACATTAGACGGCAAAAAAATATAGAACAAAATAAGGGAAATAGAAAAGGTTACCAAATAAAAAACCATTAATTATAATTAAACTAGAAATAATCTTAATATGTAGACAATGCGTGGGTAATCGAATCTTATACCACCTACGTAGCAATCAAGTCAGTCGCCGCTACTCCTACGGAGTCATATGGGGTCGTTAGCCTTTTCCTTTAAAGTTCTTGAGGAAAGTTTATGTCAGGAAGCATTATTTTTGTTATAATTAATTTAATACCAATTTAATAGTTAAGTATATAAGTTAAAAATTGAGGACCGTCGTGGCGCAGAGGCGCAAGCGTCTACCTGTAAACGCCACGTTTTGAGAGTTCGATTCTCACTCGGGGAAGGTGGATTTTTTTATTTCCATTTTTTCGCTCTGAAAACTAGGCAAAGCGCGGCGTTGAGCTCCACCACTCAACACGCAATGCCTCGAAAAAGACGGAAAGCGGGGACGGAGAAAGCAGGGATTAAGCAACGGATTGGTTCTTGCTGTTCCCTCTGCCTACCCTGCAATATGCGGGGTAAAGCGTGAAGATAAAAAAAAAAAACAAAAAATAAGTTAAACACTTTCACGGATGATGATGATGAGTAAGAAATGAACTCTCGTAGAATCGCTTTGTTCCTTTTTCTCAAAAAACGCAGGATATTAAGTTCGCCTCCATCCGTGTTAGTCACCTTGTTCATGTCGTCTGTCCATCTTGCTGCATTCCTAAGCATCTGCAACATTTTTGTTACAAGCATCAGACGTACAATAACT
The DNA here is from genome assembly GCA_037178615.1 of Dione vanillae. Classification (NCBI taxonomy): domain Eukaryota; kingdom Metazoa; phylum Arthropoda; class Insecta; order Lepidoptera; family Nymphalidae; genus Dione; species Dione vanillae. Next base: position 523,172 of record JAZFAU010000295.1, on the reverse strand, counting down.
TATGTTTATGAATGTAATAAAATTTAAAACAATTTTTTTCTGATTATCTGTCCGTTCCTGAAAATAGCTTACGCAAATATACTAATTTCGCAAATCCACTAATTTCAGGAGTGCCTTGTTCGGGATAAATTAAATTCTCACTATTATATTATGAGAATTTCATTTGTATCAGAGCCTCTATCGTCTATGGGTTCGATTCCCACTCGGGGAAAATGGACGTTTTTATTTCCATTTTCTTTGTTCTGGAAACTAGGTAAAGAGTGGCGTTGAGCTCCGCCACTCAACACGCAATGCCTCAAAAAGCCGGAAAGCGGGAACGGAAAAAGCAGGGACTAAGCAACGGAGTGTCTTGACACTAGGTTCCTATGGCTCCTGCTTCCCTGTGCCCAACATGTGCAGGATAAAGCGTGAAGACATAAAACGTCGTCAAGTCGCCAGTTTATCGGTTTTCTATAGGATGCACTTTGGAGAGTGCTCAAAAGCTTTCTTCGAACTGATTAAGCCTTATCCATTCCTTTATCGGACAACTAGGCGTAGGCAAAAGTTTCATCCTTACATGGTTGACATACCCAAATGTCGAACTAAACGTTTTAGCAGCTCGTTTTTGGTGAGAGTCGCCAAGATTTGGAACGACCTGCCTGCGTCTATTTTTCCTGATAAGTTTAACCCTGGAGCCTTTAAGAGTAGAGTGAACAGGTTTCTACTGGACGGGCGTGTACCACCTTCGTCTTCATCTACACTTCCCATCAGGTGAGATGGGAGACAAACGCCTGTTCCATTACAACTATAAAAAAAAAAAAAACATAATTTATTAATATTTTTTTTATTTCAATCGGAACATAAATAAAATAACATGTACTGTTTATTGAATTGAAACTTTAATTTTATTTTTCACACGTAGACTTAATAGCGTAGCAAGGGTTACATAATAAGTTTTCTGGGGTATATTGTATCAGCATTTAACTGTATATGAGAATCTTTCATAATGGAGTGTTTTGTTGATAGGTTCTCTATAAATATAAAAAAGCACCTGCTGGGAACCTAAATAGAACCTTCTTATTATATATTCCAATATTTTTATCGATGATTTTCACATTTTTGTATCAGAAAATGAATATATTTTAAATTTAAATACTTACCTAACTAGCAACTAGCGACTAAGTAAACGTTGATTTGTTATATGATTGATTTCTGTTCTTCCAGGCCACTTCCTGTACCTGCCCGTGTATCCCAACATGGAGAACATGGTGATAAAATCACCTAGATTCCGTGGTTTGTGGGAGTTTTGTAAGGTTAGTGTTAACCTTTCCATAATAGTATTTAGTTTGACTAATAATAATATATTTTATATTGTACTATTTTTATACAAATAAAGACTTTGATGATATATTCATAATATATAAAGAAAACGACAATCTATTTATTTATTTTAAATATGTAAAAATATCTTCTTCTTCTTCTCTTTATTTATGGCGTTTCGAGCGTGCCAGTAAAAAAAATCTTTTGACATTGAATGACATAATAACGGGAAAAAACACGTCTGAAACTACTGAGTGTAGTGACTTAAATTTGGCATATAAATAACAAATTTAAGATTAGCCTTTGGTATAGAAATCACTTGCTTACATGCTTGTTTTGGAAATTTAAAAAATAATACTAAATTAAATTACTGTTTCAAATAGTAGTTTTTAAATTGTATTTATTACGTGAAATATCATTTACGTAGATATTTTAATATTTAATATATTTTTCTTCATAGTTCGAAGCTCGCCTCCACCAAAGTAAGATGCAGAACGCCAGCATCCGCCTCGTCTCCGAGTCGGCTATATCTGAGGTGCAGTGGATACTGCAGGAAGTCGCCGGCAACAATAATGAAGTGTATGTAAATTATATTTATTATTTGTTTAGCGGATATTAAATGTACTTCTTCTTTTCTCTTCTTTTGTGCTTGTTAGACTGGACAACGGTTTTATCCACAGAGTCTTCTTCTGTCCTATACTGTCCTGTCCTCTCCGATGCTCTATTCCGTTCCGTGCCGTACCGCTCTATTCTATTCTATTTTATTCCATTCTATTCCATTCGATTCCATTCTATTCCATTCTATTCCATTCTATTCCATTCTATTCCATTCTATTCCGTTCTATTCCGTTCTATTCCGTTCTATTCCGTTCTATTCCGTTCTATTCCGTTCTATTCCGTTCTATTCCATTCTATTCCATTCTATTCCATTCTATTCCATTCTATTCCATTCTATTCCATTCTATTCCATTCTATTCCATTCTATTCCATTCTATTCCATTCTATTCCATTCTATTCCATTCTATTCCATTCTATTCCATTCTATTCCATTCTATTCCATTCTATTCCATTCTATTCCATTCTATTCCATTCTATTCCATTCTATTCCATTCTATTCCATTCTATTCCATTCTATTCCATTCTATTCCATTCTATTCCATTCTATTCCATTCTATTCCATTCTATTCCATTCTATTCCATTCTATTCCATTCTATTCCATTCTATTCCATTCTATTCCATTCTATTCCATTCTATTCCATTCTATTCCATTCTATTCCATTCTATTCCATTCTATTCCATTCTATTCCATTCTATTCCATTCTATTCCATTCTATTCCATCTTATTCCATCTTATTCCATCTTATTCCATCTTATTCCATCTTATTCCATCTTATTCCATCTTATTCCATCTTATTCCATTCTATTCCATTCTATTCCACTCTATTCCATTCGATTCCATTCTATTCTATTCTATTTGTTCTGCTCTGTTCTGTCATATTATTACATATTAAAATATTTTATATTTGTTTAAATATATATTTTTATTTAGAAAAGAGATTTTTAATACTTAAATAACCACAATGATTACAATTTATTTGTGTCACATATTGATTACGAAATTATTTTCCAATAACACCATGTTAGGATTGGAGAGTGTCTTTAGAAGGAAAGTAAGTTTATTAATAAAGTTACCTTATTGAAGTTGTTTTACTAAAAAGTGAGTGGTAAGGGGAGACCTCGATTGACTTTTAAAACACAGTATCGAAGATACTGGAGGAAGGTCACGTAAAAAGCATACTCCCTGGAGGGTATGTATGAAGAGGCTAATGACAGTGGACGAGGCGAAAGAGGTATGCAGGGACCGCAGCGTTTGGCGCTCCGTTCTCTCTGACTACCCCGCTAGGGATAAAGCGTGAAGTACATACTCTAAAAAATATATATAACTTAAAATAAAAACTAAAAAAAATATATATATAATTTTTAGGTTACATTGTTAACTTTATAAATACTTTTTGTCTCCAGCTGGGAACCAATGAGTTTCATAATAGGCAAAGTGCAACAAGAAGTGCGTATAATAATTGAGATAACCCGACCAAGTTACGTGACAGTGTCCCATACATTGCCTCACATAGCGGTAGACAACATACGCATGGTGGAGTGTTTACCCGAACCGCCTGTGTTTAATGGGGAATGCCAGAATGGACAGCTCAAGTGTAAGATTATGAATGTAAGTTGATTTCACATTTGATTTATATATTAATGTTAGTATAATTTGAAATAAGGTCTTTAATTTACGCAATTTTTATATTATTTTAGTGTTTGAAACGTTGGTTTTCCAAAAAATGTCAACATACGCCAATGATCCGTTTAAATTGTTTTATTAGAAATTTTATTATAAATTATAAATTTTCTACGAGGGTCAAACTGAAAGTTTTTAGAACTAGCAACTTAAAAGCATTATATTAAAAAAATAAGTTTAAATTTTGAAAATAGAACTCTTTACCAATAATATAGAGTATATATTTCATTTATTTGTCATTTGTTTTACGATTTGGCGGCATATTGAAAATTGTCTGTGCACGTCAGAATGAATTTAAGCCGAGAAAATTTTCGTGCAATGATTTTTTATGACTTTCGATGTCTATATGACAAGTCAACAAGAAAGTTATGATAGACTTCGATTGGCTTTTCATGATGAAGCCCCATCTCGTGTTACAGTTTACAACTGGTTTAATGAATTCAAACGTGGTCGAACTAATCTCACCGATGATTTGCGTGACGGACGGCCTTCTACAGCGACGACTGAAGATAATATCAGTGTTGTGCAGCGTATGATAGAGACTGACAAAAGAGTGACCTATCAGCAGATTCGGACAAGTCTAGGCATAGGTATGAGTCAAGTGCACAAAATCCTCCATGAACATTTAGCGGTCAGGAAGATTTGTGCCCACTGGATACCGCATAATTTGACCGAGGCTCAAAAACTCCGCCGTGTTGATTGGTGCCGAGAAATGATCCAAAAATTTAACAGACTTAAATGCTGTGTTCGACATACTAACGGGTGACGAAAGCTGGATTTACTGTTATGATCCGGAAACCAAAAGACAGTCTGCTCAGTGGGTGTTTCCTTCCGAAGAGTTGCCAACTAAAGTGAAGAGAGGTCGAAGTGTTGGAAAAAAGATGGTGGCCTCGTTCTTCGGAAAGACAGGTCATTACGCGACAGTTGTCTTAGAGGATCAGAAAACGGTTAATGCAGAGTGGTACACTAACAACTGTTTGCCACTTGTCTTGGAAAAAGTTCGAGAGAAACGACCTCGCAGCAGGATCCTCCTTCATCGCGACAATGCCTCGTCGCACACCGCCAGGCAAACGATCGACTATTTGGCGACCTTAGACGTGGAATTACTTGGTCACCCGCCGTATATCCCCGATCTCGCACCCTGCGATTTTTATTTATTCCCGAAAATAAAAGAAAAACTTCGAGGAAAACATTTTATGGACGCCGAAGAAGCAGTGGCTGCGTTTCAAAACGCCGTTGAAGAGACCCCTAAGGCCGAGTGGGCAAGGTGCTTTTCTCAATGGTTCCATCGAATGCAACGATGTATTGATGTAAATGGACGCTATTTTGAAAAGTTATAATAAAACTAATAACTTGCTAGAATGCTTAGTTTTTGATTTTCTAAGAACTTTCAGTTTGACCCTCGTACCATAGCATGGAGTCAGATGGGACCTAGTTCACTGTTAATTTACCTCTCGAGCAGACACGGTAGTGCTTGCTACTTTTCAGGGTCAAAAAGCTTCTTAAAAGTGCTTATAGCAATAAAGTGACAGTTAAAAAATTCTTTTTACTATAAATTGCTAAGTGAAAATCAAACACTATTCTAGAGTGGATCGCTTTATGGTGGCACCTCAAGATTCTAACACATATGACCCTAACTCATTAACACATCCTGATGATGAATGAATGACATAAATTCTTTTTCCCTTATATACACATTAAAGAGTAGTGTAAAACTAATTATCTGTATTATGGGCGATTAGAAAAGGAGAAATTTATCACTAAACTGTCTGGCTACATAATGCAATGCACACAACATATAACAAATATGCATATATAATATAAAAATGATTTTGTATATTTTCTAAATCTGATATATTTGCAGAAAGAGTCATGCATTAAGCTGCAGCAAGTGTGCGATCTGGTCAAAGACTGCGATGACGGCAGCGATGAAAATCAAAATTGTGGTACGTAACTTTTTATTTGACTCGGACAGTAAAGTTGAGCGTTAATTCATTTTAAAGGGGCCCCTTTAAACCTACACTTGGGTCGCAAGTCCCAAGCGTTGCTCGGAGCTCCTCTTCCTACAACGCGATGGGCACCCGCACGGTGTATCCATGGAACGCTAAGTTGTTTCTTCTCATAGAAATAGGAAATAAGCTTAACCTTACAGCGCCTATAACTAGATTGCAACGAGTCCGCAATTCTTTCATGGGGCAGCGTGTGTGTACTCTTTTACAATAGGATCCCAGAAAACGTCCAACAATGCTCTATATTACAATTTAAAAGAATTGTGAAAAGACGTTTGTGTGTTAAAGGTTATTACCTAATTAATGATTTTTTAAATGACACACCTTGGGAATGAAATGCTTGCTCCAATCTGTTTTACATGTATCATTATGAAAAATGAGTAACTGTAAAACTATATGACCATTTAAAAAAAATGTCCCACTAGGTTTCTTGCGCCGGTTCTTGCCACCAGCTGTCATTCATTGGTGTCTTCTGTCATCTGGCGTTGGTCATCTATTACCTGTCATTATCTGTCATCTGTCATCCATATTTTACTACATTATTCCTCGATCAGCTTAGCAAGACAGAAGAAATTACTTAGCATTCTTCAGCAGAAGAACTTACTAACTGACAGAAGAAATTTCTTAGCATTCTATTGATTTACCGTGCAGGTGTCCATCTTGTTGTAAAAAGAGGAGCTCCGACCAGCGCTCACCTTCACTGACCGAGAATCGAATTGCGAACTATCTATATTTTTATTTTTCTTTGCGTTGCATCCTCTGTACAGCAGTAACATGTATTAAGTACCGAAACATAGCGCCACTGATAAATGTAATGTAATTATTTTTATTTTTCTAACTTACTATTAAACCTATAAACCTTACGATACGTTTGTATTTAATATTGTGTACGTGTATATAATAATAAAAATATTTGTTGCAGATAAAATGCCGTACGGTTCGTATTGTAATTTTGAACAAGACGCATGTGGTTTCGAAAATGTACCACAGTAAGTAAATAAATCTATCTATCTTATCAATCTAAGTAGGTATATAGGCTCGCTGAGGAATCTAGTGTAAAAAAACCGATTTCTGCCTTTCGAGACATTGCATATTGAGTGGCGGAACTCAACGCCGCGCTTTGTCTCAATATTAAGAGGTATCTCTTTATATTGAGACAAAGCGCCCAACTAGAAAGTGAACCCACAAACTTTGCATACAGTCAGACTCTGTACCGCCGCACCACAACGCAATTACTTTAAATAAACTTATATATTTAAAAATAATAAATAAATTCACACAAAAACCCATCTTTCTAGGCCAATTCTAAAATGGTCGCGTCACAGCGGTCCAACACCGACAGACAAAACGGGTCCAAACTACGACCACACATGTGGACCCCTTGTCCATACGACTCCGAACCCCATACCACTGTCCCCTTCCCGTATGAACTACTCAACATGTGTAGGCTATTACTTCTTCGTCAATATGAATGTGACTGGACCTAATAAGGAAAGGGCCGATTTCGCGTCCACTGCTGTCATGAAGACAGTCGTCTTCAACCCCCCGCCTTCGGTCCATGGGGATATAAATTCGACGTATTATAATTGTTGTATGGTGAGTTCTTTATTTTTATACTATTTTTGAGTTAGGTTGTTATTTTTATTATATATTATTTGTGGTAAGGTATTTTTTAGGTTATTTTATAGTTTTTGACTTAGACTTTTACCATCCATCAAAGTGCATAGTGCCTTTATCTTCATTTATGAATTTTATTTATATTATATTATTTTTAACTTAAGAATTTTTCACTTTGGCAATAATAATTAATTCAGATAAGTAATGAATACAAAATATTGCCAAAATAAAAAAAAAGATAAATGAGATTCGCATTTGCAATCGTCAAATCCCTTGAATTAATACAGGATATATAAAATTAATTTGTCATGATCTTCTTTCTGAGTTATCTTTTTATGGCTTTATCCCGTAGTTACTTATATAGTAGGATAAGCAAACAAAATTTAACCTTTAAAGAAGCTAATATTATAACACTCCATACTTCAATTTTCACCAGAATTTGAGATATTATGTTGCCTAACAAATGTTTTAACAAGGATGAGATGACTCTCCACTCTCTTTATTGCAATTTTCTATAGAAATAAATCATTTTCCCCCACAGATAAGGTTCTATTACCAACAAAATGGACGGAATTATGGGTCACTGAGCGTAGACGTGGTGGAGTTAACTCCCCGAGGGAACGTCACTACGTCTCTCTGGTTCTCCACAAAGGATAAAGGAGAGAATTGGCTTAGAGCTGGTATATTCTTACCGAATATCACTAGAAGGTATGTTTAGTACTGCTCTATTTTCTTTTACCACTAATTTTTCCACTATTTTACACCCTATTTTATACTCTTTTGCCTAGGAATTATACGTTTTATTTTTAGTTTTTATGTATTTTAGAAATGTTTTTCACTAGTTCTATGATATTTTACTTTTCGCTCACATTTTCCCCAATGGGGATCGAACCCATAACCTAATTGATAAATCTATTATAGAAAAAGAATATTACCAACATTATTGTACATGCAGTGCATTTCATACATAATGAGATTATACGCCTGCAAATTTAAATTTGTCAAACTGTATGAGTCAAAATACAATACAATACATAAAATTTGTACGGAACCTTTTATGCATGGCCAGGCCAGAGTTTCGCTTTTAGGAGTCCTTTTGTCACAATAAAATAACAGAGTAATATCAATTGGTTTATTCTCGTATGATAGTTAATATAGACGAGATCAATTTTACATAATTAGGTCCTTTTTTTTAAATTAACAACTGACATTTCTGTTCAATATTCGAAAATAATATTGTAAAGAACTTTACAACTTTAGGGACGGAGAAAGCAGGGACAAAGCAATGAAGTGTCTTAACACTTCTTCACTAATCACTTCACAGGTTTATATGGTTCCTGCAGTATCCTCTGCCTACCCTGTCATGTGCGGGATAAAGCGTGAAATTATAAAAAAAGAACTTTACATTACAAATAGTTACTTAATTTTACTGATTTGAATAATTAAACATTAATTTCAATACGAAATACTTTTGAAACAATAAAATAACTATTAACTAATCTAACAAAGAAGCATATCGCAAAATTTTTTTTTTTTATTTATTTTATAGCTTCACGCTTTATCCCGCACATGGCAGGGTCGGCAGAGGGAACTGCAGTAAACATACGAACCTAGTGTCAAGACACTCCGTTGCTTAGTCCCTGCTTTCTCCGTCCCCGCTTTCCGCCTTTTTCGAGGCATTGCGTGTTGAGTGGCGGAACTTAACGCCGCGCTTTGCCGGCAAATATTTCCGGGGCGAAGAAAATGGAAATAGAAAATTCTATCGTTACCGAGCAGTAATCGAACCCACAAACCGTCGCGTTTACCGGCAGACGCTTACGCCTCTGCGCCACGACGGTCCTCTAAACATCCAAGTCTATATTTAAGTATGGAACAGTATTCACGTTACAATATGAATTCTGAAAATATCCACAGTATACATATTAGTATGAGTTCACAATGGAAATACGAAATATAATTTTATGGTACAATGTATGGAAGTGTGTGACTTTATGGGGATTTAAATCCCAGGATAATATGACAGAATTGGATATTCAAATTGCTGTACAGTTGTAATAATAGAACTTATGTCTGGTTTATCTTGTTATTATTATAGAGAGGCCATAGTGTGTTCTTACTTCACTTAAAATAGAGAATATGTCACACATACATACATAGTTTCGCGCTTTATCGCTTACGCCTAGGCTGCTCGAATGAAAAGGCAAAAAACTTATTTAATATCCCAATTGCAGTTGCAATAATATTTGTAACGTTTTTATTTAAATTTTTGAGCCATTTCATTGTTACCAGGTCGATTATGCCTGGTATACTAGACAAAGAATTTAATAAGATGAGCAGAAAAGTTCATGAAAATCAGTCTAGTAGGGAGGAATGTATCATAACGCGTATCGCTCCGGATATCGAATTGAGGATTTTCCTCGTCACAGGCGTTTTCCGGAGATACATTCCGGAGATACAGATACAGATAAAATACAATTTTTTTTAGCTTCACGCTTTTCCGAATATAGCAGGATAGGCGAAGGGAACTGCACTAACAATAAGAATCTAGTGTTAAGACACTCCGTTGTTTAGTCCTTGCCTTCTCCATTCCCGCTTTCCGCCTTTTTCGAGGCATTGCGTGTTGAGTGGCGGAACTCAACACCGCGCTTTGCTTAAATTCCAGAGCGAATCTCTCATGGGAATCGAACCCACAAACCGTCGCGTTTGCAGGTAGACGCTATGCCTCTGCGCTACGACGGTCCTCACATCTTAAGATATATTAACTTCTTGGCTTTAATCTACACTATATTGGGGTTACTGTGTTAATATTTTTAAATTATCTTTGGCAAGGACTACGGTGCTCGGCTGCGTTTGCGCCAAGTTAGTGTAATTACGAAAAATATATATTATTGTATAGTTTTTTTACTGTAACTTTCATAAATAAATTTGAGTTTTATAATTTGTGACACAGTTGACGTCAGAAACTACGTAAAGTTTACTATCGTTTACTTGGAACATTACTATTGGTTATTATCAAACCAAGTCATTGTTAGAAAATATATAATATAATACTTATTACTAAGTGCGTAAGTAATTTTCTTAAAAAAAACTTAAAGGAAATATGAAAATAGGCAAAGTGCGGCGTTGAGTTCCGCCACTCATCACGTAATGCCTCGAAAAAGGCGGGAAGCGGGAACGGAGAAAGTAGGGACTAAGCAACGGAGTGTCTTAACACTAGGTTAATATGGTTCTTGTAGTTCCCTCTGCCTACCCTGCAAGTAAAGCGTATGCGTGAAGCTAAAAAAAAGAAAACATGAAAATTTGAACAAACCTCAGGGAAACTATCCGCACTAACTAATGCCGTACATTCTTCATTACACTGCGTCGAATTACTATATGCTTCTATTTAAAAAGATATATATATATATATATATATATATATATATATATATATATATATATATATATATATATATATATATATATATATATATATATATAATATATTTATATATATATATATATATATATATATATATATATATATATATATATATATATATATATATATATATATATATATATATATATATATATATATATATATATATATATATATATATATATATTAAATAGAAGCATATAGTAATTCGGCGCAGTGTAATAAAGAATGTACGGCATTAGTTAGTGCGGATGGTTAAGTTATTTTTATTTAATTCATCAAAACAATAAATATATATATTTTTTTTATTTTCAGGTACTATTTCCTGTTTAAAACTCGTATGGGAATGCGTATTTACTCCGACTCAGCTATCGACGACTTCTCCATGGCACCAGAATGTTTCGGTCTAAACATTAACTCTACAGAACTTGGCGATTATAATTACTATGATCCTATTTTTGAAGAGAAAACTACTCCTCATGAGGATTTTGCCGAAGAAACATGTAAGTTAATGTATATACTGGATATTTTACTTTCTTAGTTTTCGTATCTATTCTATTATTATAGTAGCATATTCTCGAGGCCTAAAAAGCGTAGTACTGGTACAACTTACAGTTCCGTGGGAAACAAATATCCCGAAAAGTCACCACGTTAAAATCAATAAGTATTTCGATCTTACAAACGAACTGACCAGGAATAGATTTAGTGCGAGCTTATATGCGGTTGAAGTAGGAGCGAGAGGTATAACAGCGAAATCTCTCTACAGTTTATTAAAAGATCTCGGCCTGTCTTGAACTATCACAAATTCATTTCTAGAACGCACTTCAAAGGCGGCTTTGGTAGAACCATTTAAAGTTTGGTTAGGTAGTGGGAGGAGCTCGGACAGTGAAGGTGAGCGTTAATTCATTTTAAAGGGGCACTTTATACCTACACTTGGGTCGCAAGTCCCAAGTGATGCTCGGAGCTCCTCTTCCTACAACACGATGAGCCCGGAATCCATGGGACACTAAATTGTTTCTTCTCTCGAATAACTGGATTAATTGCTTTTTAAAAGCATTCGGATAGTTGAAAAAACATAGGAATAGGTATATAGGAATAAAATTGGATAATCTGGTTTTGAGCATACATATATTAGTACATAATACACGTTTATTAAAAACAAATAGTAGGTACATATTAACGAAAGTCAATTTTAATTTTGAAATTGTCATTTGGCGTAAGCCACTTTTTTATAAATACAACTTGTGTAAAGGTACAAAAGGTACATTTAATTCAATTGGCCTTTAGTGTAGGCCAATTGCCGAATCTGTATGACTCGAGGTCGAATAATCGAGTTTCAACTGCATGATATTATTACAACATTGCACTTCGCTATACTAGAGCAATAAGAAAAAGATCCTTTCCTCACAACCATTAATTATGTGTACATTTGTATTTTTGCCAATTTAAATATTTTATTATAAACTTAATCCAATATATAGTTAAAAGATAAATAATCTATGTTAAGGAAGACCGTAAGGACCGTCGTGATGCATAAGTGAAAGACGAAAAGTGGGGAACAGAGTGTCTTAACACTGATTTCCTACAAACCCTACAGTTCCCTCTGCCTATCCTGCTGTGTGCGGGATAAAGCGTGAAGCGAATATACTACTTCTTCAAATAATATCATTTCTTAAACCAATATCATATAACTAATTGTAAAATCTATTACATTTAGCATATAAATAACTACATATACAGGTATAGGTAATAACTACATATGTATCTGACGCGGCGGCCGTTATCAAAACTACTTATAAAGGAAATTATTTCGAGGTTATATACAAAAAACTATTTAATAATTATTAATAATTTAGGTGAATATATATACCTCCAACTATTAATAATTATTTATTTATTTATTTAAGATCCACCAGTGATAATTACATTATTACAATATTGAGTAGAAGAAATACAGTGTAGCTTAATTCTAAATGCATTATCTTTTAAGGCAGATACAGCATGCAAATATTAGGAAGTATATAAATCATTTATTACAATATATTAAAAACGTATTAACTTATTGATAAAAGTTATTAAAATCTCTGTGTATAAAAATTAGGTTACAGGTGGTTCATTATATTAAAAATGAGATCATTGCCTTTATTTTGTTTATGTAAAAATTAATTATTTAATTTATCGCTGAACAAGAACTTATAACGAAATGTTTTGAGTGAGTCCCTGATAGAATTATTGAATAGTTTCTATTTTAAATTGTAAATTACAGTCTACCGTTTCTCAACGTGCGGTTCAACGGGACGGTTCGGTCCGAACCAAACTATGTGCGACGTTTCTTACAACAACACACCCGTGTCGGTCACAGTGTTACAACGACCTCCTTACCAAGGAATACAAGTGTGGGAAGTGCCTACTGAAACTTTGTACACGTAAGTTTTATTTATTATTAAGTAAGTTTCTTCACTCTGGAAACTAGGCAAAAGCGCGGCGTTGAGTTCCGCCACTCAACACGCAATGCCTCGAAAAAGGCGGAAAGCGGGGACGGAGAAAGCAGGGACTAAGCATTGGAGTGTCTTAACACTAGGTGCCTTTAGTTCCTGCAGTTCCCTCTTCCTACCCTGCCATGTGCGGGATAAAGCGTGAAGCTGGTTTTTTTGCCGTTTCTAAGGGTTGCCTGGAAGAGATGGCTACTAAGCCATAAGATCGCCTTTTGTTTTTTTTGTCTCATTTGTACGATCTCGTATATAAATAAAGAAAATATTAAAATAAATAAATAAATAATTTCAATGTAAAATAATAATTTTGTCCCATTAATTAAATTATGGTGAATGTAGTTTTCTAAGTTACCTACAACTTGCCCAATCGACTAAACTCGAAATAAGTGATGGCTTTAATCTCATTAGACTAGTTTTAATAATTTTATGAAAAGTTTTTTTTTTTTAATTTTAAGATATTTTGTGTTGGATAAGGTTATTTCATATTATTAAAAAAAAGCTTCACGCTTTATCCTGCACATGGCAGGGTAGGCAGAGGGAACTGCAGGGACCGTGGAACCTAGTGTTAAGATACTCCGTTACTTAGTCTCTGCTTTCTCCTCAACGCCGCGCTTTGCCTAGTTTGCTAAAGCGAAGAAAATGGAAATAGGAAAATCCATCTTCCCGACTGGGGATCGAACCCAGAAACCGTCGCGTTACAGGCAGACGTTACGCCTCTGCGCCACGACGGTCCTCAAAAAAAAACAAGATACTGATGAGAAATTGAACTTGTATCCTTAATTTTTCATCTGCATGAAGCAGGATAAGCTTATATTTTATCTTGCAAAGACAATTTAAAAGCTTAAACTAAAATACGTTACTACAACGGAAAATATCAACGGAGTTTTGCATTTATTTATAAATAAAAATATTTATAATTTTGTTTTTTAAATAAAACATTTGATTCAACATTTCCCTTTAGTATATTAGCGACAGGGGCCTCAGTAACTTTGTTTCTCCACGTCGAGCTATAATACTGCAAATACTTAAGGGGAATATAGAATTAAATGTTTTATATAGAAAAATAAAATTATAACTTTTTTTATTTATAAATACAAAGTAATTTCCGTTGTTTTAACGCACTTTATTTTAAAATTTTAAATTTTATGATAAAATTGGAAGGAAAATTTAAAATTTACAGTAAAGTACGTAATAAAAACTCAAAAATAATTATTTAACTTGTTTCCCTTTAGTATAATAGCGACAGGGGCCTCGGGGGGCCTCGGCTCGATGTGGGCGGGCGTGTCGCACGGCACGCAGGCGCGGGGCCTCTTTGAACTGCACAAAGGAGAAAAGCTGTACATGATGATTGGACAGCAAGGCATGAATGCTTGTAAAAAGGTTTGTTTATGGCTAATGTATATTATATTTTGATATATATATATATATATATATATATATATATATATATATATATATATATATATATATATATATATATATATATATATATATACATATATATATTTTGATATATAGTATATTTTTTAGTAGAGTATGTAGAGGCAACTGCAGGTGCCTTGGGTGCCTAGTACTAAAACATTCAACATTGCAAAAAAATTAAAATGAAACTATCTGTCTTCCCTAAATGGGAATCGAACCCTAGAGCCATCGCGCTTACAAGTGCGCCTCAAATCAAATGTTAAAACTAGTACTTTTTAATGAAATTTTAATATATACATTTTGACTGGTGACAGTTAATGTCAATTTTTTGCTTTTAAGGAGATCAAACCTACGACCCTTACTTATATGTACAAAGATAGGGTCTCATTGCAACATAATAGCTTCATTCAGAAATATTTTATTCAGTAACCAATTTACAGTAACCAACAGGGAACCGTTGTGGAGCTGAGGCGTAAATACGATAGTTTGTAGGTTCGATTCCCACTCGAGGAAGATAGATTTTGCCATTTACCTTTTTTTCGCTCTGGCAACTAAGCAAAGCGCGGCGTTGAGTTCCGCCACTTAAAAATGCAATGTCTAGAAAACGCTGAAAGCGGAGAACGGAGTGTTGTTACACTAGGTTCTTATGGTTCCTGCAATTCCCTCTGCCTACCCTACTATGTACGAGGAAATGTGTGAAGCTAAAAAAAGTAATCAATATTTTTTTTTATAGCTTCACGCTTTATCCCGCATATTGCAGAAGAACTGCAGGGGCCATATGAACCTAGTGTTAAGACACTCCGTTGCTTAGTCTCTGCTTTCTCCGTTCCCCGCTTTCCACCTTTTTTCGAGGCATTGCGTGTTGAGTGGCGGAACTCAACGCCGGGCTTTGCCTAGTTTCCAGAGCGAAGAAAATGGAATTAGAAAAATCCATCTTCTCCGAGTGGGAATCGAACCATCAAACCGTCGCGTTTACAGGCAGACGCTTACGCCTCTGCGCCACGACGGTCCTCTATTGTTTATAAATCATTATCAATAAATACCATCTTCTTAGACATTATCAGCGCAAGAGAGTCAAGAATGTTCTAGAAGGGAATCGAATGAGACACTACAAGTGTTTACAAGTAAAACCCATGAAGTGAGAAATACTCACGTAAATGATGGCGGTGGTGGCGGCGGGGGCGCCACTTATGTATTTTTGGTAAGTTAAAATATAATATGTTAGTTATTTATAATATTCTTCATTTGTATACAATTAAGTATTATAACATAGAAGGGAAGAAGAAGAAACGGTCTTATTAATTCTAGATTAATCATCAATTTTCCACATCTTTGGGTTAAATGGAATATTGTAAATATATATACATATAAGTAATGTTTCTACTAATTTTAAGTAATTTTTTTGGTAACTTCATATTTTTTTTGAACTTCACATTTATAATGTTGATTAAATTCAAATTTAAAACAAAGACGGCAAAACATTATCGCCGGTTCGCTAGAGTGCGGGACATTCTTTTTATATATTTATAGTCTATGACCTAGCTTCATTGTTTATAAAGTTTCATATGGTAATTTGGTAAATATCTACCAGATAATGACTGAATACTGATACCAGATAAATACAGATATTTTCATTAGAATCCTGTGCAACCAAAATTCGTTGTTTATCTACCGGACCTATATGTCCTATCTTGGATGTACAGTACTCTATTTATTTGTCACATACCCGGGTAGAAAATGCTCTTTAAGATTGAGCCTACCTCTTAATTTTGACGTGACAACGTCTTAAATTAGGTTGCGGCTCGGAGACACTCAAGAAAAAGTGTAACGCCCGGTAACGTTACGATGAGTCACCGAACTATGATCGGTCGGATTCGGTTAGAATCGGAAAATGTGGAGTGCTTAGATTCGTCATTTACAAGGATGACATGTGCATGACTGACGTTACTTGCTTCACCGCGAATAGTAGCTTCAAGTTTATACTCGGTGCTGTATATATTCATCCAGGAGCTAGTATGCAGGATATTTGAATGTTACTATGACAAGGACTCCGTCCGTACGTTCACAACAGCCAGAACGTGCCACCGTTCGTGCAAGTCGATTCTAGTATACGGATTCTTCTGTGTGGTGATTTTAAAAAAAACGTAAAGTCTGACAACTCGTTTCTTAATTTCATGAAATATGCGTATAATCTTTATATTGATTGCGTATCAAACGTTTCTAAGTCAACTACGTTAAAAGGAACAACCATCGACTTGACTTTCGCAAGACACATTACAGCAGAAACACTTCCTTTCATTTCATATTTCTCCTATCATCGTCCTATCCTCAACAAAATCACTCAAATAGAAATTAGTTAAGTTTAAGTTTAAGTAAGTAACATGTACAATGTTTTAGTAAACAAAATATATATTCTACAGTTAAAATTTGTGCAATTCTTATTTTCATTCAATTCCTTGTTCCTATTGTGCAATTTAATAATATTCATATCACTAAATATTCTACCGAGAAAAAGACGTTGTCACGTAAAATCTTCGCCCGTAAAACCTTTTTTTTTTAATAACCAAAATAAAACTGACATTAAAATATTCAAATTTTAGCCCTTTAATCTCAATTTAATATGCACATGTTCCCAAACAGCTAGACAAAGACGGTCAGCCCATCCCCCTTCTAGTGGGGGGAGGGGGTGGGGGGCTATCCGTCGGGGTGTTCCGGGACGACGGCTCCCAACACGCCCGGGGCAGGACCAACACGACACCCGAGTCTGGTTACATGTACGGGTATCCGGGGAAAACTTCCGGTAAGTTTGGTACAATTATTAGTCATTTTTAGTACCTACTAAATATGTATATTATGTTAAAATATTATGTTTTTTTTTTATTTTAAATATTTATATGCATAATTTCAATGTACATTTATCCTATGTATGTCCTAGATATATTACGTATATATTATATTAACATATGTTCTTTTTTTATTTTAAGTATTTTTAAAGAATTATTTAAATATGTATTAATTTTTTGCTTTTCTTTAACATAAAAGGCAATTGAATAATATGCCTAATTGGATACTATTTTTCTTTAAGGGCGTTCAAGGCTTTCTTTGAGACAAGAATATATAAATTTTGCTATTATATTTAAACTTTGGATATAATTTCAGTTTAAATCATAACTATACTATATTTGTGTACATATAGGATATATACTAAGGCGACGTTTTTTATGTGACATTCTTATTCAGTACACCTTAATCCATATTACAAATAAATATCTAAAATCTATTTTAAATATGGTGTATCTGCAGATATACTGATATAACATCAATTAGTAATATATACTGATATACAGATATATCACTAATTAGTTATATATCTGTAGGGGATTGCTTCTTCCCTAACTATTTTCGAAGTTTCTTGAATATATAATAAAGACTTGTTGATGCTTCAGGTGGAATGATTTTATTTAAAAATTCACAGGTATATATACAAAAAGCCAATTATAAATAACCAATAAACAATATTTACATAAATTCGTCTCCAATGAAAAGTCTTACATTATAACCAATGAAATTGGATTATAATTTGTTAAAGTTAAAGTTATAATTTAATTATTAGTTTACCAATGAAAAGGGCTACATTAAAAATAAAAATCTTTTAGAAAATTGTTAACAAATCAAAACATTGGTTTTTCTACCAATGGCGAGTGAGTGTGCAAAACAATAACTATTTCCATGAAATTGTACAAGAGGTGAGGGGCGCACCGTCGCCGCGGGGGGTGCCATATAAATATACGCCTGTTGCGTTCATATAAAAATCGGGGTTCGTGCTTTTTCGTTTTATTCATCGCGCGCCTTCGGCTCACGACGGTCATATGCTATATTTTATGTATGGACGCTGCGTGTGGTAATGTAGGTCCCACATCACTCCCCCTCAAGAAAATCGTACGGATGGTTTGACTTTTCTTCCAGATCTCGTCGTGTAGCTCGGAGAGTTGTCCTGGCATCCGCTGCTGACCGGTGGGTCCTCGGACGATGGTGACTCGTTGTATGTATATGCTGGCTTGAGTCGGTCCAATGTGACAACTGTCGTGCGTGTTGGCAGTTGTATCTGGAAGTATTTGTCGTAACGTTTCAAAACTTCGTAAGGCCCATCGTACGGCGGGGTTAGTGGAGCTCGAACTGTATCGTTGCGCACAAATACATGCGTGCACGTCGCTAGATCTTTATATACAAATGGTTTGTTCTGCGACGTGTGCGTGCGCGGCGTCGGTTGTAGCTTGGCCATGGTCTCGGAGAGGTGGCGTACGTACTCGGGGTCGTCACTCTTCGACTGTGTAGGTACGAAGAAATCCGCAGGTACGCGCAGAGTAGTACCGTAAGTCATAATTGCTGGGCTAAAGTTGCTGTTGCTGCGTAACGCTGTGCGTAAACCGAGTAGCACGGTGGGTAACTCGTCCGTCCATTGTATCGTAGCTTCGCGCGCCATCAGTGCAGCTTTCAGGGTTCGATGCCATCGCTCAATTTGACCATTCGATTGCGGGTGGTATGCAGTAGTTCGAATTCTTGTAATTCCGAATCTTTTCATAAGAGATTTGAATAGCTCGGATTCGAACTGACGCCCTTGATCCGTTGATATGCGTAGCGGGCAACCGAAACGTGTGATTCATTGTTCGTATAAGGCTTTAGCGACGTTTTCAGCTGTTATATCTTGTATTGGTACTGCTTCGGGCCACTTCGTACAGCGATCGATCATAGTCACTAGATATCGACAATCATTCGACGGTTGTAGCGGTCCGACTATGTCGATGTGTATGTGTTCGAAGCGCTGTGACGGCGGGAAATGGCCTAAGGGCGTGACGACGTGTCGATGTATTCTCGCTAGTTGACAATTAATACACGCCTTTGCCCATGTACCTACATCTGTGTTCATGCTCGGCCAAAAGTATTTTGCACTTATTTGTTTTCTTGATGTCCGCACGCTCGGGTGGCATAGATCGTGTTGCGCTTTGAATGCTGCGTAGCGATAAATGCTCGGTAGGTACGGTCGCGGCGTCGCGGTAGACAGCTCGCACGTGATTGGCTGCTGTATCCCGGGCATCGCGACGTCGGTGAATTTCAAGTTAGGTTGTTTTCGTAATGATTTTAATTCTTCGTCATTATGTTTATCAATGGCTAATTGATTGAAATCGATGATGGTTGGGCATTGAATGTCTTCTATGCGTGAGAGAGCGTCGGCGACTGTGTTTTCTTCTCCTTGTATATATTTAATGTTTGAACAGAATTGACTAATGAAGTGTAGTTGTCGTTCTCTTCTCGGAGTGTCGGTACTATTTGCTTGTCGATGTAATGCGTAGGCAAGCGGCTTGTGATCAGTGTACACAGTCACTTCGCATCCCTCGATGAGTCGTCGGAAGTGTTTTACAGCTGTATAGATTGCTAGTAATTCGCGATCGTATACACTGTAGCGGCGTTGTGTAGCACTCATTGCTTTTGAGAAGTATGCGAGCGGTTTCCATTCATTGTTTATTTTCTGTTGCAGTATGGCGCCGAGACTGTGATCTGAAGCGTCAGTCATGATGCTGAGTTGAGTACCAGGTAGCGGATGAGTTAAAGTTGTAGCTTTTAAAATGCTTTGACGGCAATTTTCAAAGGCTACGTCGGCTTCCGGTGTCCAATCGATCGGTGTTTTGTCGTTTTTCTTACGATTGTGCAAATATTTGTTAAGTTCGTGTTGAAGTTCGGCTTGATGTGGTAGGCAGTCTCGATAGAAATTCAACATGCCTAGGAAGCGACGTAACTCGACGACATTTTTCGGCTTTGGATAATTTGAAATGGCTTCAATGCGGTCTTCAGTAGGTTTTATTCCGTCCGCCGAGACTTCATAACCGAGAAAATTAATTTTATTTTTTCCAAATTCGCATTTTTCGATTTTTAGTGTGACGCCAAATTTTTCTAATCGTTGTAATACTTGATGTAATAATTCAATATGTTTTTCTTCGTTTTCAGAATATAATAAAATGTCATCGACGAAACAGAAGCAGTTTTCGATGCCTCGGAGTACTTCGTGCATAAATCGTTGAAATGTTTGACTCGCGTTACGTAGTCCAAAGGTCATGCAGTTGAATTCAAACAGACCGAATGGAGTTATAATCGCGGTTTTCTGTGCGTCTTCCTCGGCGATTGGTATCCAGTAGTAAGCCATTTTTAAGTCTATCTTCGAGAATATTGTCTTGTTATGCAGTTGATATGTGAAGTCTTGTATGCGAGGTATTGGATAGCGGTCGGGTAGTGTGACCGCGTTTAAGCGTCTGTAGTCACCGCAAACTCGTAAGCCGCCATCCTTCTTCTTTACAACGTGTAGCGGGCTTGCCCAGGGGCTGTTTGACGGTTTGCAGATGCCCATTTCCAGCATATTCTCGAACTCAGTCTTTGCAGCTTTGTACTTGTCCGGTGGAAGCGGACGCGGACGGGCGTAGAGTGGCGGGCCAGTTGTCTCGATATGGTGGACGACGTTATGTTTTGAAGGTTGTTTGAGTGACATGGGTCGAAGTACACCTGGATATTGCTTTAGTACGTGGTAATAGGCTTGGTTTGTGCCGATTACGTGTACAGTTTCTGTTTCTTTTTCAGCGCCTGTAGAAATTTCAATCGCGTCGACAGCAAGTTCGGTGACTTTGTCTATTAGTTTTTTCTTATGCAAATCTACTAGTAATTTGAAATGTCGTAAAAAGTCAGCTCCCAAGATCGATGTTTTGACGTCAGCGATGATAAATGTCCATAAAAAGTTTCGCCGTAAACCAAAATCTAATCTTAACGTTTTTTCGCCATACGTTTTGATAGGTGTATTATTTGCGGCAAATAATCTGCAGGCGCTTTCGATTTTAGTATTGCTTTTATAATTTGATGCTGATAATACGGATATATCGGCGCCGGTATCCACGAGGAAACGTTCTCGAGTGTTGCGATCGTAGATACATAGGCGGTTACTTGCAACAGGGACATCGAGATCCGCCGTGGTCGATGTCGGAGCTAGTTTAAAGGCTTGTTTCTACGGCAACACGGCGACTCGCAACGCTTCGCTTTATCGCCAAACCGGTAATGATATTTACATTCCCACGTGGCATCGCCGGGCTTCACAGATGATTTGTTTCTTGTTGAGTTTGAATTGGATCGTGGTCTTGAATGAGAGCGATAGCGACGGTATTGACGATGTGTGGCGCGGCCGCGTATTTCATTGATTTCTAGCGACAATTTTTCTAGCTGTTTCGATAATATTGCTATTTGTGTTGGTAAGGCGTCGTTCGTTGTTGTTGTTGTTGTTGCGGTCGATACCTCAGCGATGGTCGCGGGTTCGGAGTATTCCGCCATCTTGTCGGCCATGGCGGCAAGTGTGTCGAGCGATGACTCGGTATTTACAGATAGAACAACGCGTATCTGAGTGGGTAAATGATTAAGCCACTCGATACGGAGTCCTTCGTTCGTAATCATACCGGCGCTTAGTTCTCGCATCTTTCGCAGCAATTGTGAGGGTTTCTGGTCTCCCAGCTGTAAACCGCTGACGAGCTTCTGGAAATTCTTAACGTCGGATTTTTCATATACGGCGAGAAGGCGGTTCTTTAATGTGATGTATTTATCAGTAGCCGGCGTGTCGTATAGGATGTCAGTGACGTGTTGCAGGTCCGTGCCTTGCAGCTGTTGCAGGACGTAACGGAACTTCTGGTCATCGGACGTCTTCAGGGGGTCGACGACAGCTTCAAATTGTATGAACCAGGCTCGTGAAAAGTCCCTCCAGAACGGCAGTATTCGTGACTGTACGGAGATAGCTGCGAGGTCTACCTCGGCCAGAGGTTTGGTGTCTTGAGCACTAGTATCTTGATCCATTTTTCTCAGCGTCGGTAGGTCACCACTGTAGGGGATTGCTTCTTCCCTAACTATTTTCGAAGTTTCTTGAATATATAATAAAGACTTGTTGATGCTTCAGGTGGAATGATTTTATTTAAAAATTCACAGGTATATATACAAAAAGCCAATTATAAATAACCAATAAACAATATTTACATAAATTCGTCTCCAATGAAAAGTCTTACATTATAACCAATGAAATTGGATTATAATTTGTTAAAGTTAAAGTTATAATTTAATTATTAGTTTACCAATGAAAAGGGCTACATTAAAAATAAAAATCTTTTAGAAAATTGTTAACAAATCAAAACATTGGTTTTTCTACCAATGGCGAGTGAGTGTGCAAAACAATAACTATTTCCATGAAATTGTACAAGAGGTGAGGGGCGCACCGTCGCCGCGGGGGGTGCCATATAAATATACGCCTGTTGCGTTCATATAAAAATCGGGGTTCGTGCTTTTTCGTTTTATTCATCGCGCGCCTTCGGCTCACGACGGTCATATGCTATATTTTATGTATGGACGCTGCGTGTGGTAATGTAGGTCCCACATCACTCCCCCTCAAGAAAATCGTACGGATGGTTTGACTTTTCTTCCAGATCTCGTCGTGTAGCTCGGAGAGTTGTCCTGGCATCCGCTGCTGACCGGTGGGTCCTCGGACGATGGTGACTCGTTGTATGTATATGCTGGCTTGAGTCGGTCCAATGTGACAACTGTCGTGCGTGTTGGCAGTTGTATCTGGAAGTATTTGTCGTAACGTTTCAAAACTTCGTAAGGCCCATCGTACGGCGGGGTTAGTGGAGCTCGAACTGTATCGTTGCGCACAAATACATGCGTGCACGTCGCTAGATCTTTATATACAAATGGTTTGTTCTGCGACGTGTGCGTGCGCGGCGTCGGTTGTAGCTTGGCCATGGTCTCGGAGAGGTGGCGTACGTACTCGGGGTCGTCACTCTTCGACTGTGTAGGTACGAAGAAATCCGCAGGTACGCGCAGAGTAGTACCGTAAGTCATAATTGCTGGGCTAAAGTTGCTGTTGCTGCGTAACGCTGTGCGTAAACCGAGTAGCACGGTGGGTAACTCGTCCGTCCATTGTATCGTAGCTTCGCGCGCCATCAGTGCAGCTTTCAGGGTTCGATGCCATCGCTCAATTTGACCATTCGATTGCGGGTGGTATGCAGTAGTTCGAATTCTTGTAATTCCGAATCTTTTCATAAGAGATTTGAATAGCTCGGATTCGAACTGACGCCCTTGATCCGTTGATATGCGTAGCGGGCAACCGAAACGTGTGATCCATTGTTCGTATAAGGCTTTAGCGACGTTTTCAGCTGTTATATCTTGTATTGGTACTGCTTCGGGCCACTTCGTACAGCGATCGATCATAGTCACTAGATATCGACAATCATTCGACGGTTGTAGCGGTCCGACTATGTCGATGTGTATGTGTTCGAAACGCTGTGACGGCGGGAAATGGCCTAAGGGTGTGACGACGTGTCGATGTATTTTTGCTCGTTGACAATTAATACACGCCTTTGCCCATGTACCTACATCTGTGTTCATGCTCGGCCAAAAGTATTTTGCACTTATTTGTTTTCTTGATGTCCGCACGCTCGGGTGGCATAGATCGTGTTGCGCTTTGAATGCTGCGTAGCGATAAATGCTCGGTAGGTACGGTCGCGGCGTCGCGGTAGACAGCTCGCACGTGATTGGCTGCTGTATCCCGGGCATCGCGACGTCGGTGAATTTCAAGTTAGGTTGTTTTCGTAATGATTTTAATTCTTCGTCATTATGTTGATCAATGGCTAATTGATTGAAATCGATGATGGTTGGGCATTGAATGTCTTCTATGCGTGAGAGAGCGTCGGCGACTGTGTTTTCTTCTCCTTGTATATATTTAATGTTTGAACAGAATTGACTAATGAAGTGTAGTTGTCGTTCTCTTCTCGGAGTGTCGGTACTATTTGCTTGTCGATGTAATGCGTAGGCAAGCGGCTTGTGATCAGTGTACACAGTCACTTCGCATCCCTCGATGAGTCGTCGGAAGTGTTTTACAGCTGTATAGATTGCTAGTAATTCGCGATCGTATACACTGTAGCGGCGTTGTGTAGCACTCATTGCTTTTGAGAAGTATGCGAGCGGTTTCCATTCATTGTTTATTTTCTGTTGCAGTATGGCGCCGAGACTGTGATCTGAAGCGTCAGTCATGATGCTGAGTTGAGTACCAGGTAGCGGATGAGTTAAAGTTGTAGCTTTTAAAATGCTTTGACGGCAATTTTCAAAGGCTACGTCGGCTTCCGGTGTCCAATCGATCGGTGTTTTGTCGTTTTTCTTACGATTGTGCAAATATTTGTTAAGTTCGTGTTGAAGTTCGGCTTGATGTGGTAGGCAGTCTCGATAGAAATTCAACATGCCTAGGAAGCGACGTAACTCGACGACATTTTTCGGCTTTGGATAATTTGAAATGGCTTCAATGCGGTCTTCAGTAGGTTTTATTCCGTCCGCCGAGACTTCATAACCGAGAAAATTAATTTTATTTTTTCCAAATTCGCATTTTTCGATTTTTAGTGTGACGCCAAATTTTTCTAATCGTTGTAATACTTGATGTAATAATTCAATATGTTTTTCTTCGTTTTCAGAATATAATAAAATGTCATCGACGAAACAGAAGCAGTTTTCGATGCCTCGGAGTACTTCGTGCATAAATCGTTGAAATGTTTGACTCGCGTTACGTAGTCCAAAGGTCATGCAGTTGAATTCAAACAGACCGAATGGAGTTATAATCGCGGTTTTCTGTGCGTCTTCCTCGGCGATTGGTATCCAGTAGTAAGCCATTTTTAAGTCTATCTTCGAGAATATTGTCTTGTTATGCAGTTGATATGTGAAGTCTTGTATGCGAGGTATTGGATAGCGGTCGGGTAGTGTGACCGCGTTTAAGCGTCTGTAGTCACCGCAAACTCGTAAGCCGCCATCCTTCTTCTTTACAACGTGTAGCGGGCTTGCCCAGGGGCTGTTTGACGGTTTGCAGATGCCCATTTCCAGCATATTCTCGAACTCAGTCTTTGCAGCTTTGTACTTGTCCGGTGGAAGCGGACGCGGACGGGCGTAGAGTGGCGGGCCAGTTGTCTCGATATGGTGGACGACGTTATGTTTTGAAGGTTGTTTGAGTGACATGGGTCGAAGTACACCTGGATATTGCTTTAGTACGTGGTAATAGGCTTGGTTTGTGCCGATTACGTGTACAGTTTCTGTTTCTTTTTCAGCGCCTGTAGAAATTTCAATCGCGTCGACAGCAAGTTCGGTGACTTTGTCTATTAGTTTTTTCTTATGCAAATCTACTAGTAATTTGAAATGTCGTAAAAAGTCAGCTCCCAAGATCGATGTTTTGACGTCAGCGATGATAAATGTCCATAAAAAGTTTCGCCGTAAACCAAAATCTAATCTTAACGTTTTTTTCGCCATACGTTTTGATAGGTGTATTATTTGCGGCAAATAATCTGCAGGCGCTTTCGATTTTAGTATTGCTTTTATAATTTGATGCTGATAATACGGATATATCGGCGCCGGTATCCACGAGGAAACGTTCTCGAGTGTTGCGATCGTAGATACATAGGCGGTTACTTGCAACAGGGACATCGAGATCCGCCGTGGTCGATGTCGGAGCTAGTTTAAAGGCTTGTTTCTACGGCAACACGGCGACTCGCAACGCTTCGCTTTATCGCCAAACCGGTAATGATATTTACATTCCCACGTGGCATCGCCGGGCTTCACAGATGATTTGTTTCTTGTTGAGTTTGAATTGGATCGTGGTCTTGAATGAGAGCGATAGCGACGGTATTGACGATGTGTGGCGCGGCCGCGTATTTCATTGATTTCTAGCGACAATTTTTCTAGCTGTTTCGATAATATTGCTATTTGTGTTGGTAAGGCGTCGTTCGTTGTTGTTGTTGTTGTTGCGGTCGATACCTCAGCGATGGTCGCGGGTTCGGAGTATTCCGCCATCTTGTCGGCCATGGCGGCAAGTGTGTCGAGCGATGACTCGGTATTTACAGATAGAACAACGCGTATCTGAGTGGGTAAATGATTAAGCCACTCGATACGGAGTCCTTCGTTCGTAATCATACCGGCGCTTAGTTCTCGCATCTTTCGCAGCAATTGTGAGGGTTTCTGGTCTCCCAGCTGTAAACCGCTGACGAGCTTCTGGAAATTCTTAACGTCGGATTTTTCATATACGGCGAGAAGGCGGTTCTTTAATGTGATGTATTTATCAGTAGCCGGCGTGTCGTATAGGATGTCAGTGACGTGTTGCAGGTCCGTGCCTTGCAGCTGTTGCAGGACGTAACGGAACTTCTGGTCATCGGACGTCTTCAGGGGGTCGACGACAGCTTCAAATTGTATGAACCAGGCTCGTGAAAAGTCCCTCCAGAACGGCAGTATTCGCGACTGTACGGAGATAGCTGCGAGGTCTACCTCGGCCAGAGGTTTGGGGTCTTGAGCACTAGTATCTTGATCCATTTTTCTCAGCGTCGGTAGGTCACCACTGTAAGGGATTTGCTTCTTCCCTAACTATTTTCGAAGTTTCTTGAATATATAATAAAGACTTGTTGATGCTTCAGGTGGAATGATTTTATTTAAAAATTCACAGGTATATATACAAAAAGCCAATTATAAATAACCAATAAACAATATTTACATAAATTCGTCTCCAATGAAAAGTCTTACATTATAACCAATGAAATTGGATTATAATTTGTTAAAGTTAAAGTTATAATTTAATTATTAGTTTACCAATGAAAAGGGCTACATTAAAAATAAAAATCTTTTAGAAAATTGTTAACAAATCAAAATATTGGTTTTTCTACCAATGGCGAGTGAGTGTGCAAAACAATAACTATTTCCATGAAATTGTACAAGAGGTGAGGGGCGCACCGTCGCCGCGGGGGGTGCCATATAAATATACGCCTGTTGCGTTCATATAAAAATCGGGGTTCGTGCTTTTTCGTTTTATTCATCGCGCGCCTTCGGCTCACGACGGTCATATGCTATATTTTATGTATGGACGCTGCGTGTGGTAATGTAGGTCCCACATATCTATTGATATTTTCAAGATGAGGATAATAGAGGAAAATGTTGCCCAAAGTTTATGACCTGATTTATGAACGAATGTTTTTCTTTGCCTCAATTTTATATTAAAGAAAATTCTAGGACAATATGGGATGGGCACAAATCTCCCGCTTTGCTTTATCCTTCGCCCATAAATAACATAAGTGCCTCATAATAATAATAAATATAATTTAAAGGCGCGGGAGGCGGTTGGATATCCCGTTCTGGTCCCATAACTCCTGGCTTCGAAGTAGTCAAGGGAACAGCTTTGCGTGAAGGAGGATTCGGAGGATTGGCGTGCTCGGGAGGTGCGGATGGAGGATTCGGAGGTGGAGGTGGAGGATGCTTGCGAGGAGGCGGAGGCGGGGGTTGGGTTGGTAAGTACTAGTAGGATAATGAGTTTAATTTAGTAAATATGGTTGTTTTTCCTTAAAATTGCAATCTCTTTCTTAGTAAAATCATCTAACAGGTACCAGTATTTCATAAACATTTAAAGAAAACATAAAAAATTGAATGCGGCGAGACTCGAACCCGCGCCCCTTCGTGAACCTTGCGAGCGCTCTCACAGTGGATTAATATAAAATCATAAAAAATATTAATAAAAATAGCATTCTCTCGTCGCCAAACGATTGTTCTTTGTAATGGTCTTTGGGGAGCGGAAATTGGTAAAAATCTCATTACAGAGATGCTAACAACGATATAAGTTGTATGAAGAAGGTACTAGGATTTTAAATTTGGTCAAGAGATGACTTAATAGATTATAATTGTATATTATAATTATTACCTCAAGTGAGCATCGAATTCAGAACCTTGACGCTTACAATCAAATACGTGTCCTAATAAAATCAACTAGCTGGCACCAGGTCTTCATAACTGACTAAGAGATCATCTACACTCCTAGTCCCCTTTAGTGGAAATTGAAGCCACACTAATCGTTTTTACAAAAATACATGATATATTATTATTTTCCATATTTATGTTTTTTATGTCTTCACGTTTTATCCCGCACATGGCAGGGTAGGCAGAGAAACTGCAGAAACCATAGAAACCTAGTGTTACGACACTCCTGCTTTCTCCGTCTCTACTTTCCGCCATTTTCGGGGCATTACGTGTTAAGCCATTTTTATCCAGGTGGCAACACAAACGAAGGCGAAGGCCAACATGGTGGGGGAGGTTGGTCTTACGTGGACACTATCCGGGGTATCCGGGAATACGCTGACGTCAGCATGGCTTCCAGGACAGGTCCCGGAGAAGTGCTCATCATACCTGCCATACATGTGAGTGTTTTAGATAAAAAATATTACGCGGGATGAATAATGAAAAAATATGTATCCATTGTTCGTAACGTATAATATTTTTATTAGCGTCACGGTTTATCCCGTTTATAGCAGTGTAGGCAGAGGGAACCGCAGGCACCTCCGAAACCTAGTGTTAAGACACTCCAATCCCTGCTTTCCGCCTTTTCGAAGCATTGCGTGTTAAGAAGCGGAACTCAACGCCGCGTTTTTGCCTAGTTTCCAGAGCGAAGGAAATGGAAATAGAAAAATCCATCTTTCTCGAGTGGGAATCGAACCCACAAACTGTCGCATTTACAGACCGTCCTGTTTGCGGCTCCGACAACAAAATATTTTAATATATTGTTTTTTTTTTTAAATATACATTAAAACCTGACTTTAAATCCGACCACTTGTACGGAAAAACGGAGTGTCCTAACACTAAACACTCAATTGAAAAAAAAAAAGAAAATTGTTATTATAATAAATTTACTGTGATAACAAATATGTTAATATTATATGTGGAATTAAGTAAAAGGCCAAAAGTAAACAAAAAGCTAGTAAAGCAACTAATTCATAAAATAAATAAAAATGGCACACATTTGTGCGCCTGTGGACGTAATTTTATTTAAAAATTACCTACCGTTACCTAAACTAGCGTACCGTTGGTTTGTGGGTTCGATTCCCACTCGAGGAACATAGATTTTTGTATTTCCATTTTCTTCGCTCTGGAAACTAGGCAAAAACGCGGCGTTGAGTTCCGCCACTCAACATGCAATGCCTCGAAAAGGCGGAAAGCAGGGACTAAGCAACGAAGTGTCTTAACACCAGGTTCATATAGTTTCTGCAGTTTCCTCTGCCTACCTTGCCATGTGCGGGATAAAGCGTGAAACTAAAAAACAACCCTAAGGGCCGGTTTACTTGCTGATAGAGTCCCAGATAGGAGATATATGCTTTGTCTGACAGATATGCAACTAAATTTTGGTTTCACAAGTCTAATTAGCTATCTAGCAGTTAAACACCTGTTTAATGTATCGGCCTATCTGTGAGACAGTGTTAACTACCAGATAGCCATTTGAATATTTATCCATATCCGTAAGCCATACTAACTAATTTGCGCTAGAAATGCGGCTGCAACTACCGCTGCGTCGCCATGAACGAGTACCGCAGCGAGGTGAAGTGCTACTGCCCCGCCTCCTGGACGGCGGACGCCAGCGACCCCACCAAGTGCATATGTGAGGATTACTACATTTTTATTTGTTTTAAATGAAAATCTCTGTGGTTTTTATTCGTTTTAAATGAAAATAAATAGGATTTTGACTATTTTTATTGACTTTTTAAATGAAAATATTAGTGATTTTTACTTTTACTGTTTTATATAAATAAAATCATCTATAATGTTTATTATTTTTATTCGATTTAAATTTCATTTTCTCTAATTATTACGATTTTATTCATTATAAATAAAAATATGCATGATTTAAACGATTTTTCATCACCACACATTCATAGTCATCACTTTAAATAAAACTTTACAGCATTGAATAAGGCAAAGCCTCTTTAGGTTATGGTCGAAATCTACCGTCCACCAAATTTAAGATCATTTTGGTCAAAAACTATAACTACTGCCTGAGATTTTCATTTAAAAATTATATGTAAGCAATTGTAAATGTGATACATTATTAAATTACTAATATTTTGGACTTTAATATTAAGTATTGAACAGTCGTGGGTTCAATTCCCAATTGAAACGGTGAAATATTTTCATTTTCTATGTGTTTATATTTATATAAGAACACATATATCTTATAATAAATATGTATATATTAATTTATTTTTACTCATAATATCTAATTTTTAATCTAAGGCTAGTGTGAGCTTAAAAAGGCAATGTCTTAAAATCGAATGACTTTTTTCCTTTAATTTACAAAATATAATATTAATTCTTTCCTCAGTGGACGAGGGCTGGCCTCAGATGTGGCTCGTGTCACTGATAGTGCTGTCCTTCATCGTGGTGTTGTGTGTAGGAGTCATACTCGTCGTTTCTCTGCACGTTTGTAAGTATTT
The DNA here is from genome assembly GCA_037178615.1 of Dione vanillae. Classification (NCBI taxonomy): domain Eukaryota; kingdom Metazoa; phylum Arthropoda; class Insecta; order Lepidoptera; family Nymphalidae; genus Dione; species Dione vanillae. Next base: position 492,272 of record JAZFAU010000295.1, on the reverse strand, counting down.
TTGTATACAAGTGTATCTGACGCGGCGGCCATTGTCAAAACTACTTATGGAGGAAAATATTTCGAGGCTATATACAAAAAACTATTTAATAATTATTAATAGTTTGGGTACAGCATCATTTTTTCCATTTCACAATATTTATACATGCTGTGTAACGCGTGAGGCAGACATCATTAAATACTAATGACGTACTACACAAATACTATTTGTCATTGTCATTTTGTTACCTTTCATTCAAAATATTTTTTAAAAAGAAAAAGAGACATATCTCTGTCCCGCTCTAACAGTATAATGTACGCTCGCGTCATACTTGACTAATGGCGTTTTGTTTTAGAACAATAATTTAATTATTTATTTTATTTGAAAAAATATTTTTTTATTTTTGAAAAATTTTACTTCTTTTATAATTTTATCAAGTTTATAAAGGCTAGTTAATACTATGCTTGAAATTAAGATCGCCGTTACCGCCACACCCTGTATAAGACAAGACAATAATTAATAATTAATTTATTCACGTGGTGGCAAGTTCGATTCCCAGTTAGGGTGTTGAATTCAAGAACTGGGCGTAAAGTGTTTTGCCTATATGTAAGATTTAGTTGAAATAAGTAAAATAATTATAAAATTGTTATCATTGCCTCGCTATGACAAGAAAAACCGCAGCGTTAAATTCCGTTAGTGAACATATAATATATTTTGATGATTTTTAAAGTGTAAATGATAGAAAAAATATACACTCTGAGTACAGAAGAACAATTAAAGAAAGCAGCGGGATTAGAACCCGCACCTCTTGCAACCCGCACTTTCCAAGCGTTCTGACCACTAAACCATGCGTTCTTCGAGTTATAATCTTTCCTTTAAGTCTCTAACATTTATTTTTAGTTTCTAAATTTGTATTATTTTATTAAAACAATTTCATATAACCAGATAACAAATACCAAAGAAAAAAAGAAGCGGACGCCATACAAAAGCAGATCCGTCAGCAAGAACTGCAACTGCACCGCCTTCGTTCAGCCCCGGGCGGCCCGGACTCCCTCAACATGGCTTTCAACCCGCACTACGGGAGCGAGGCCTTCCTGCCCCAAGGGGTTGATGTTAGGGGACTCCCCAAAGTGGCTAGAGAAAGCTTGAAGCTGGTCAAGTATGTCTTCTTTTTCTTTTTTAATGTATTTACATGTGTTTATGGTATATTAATATATATAATATTTTTCATATAAAATAGAAACTTGAAAAGAGTTAATATAAGCTCTGGTATGTTTAGGAGTATATTAAGTACACTTAGTGCATATGTACTCTATATGTATTGATGTGTCTTTGAATACTATGAGTGCATATGCACTAGTACTGATGTGTTCTTAGTACATTTAGTGCATCTGCACTAACAGCTGTTCTTCTTTGAGTACTTCGAGTGCATGTGCACTGGTACTAATGTGTCCTTGAGTGCTTTGAGTGCACGTGCACTAGTACTGATGCGTCTTTTGGTACTTTGAGTGCGTTTGTAATAGTATACTATATTAATTATATAAAATATACATATATAGATTAAATGCAATAATATATATATAGTTCAATTATTGCTTTCTAAGATTATTTAAATGTCACAAAGTTGGTTGGTTGTCCACATGGATATTGAACAGTGGATATGTCATTATTATTGACAATATACTTTTTAATATTAATAATTATTTATTATTTGCAAATAATTGATCAAATTAAAATCTTACTAATGCTTGAATATTTGGTTATTATTATTTTAAAAAATATTTACTAAACATATTCTTAACTTTTGAACTTTAAAAAACTGGTTCCTCAAAAAACTTCAAAATAGATCACTCATTTCTCTCCTACCTCACTCATTTCCCTCCTACCTCACTTATTTCCCTCCTACCTAGCTCATTTCCCTCCTACCTCACTCATTTCCCTCCTACCTCACTTATTTCCCTCCTAACTCACTCATTTTCCTTCTAACTCATTTATTTCCCTCCAAACTCACTCATTTCGCTCCTATCTCACTCATTTTACCTCTCAATGAAGCTAATTACTTAACACCTGGGTCCAGGGCACTCGGCCAGGGCGCGTTCGGCGAGGTGTACCAGGGGCTGTACCGGCACCGCGCCGGCGACTCCGTGGAGATGCCGGTGGCCGTCAAGACGCTGCCCGAGCTGTCCACGGGGCAGGCCGAGAGCGACTTCCTCATGGAGGCCGCCATCATGGCCAAGTTCAACCACCCCAACATCGTGCACCTTATTGGTGTCTGCTTTGACAGGCATCCCAGGTCAATCAATCTATCGATCTATTGTACAATATGTTTGTAATGTTCAATAAAGGTATCAGGCAACCTTTGGGTTGAGGAGGAAAATAAAAATGAAAAATAAAGTATTAACTAGCCGTCTAGTTTTTGAAATATAGAATAAGTTATTTGTAAGGTGGGAAAGAGTGGATATGTTGATATGTTATAGTATATTTTTTATATATTTGCGTTTTTATCGAGATTTTTTATATAGAGCTGGGTAGGTAGAGGATCTGCAGGAATTACAGGAACCTAGTGTTAAGACACTCCGTTGCTTAGTTCCTGCTTTTCGCTTTTTTGATACATTTCGTGTTGAGTCACCGCGCCTTGTCAAGTTGCCGAAGAAAAAAAAAATTGTCCTTCTCTCATGGGAATCGAATCCACAAACCGTTGCGTTTAAGGACAGTCGTTACGTCTTCGCAGCACGTATTATCGTCCAAAATGAAAATTAAGAAAGAAAAATAAATATAAAAAGTTTAATACTGCATTTAAACTCTCAATAAGCCCAAGATAGTAAAATAACGAAAAGCCCCCGGCGAGCAGATTCATCGTCCTGGAGCTGCTGGCGGGCGGCGACCTCAAGAACTTCCTGCGCGAGAGCCGGCCGCGGCCGGAGCGCGCCAGCGCGCTCGCCATGAAGGACCTGCTGCTGTGCGCGCTCGACGTCTGCAAGGGCTGCAAGTACCTGGAGGCCAAGAGATTCGTGCACAGGTCGGTGGCTGAGGGTTTCGATTTGCTCAAGCGAGGAGGAAGGAGGCGTATTTGTTTGAAGGAAGCGTGTGAACATTCGAACGCTTTTATGTTTTTAACAAAATAGTAAAAATTTTTCTTTTAAAAATTCTAGGAATCGACGTAAAAACACGGCTTTCCTTTTAAATGTCATAGAATATTACATTTATAAATTTTTGACAATGATACGTGCTATGTAGGTATAGTACAGAGTTCCTTTGTTTGTGGCTTTTTCTGATTGAATTAGACAAAATTTGCTGATGACTAATGATTTACAGCAAAGAAATTAATAGTAATATGTAGAAATTTAATTTAGGAGACCGTAGGTTCAAGTCCCACTGCGTTCAAATTTGAATATACAACCATACAAACATTTTTAGTGTAGATTAAAATTTGAAAAACAAGTAAATGAAGATTAAAAAACAAATATATATATTTATTATTATCAATATTTTAACAAATTCCCACAACAAATACAACTAACAAAAAATTCAATCTCCATTTAACTTAACCGACCACTCTACAGAGACATAGCCGCTCGGAACTGCCTCCTCACGTCGAGGGGTCCCGGTAGAGTGGTCAAGATCGCGGACTTCGGCATGGCACGGGACATATACAGGTCGGATTACTATAAAAAGGGGGGCAAAGCCATGTTGCCCATCAAGTGGATGCCCCCCGAAGCCTACATCGATGGGATCTTCACTGTTAAGACTGACGTGTGGTGAGTTTACAAAATATATGTGTGTATAATAGACTAATATATAATAGACTTGAGGATCGTCGTGGCGCAGAGGCGCAACGTCTGCCTGTAACGCGACGGTTACTGGGTTATGTCCCCAGTCGGAGAAGATGGATTTTTTTATTTCCATTTTTTTCGCTCTGGTAAACTAGACAAAGCGCGGCGTTGAGTTCCGCCACTCAACACGCAATGCCTCGAAAACGGCGGAAAGTGGGGACGGAGTAAGCAGGGACTAAGTAACGGAGTGTCTTAACACTAGGTTCATATAGTTCCTGCAGTTCCCTCTGCCTACCCTGCCATGAGCGGGATAAAGCGTGAAGCTAAAAAAAAAAAAAAATAGACTATATTTGTTTTGTGGGAAACTTTTTTTTGAATTACGTTACTATATTTAGATTTAACTAGTTTCCCAAAAGGGGGTTATGTTAATTCGACGCTACATATATACACACGCCTGGCCAGGTCGTACGGCGTGCTGCTGTGGGAGGTGTTCTCGCTGGGCATCATGCCGTACACGGGCTGCGCCAACCGCGAGGTCATGGAGATGGTGTCCGGCGGAGGGAGGCTGGAGAGACCTCCGGGTGACTATTGTCATATATACAAAAGTTTTTCATGTTTTGAAGGTTTTAGTAAAAATAGAAGTTGATATATTATGTTAAAGGAGTGAGAAAGAAAAAAATATAAGAAAATTTTGATTGGTACAACTTTTACATACTGTTAAAAAATGAAATAAATATAACCTTTGTTTATATAATAACAGTTACTAGCAGAATAGACGGAGAAAAAATAGTGATAAGGCAGCTACAAAACGGTATAACTCACTCTTCCCTCACAGGATTTGAATCCACTGCCCTCTAATTTCTTACAAGTGCTTCCTCGCCAGGTTGTCCGCCGGACGTGTACCGCCTCATGTGCGAGTGCTGGAACCCGGCGCCGTCCGAGAGACCCTCCTTTGCGCAAATGTTCGACCGACTGCAGAGGCTGGTGCAGGTGAGGTTTTGTCTTACGAAGAAAAGACAGTTCGTTTTATGTAATTTTAATTCTCAAAAAATCTTATATATGAAATAAAAGTTATTTTATGCAAAGTCCGAAGGCCTTTGTTTTTCTTCGATCTGCACAACCACCGTTACGTACACCAATGTGCAGGGAATTTAATGGAATGGTACATTTCCAGTGACGTATCAGTAATCGTGTCGGTTACAAGTCCAGTTCGATCAAACTTTAAATGAGATAGTTCTAGACAATGAAATTATTAATTTTGGACTGAAGCAATAGATGCAAGCCTAAAAGCCACTGATCTGAAAAAAAATGCAAAATCTAAAATAACTAGAGGAAACTCTAAATCTTTTAAACATTCAAAGCATATTGACATAATAGGCAAGAGAGTGTAAAATTGTCTACCACAGATTTGGTCAGAGGCCAACCAACGTACCAGACCTCGTTGGCCTCTAACCAAGTCTGTGGTAGACAATTTTACTAAACTTAAACACTTCCATCACGGCACAAATAAAATGAATTTCTAGCACCTTTAGCACAAGAAAAAGTTGTTATTTTGAGCACTCTTTTTGTATAGAACTCAATTCTTGACGACTTGGAAAAATAACGACCTTCCATCCTTAGGTAGTGTGTGTAAGATATGTGCTACTTGATATATATATATATATATATATATATATATATATATATATATATATATATATATATATATATATATATATATATATATATATATATATATATATATATATATATATATATATATATATATATATATATATATATATATATATATATATATATGTATATATATATATATATATATATATATATATATATATATATATATATATATATATATATATACATATATATACATATATATACATATATATACATATATATACATATATATATATATATATATTTACTACAGGATCCAGAAATAACCAACGCCCCGCTGCCCCTCCTCTGCTCGTACCTCGCGCCTCCCGACGTCATAGAACCTAATGGACCGCAGGTATGCATTATATATACATACATATATATTATATATTTTAAACATTTATTATAAATTGGACCGTCTGTCTGTTGATGTTGGACGTTCAACTTTTTAATCTTGACATGAAATAATTTAATATTACTATAAAAAATATTCTAAAATTTCTTACTTATTCAATTAATTATTAATTTTTAAAAACGTCCTATATCTTTTTTTTTATTAAAAAAAATATTATATGATATTTAAAAAAAACATCAATAATTAATGATTTTTTTATAATATTTTAATGAATACATTTATATTTTTCAAATATTAATAAATCATATGCATTTATTTCACATTTAAAATCAATTGAACATAGAATATTTAAATGATAAATAAAATATACTAACTTATATATGTAACTGACATTTTTCTGTTTTTTTTTTTTCAAATGTTTTCGCTCTGGCTACTAGAAGCAAGTAATTGGATTTTTTACTAAATTTAAAAAAAAACTACTATTTTTTTTTATAAAAATTCGGTGTTAGTTCCGTGATCAAAGACCGTGCTTGCGAGTGGCGCATGACTGAACCATTTTTATTATATTTTTCTCTATATATATACATATTTTTTAAACCTACCCCCCCTTTTTTCCTAGAATGAAAATCGCGTAGAATTTTAGAAATCCCCGTAGTATTGAAGAGATTCATTGGAATGTACTTATTTTTTATTTTATCATTATATAACGATTCACCATATGTATATTGCATGTATCATTTTTAATCTGTTAATTTTACATATGTCATTATTGAAAATCGTCTCGAAATCATTTCAAAGAATCTCTTTTTTTATGAAGTTATCCAAAATTTGAGTGTTACTTGCCTAGTAGCTATAGCGGGAACCTATGTTCTTTTTTACCTTTTATCCTTTTGCTGGGTTTTATAAAATAGTTTTGATATTATCCAAATTTTATTCATATTAAATCAAAATTAAAAAAAAAGCTATAAGTTTTAGGTTGTAATAAGTATTTTAAAAGACCCAGCCTTGTCTAATGCACGCTTAGACCTAAATTTGAGACTCAGGGAGATTTAAACATCAACGCATATCCACGATTTAAATATTTAAAAGAAATTTATGTACATATATATGTTTAGTTGTAATAATTTTTAAGCATAGCAACACTTAAAAATATATGAATCAAATTTAAAAAAGTAAAAATACTATTGCTAAATTCAACGTATACACAAATGTATTAAAAAAAACAGCGTAATACAAAAAAAATGTTGTCAAAACACAATTTTTAGGTCATATTAAAGATGAATTTTTAAATTATAAATTAAATTCACTTTATAGACAAAAATTAAAAATAATTAATTAATCATTTGTCAATTTTAATTAAAAAAAAATCTCAATAACTATTTATTTTTAAAAAATAAACATATAGATTGTTACTTTAAAAAGTTTCTAACAAGAATCTCCTTTAAAAAACTTTCTATTTCTACATACATTTAAATAAAATAAATATATATATATAAAAATAAATGAGCAATCGTGGCGTGTAAGTAATGTGATCTCCCTGCGCGCTCGTTGTTGGCAGCGCTCCGGCGACTACCTCGTGCCGCTGCCGCCGCGGGACCCGGACGATAGGTAAGGGAGATTGGCGGTATTCGGGAATACCTGTATTATACATATATACTCGACAAATTAGGGACTTGGGTAGGAATTTATTTTTATTGGGGTAGGTAGGGGTCTTAAGAGGGTTTAATATGTGGGTCTCTTTGAGAATTATTTTTTTTATTTAATTTTTTATTGAAGCAGAGGATCTATTTAATGAAATATAATGAAAATTATTTTTAACATGCCCTGTATTAATTTGGTTATTAGGTAGAACTTTATTTTTTATTCAGGTTTGACTTTTGGGTTTAGTTTTTTATTGGGGTAAAGAGCAGGACCTATTTATGAATTTAAATTACTTTTTGTACACTAATTTGATAGGTATTTATAATATTTTAGAAGGTTAAATTTCGAATTAATATGTGGGTGGTTAATATATGATCTAGTGTTAAGACAGTGTCTTTTTTTTCAATGTTAGGTAGTAGAAAAAGGAAATTATATATACTTTGGAATTTTAAAACTTAAAGCTGACTTGCTGAAATAAATTTTAAAACTACCCTCATTTTATTATTAATCTATATTAATTATATTTTTTTTACGCAAAATTATTAATAAAAAATATATTATTAGAATAAAGCCAATCTCCTCTTCTATTTAACATTTATATTTTTTACTTTGATAAACTACATGTGGCCCTTCACGATAAATTCGATGTTGTTAACCGAAAATAACTACAAGGTTATCTTTAAAACATATAAATGCTATATCTTAAATTCACATACACATATTACATAAAAATAATATTATATTTTTAAAAAATATAATATAAATATACTTATATATTTTTAGAGATAACTTTGAAAATCCAATACAAAATTTTCCCAATGGATCTAACGATTTTTTTTTTTTAAATTTAAATAATTATTTTAAATTATAATGAGATGGTTGGGAAAATTTGAATCTATACCCGCCGAATAACAAGTACTGCTCTATCGACGAGCGCAGGCATGCTTAGCGAGACCCTTCTAAATTAACAATCGGCTAATTACAAAAATTATAAAATACAATTTAATTATAAAATTACACCCCCTTTATAATGAACGAAATATATTTGTGGGATAATTCAAAAATGATTTTAAGGAGAGAAGTCTCTTTTTTCTATATCTTCAAGGCAATATAGAAAGTTAGTAGTGTCAAGACACTCTGTTGAGTAGAACTAAGGGCAAAAGTTTGTCATATTTAGGATAATATTAAAAAATGAAGTAAATATTTTTGAGAATCAAACTTGTAACCATTGTAGGTATTTACAGCCATATCGATAGCTATTTTAATTTAAATACTGAGAGAAATATTACCAATTGATATCGTTTTAGTCAAGCAAGTCCTAATTTAGCAATATAAGCTTAATTTATTATAATATTTCTATAAAATGATTAAAAAAAATAGTTTTTTCATGTTTAGGAAAGGATTATTAAGTGAAACAATCCGAACTCTGTCACTTACGATTTTATTTAAAACTTTATTATGTACACAATAAAGGCTACCTATCTACCTACTACACTTATCTCAGACTACCCCGTTAAAGATAAACTATATGTATTTGTGTATATAGTAAAGATCTGGCGTTCTGAAAGCATTTTCGAGTTATCCCCATATATATATATATATATATATATATATATGTCTAGGAAGAAGCATATTATTTATGTAATTCTTATTTAAGTCTATATATGTATATCACGTTCAATGTTCCATACTGGGTGTTGTAGCTCAACGGATCCGTCGGCACCTCATAGCAAAGCGCTAACGGCGGCGCAGGAGAAAACAGAAATGGAGGATTCACAATATCAACCTCTTCTGAAAGGTACTTTATTTATGTGATCCATGGTAAGTGGAGAAAATTTAGTGTTAAGACACTCCGTTCTCCACAATTTTCAGTTTTCAGGCTTACTTGGTAAGAACTGAAAATCTTTTCTGCGCTTTGTTTACTAAGATATAAGATATAAAAATGACAAATACAGACGAAATTAGAATAATGTATTGTCTAAAATGGCCGCCATCGCAAAATGGCGGATTTGATATTTTTGTACAACCTCTATTAGACGTATATCAACTGTTTGAGCATAAAATATTTTAAAGATTGTTTTAAGTGTGTTTTTGAGATTGACGAACCATTTATATTTAACTTGAAATTCGGTGAAACTAAAAGTAAAATATTTTTTAACTTTCTACGAGCACCTAATAAACATAATTTTAAACTAATAAAATATTAAAAAAATAACAAAGAATAAACTAAAACCACCAACATAACAACAACATAACAATACAACGCCATCTAACCTGCCAGCATCACAAGAATATGGCAACATTCCGCCGCCGTGCGCGAGCGCGCGCCGCGAGGCCTCGCCTGCTGCCGCCGACGACGCCGACGTCGCGAACAAGGCGTTTCTGCAGTCTAACTCTACTGATAGGTGGGTACTTATTTATTTTACATGGCAGGGTAGGCAGAGGGAACTGCAGGAATTGAGACACTCCGTTGCTTAGTCCTTGCTTTCTCCGACCCCGTTTTCCACCTTATTCGAGGCATTGCATGTTGACCGGCGGAACTCAACGCCGCGCTTTGTCTCAAATTGGGAATCAAAGCCAGAAACCGTCGTGTTAAAGATAGACGTTGTGCCTCCACGCCACGACGGTACCTGTTTCTATTATTTCTATTTCACTGTATAAACCTGTCTATAACCCTTCTCCCTTTTCTATTATTTGTGTGTTTTACTTTTACTGTATGAAAGGTAGCAAGATCCTCCCCTCCCCCCCTATTTAATCCATTGATTGCTTGGAGGGTAGACGTAAAATATTTTTTTCATTTGTAGGACATTAGATCATTGTTTGTTTTGCGGTCTTCTCTGATATTTTCCGAAAGTGCCAAACACTTGGCATATAATATATATATATATATATATATATATATATATATATATATATATATATATATATATATATATATATATATATATATATATATATATATATATATATATGTGTGTGTGTGTATGTGTGTGTATATTGTTGTGCCAAAACAATTTTTCTTCCGTACAATCCGCTAGGTTACTAAGCTCCGTGGAAGGAGCGTCCATGGACGAGGACACGGCATCAGAACCGGACGAGACGGCGGTCGTCTGGGAGACGTCCTTCAGTAAACCGAAGCCGAGCTCTGAACCCAAACTGAGCACCGAACCCGGACCTACTGTAAGTCATTATCAGTTTTTCATACATAATTACAAAAATAATTCGTTATTTTTACTTATAAATCTTCGATAATCTGGTGTTTCTATTGATTTTTTTATGAAAGATTAAGTTTTATTTTATAAACAGTTTTTTGCGATATATTTATATATATTTTCCATCCAAACAATATAGTTATGAACTTTTTTTTTAATTTATAGGAAAATTCTACAGATTTTCTTCTTTATTATCAACAGGTCGATAAATTAATAAGCATTACACCAACATCACCGAAACCACCCGACAATGTTTTATCACAAGCGATAGAATCTAACGTTATAGATAAAACTAATACTAAGAACTCGCTAAGTATTGATAAGAAGGCCGCACCGATAGCCTCCCCCGACCCCCCGAGAATAAACGCTTGGAGCAAAGACCCTCCAAAACTTCTCCCAAAAGCCAAACCCTTCTGCTTAGATGCAGCACAGTTGGAACAAAATCTTAACGCTCTAAAAAAAAACAGCGGGTCTGTGAATCTAACTACAATGAATACTATGAAAGTACTCCCGCCATACATTAATGTTGTTACACCAAATAAGTTGTCAGAATCAAAAACAATACAGATAGATCCCAAAAAAGCGGTCATACACGACTTGCAATCGCCACAAGAACCCGATGTTACCATGAAAGATGAGAAAAACAAATTAAAGCAGTCCAATTCGGCCGCCAGTTTACTAAATGGGCCGATGACAGACGTTCCATACGCAGACAGCGACAACACGTCCTCTAGTTCAGGCAGCAACACACAAAACCTATTAAACAACAAAAAAAATAAAAATTATCCCGAAATTGTCGTTGGTAATGGCAAAAAGATAATAAAACAGGGTAGCAATGAGTTCGGCGACTCAGAGATTAGTTGTTAAGATGGCTGACGACAAGATGGCCGCCAAAACAAAATGGCCCCCAAACAAGATGGCCGCCAATACGTGCCGTGGACACTTGTGAGAGCTGTAAATAATTTTAACGAACGATCGATGTGAAATTACGTGTTGTTATATTTTAATCTATCGATTATTTTGGATGCTTCTATCGCTTTATATTATACATAGGTTTTTTTATAATTGCTCAATTTGCTCAATTGTTTGCAAATTTAGAACAATAAAATTAGATTTTTCTACGTGAGAACCGTTCGTTAGATTTCCTTTACCGTATTTTGTATGAAACGTGCCATACGAAACTGACAGAAAACGCACACAACGGCATAAAAAATAACAATATTGTCAATCTTCTCGTTAAATAATACTTAATTATTTATATATATGTATATATGTATATGAGAGGTATTTATTTTGCGTGTTGTTATATAATTTTGATAACCAATATGACGTCATTGATTAGTAGTTGGCTTATATTTACATAATATACGAGTAGAATGTGTAACTCCGCCCCGGCATAGATATATTTTATGTTAATAGATAGAAGTAGTTAAATTTTCATCAAAAATATAAATATAATTGAAGTAAAAATTATAATTTAGTTCCGAGTGTTGCCAACGCAAAAAAATCAATCAAAAACACTTTTAAAAGGTACTAAACATCGTCAGTAGTATAATTTTGAATGATTTTTTCAAAAAATTTTTGACTGGCAACATTGAATGGCGTTTGAAATTGGATTGTAGTGAAATACAGATAATTCTCTAAATATTCATATGTATATGTATATGTTTATATGAAATGTGTGGAAATACACATATGTGGATGCTTTAATTAAATTTTAAGATAGATTAAGACACGCTTTCACTGTTTAGATTGTTATTTCATTTCCACAGAGTAGTGCCAAAGTGTTGCCTCTGGATGCATTTATTTGATTTTTTTTTTAATTTTCATTGAGGCATGAAAAGCAGGGTATTGTGTTTTGGTTCCTTTCAAATTTAATTTGGAATTCTTGCCGATATTAAAGCTTATGTAATTATTATACTAAAAGTATACTTGTGGAATAGTATGTTATGACAATTTATTAATATATATATATATATATATATATTTGTTTTGATATTATCTAAATATTGGTTGTTTAATCAAAAAAGTACATTATAAGTATATTTTTTATTAATATTTATTTATTAAATATTAATTATTTGTTACTTTTAATATTTTATATATAAATATATAGATATATACTCTCCAATTATTGTCTGTCTGTGTACTCGTTGCTGTACAGAGAAATGTTACCTATAGAGAATATCGTTTTGTTATACAAAACTGAAAGATGCTATATTATATTTTAGATAATAAGTAAGTTTTGATTGTTGATTGTCATATGTTTATTGTAAGAAAATTATTTTTAAATCTGAATGTTGGTAATATTTTAATATTTGATATTTTTTGACTGGCAATATTATTTGTTTTTATTGCGCTATAAGCGTTAATTTCAAATTAAAAATATATCAAGCTGTTTGTAAAATTAATAATTGATCTTGTTATATTTAATGAGAGTAATAGTGACAGTAATAAAAAAATATTTAATTTTTTTAGTAAGGACAGTTTTTTATATTTATCATCAAGTATAAGTATTAATCTAATTGACATTTAAATTTTAATTCTAATTGAATTTAAAAATTTTAATTGAAATTTTTACTTTCACTGAATTGGAGGGTAGTTATGATGCGTCTGTTAAAAACTTGGTTTTGTACTACAAATTAGATTTTGTTTTTGAATTAAATGGCAGAAGGCAAAGTGTAACCAGTCATGTAAAATAATAAATAATTTACAAAGATTTTTTTTCTTTATGTATAAAATTAGTTCAGGGTCATTAATGCATTAAAAACTATAAACGTTTGATAAATATAGTTAGGGAGTGTCATATATATGCTCATACTCATATATATATATATATATATATATATATATATATATATATATATATATATATATATATATATATATATATATATATATATATATATATATATATATATATATATATATATATATATATATATATATATATATATATATATATATATCTATATCTTTCATAAAGTTAAAATACATATTAAAAGTTACTAAAGTAGATTTACTTCTTTTAATGCGCACAAAAGAAAGCAATGCTTCTTTTATATCTCGATTAAAGTGTTACCAACATTCAAAAATAAATTTTAAATAGAGTATTTTGATGTTACACCGATTAGTTTTATATTGTTATTTGAATAAAGCTCGAGGTATTGAAAAAAAATATAGAAAATTATTTTTCTTGAATATATTTTATTGTATAAAGTTAACAATTAACTCATATTTGTTAATATTAAAGTATGTGTACTTTTTAACATGTTGCTGGGTAGAGAGTTAAATCACTACGTCTCCCTTTTGTGTGCCAATTTTTTTTCAGTTTTATTTTAAATATAACGGTTATGTCGACTACGTCCATCGAGCTATATTGAAATAATATTAAAATATATTATTACCAAAGAAAGAATTATTTATGGAGAAGAGGAATGTTTTGAAGGATTCAAGATGGCTGCTCATTTGTAATTATTTGTCATTTTTAAAGTTTTTTTTTCTTTTATAGCAAATATCCGAGAGTGTGTGCCAAAGTTATTTTTTAATTAATGTATATTTTTATCACGATAGCATAATTGTTTATCTATTTAATTTTGTTTGTATTTAATTTTTAGATATTTTTTTTAAATATTTCTTTATTATAAAGTTTGCTCCACACGACTTCGGTTCGGCAAATGCTCGTAATGTACTGTAAACGATAAATATAAATACAAACGAAATATATTATAAATAATTACAGGTTAAGATTATTTATATAACGTATATATGGAAGGCAAATTTTTAAATCAATCGTTTATTTTAATCTGTCATTTATTGGATACTATTCGGTTAATTAATTTTTTATAGCTATGTTAAAACTGTTTTCGTATTGTTTTTGTATATATTTACTACATTTTAGTCTTTTACCACACGCGGTAAGAACATTTTTAAAGTAGCTGTGAAGTATTATAATTAAATTTGATATTATTTTTATTACTGTTAATTAGTATATTTTGTATAAATTATGTTAGATACTTTAATGATTTTATTTTGTAGTGTAGCAACTCAAAGTGTATTTGTCCACTCCTTCTGGCATTAACAAATTAGTGACAAGACACTACGTTCTCATGTCTCTGCTTGATCTTGCGGGACTCAATGCGCTTGACTT